>JAZKJV010001061.1:180482-751431 GCA_037367405.1 Ottelia alismoides | reverse complement strand
TCGAGCTCCATACCTTAATTTAATGAAGGCAAGTTTAATAATCAACCTTGATCCATGTACATTCTCTTTTTCTTTATTTCTTTTTCACTTCTTTTTCAAATAAGTGTTTTCTAAGGGACTAGCAAAGTTAAGTCTAGAGGGGTGATGAATACTCATTCATCACTCTTTATTCTTATATTTTAGCTACAAAAACCTTTGCGAATGCATGTATATAGTTGTAAATAAAAATAATTACCAAAAGCATGCATTGTGTAAAAAGTAATAATTAGCATGTTTTTGTGCAAAAATAAAAGAATAAAGATCAAAAAGAAAAAGAGGGAAATATTTAGAATAAATATTAAGCAACCTAACCCAAGGGAGGGATCAGCATGGGCCTGACCGCATAAAAGCCAAAGTAGAGGGAGATAGGGGCTCATGTGTGTAAATATATATGTAAATAAAATAAAAATATTTTCCTCCCAAAAATAGATTAAAATAGGCTTGTAAATATTTATATATATTTATAAATATAAAATCAAAATAAAAATAGAAAAATTAAAAAGAAAATAAAAACATCACTCATGTACATAGTCACCTTGTATATAGTCCATTCATCTTATATTTAGCCTTATAAATAAATAAAATTAATTTCTAAAAATTTTCTAATATTCTATATGATATGGTGTAAATAAATAAAATAAACTAAAATAAAAACAAAATAAAAATAACAAAATTAAAAATAAAAATAATATTGTAAATATACCATGTATATAAATGTACATATGTATTTATTTCACATATGTATATAAATAATAAAAATAAAATAAAAATATCTTTTTATTCTTTATTTTATGATATAAATAAATAAAATATAAAATGGGAATAAAATTGTATAAAAATAACAAATTAAAAATCAAAATTAAAAACCCTATATTGTACATATACCTATATATAGCTATATAATGTAAATACCTTATTTTTACTTTGAAAAATTAATTAAAAATCACAAAAAATAGAAAATATTAGAACAAAAATAATTCATGTTTTGAGTTTTAATTAAATAAGCCATTTCTATTTTTAATCTAATTTCCAAATATTTTCACAGGTGGCAGCCTCCCATTGGTCCAGGGGAGTTGTTGACCGCCCGGTCAACTTCCCCCCCAGGACCACTTCCCACGGGTTTTGACACCCAACCCGATTTCTCGACTTTTTCGTGTCCAACCCGATCATCATCCCCTAAACACCGGGTCCGTTTTGATCACGACACATCCGACACCCTCGCCGGGGTATCCGCCTCGAGATCCGCGCTCCACATTGCCCTACCCGACCTCTTCTAGCCGGACCTGCACCCATACTTAAGTCGAGCTCCGCCACCCTAATTCTCCATCTTTGGCTCATTCGCTCCACCCCCAGTGACCTCCAGTGCTCGAGTGAGAGTGACAGCCCGCTCCAGGTGCTGTCGCAGCGAGGAGAGGGGCAGGGAACCACTGATCCGGCGAGCCACCACCACTGTGCTCCGCCCAGAGCGGGAGACAGAGCCTCGGACGTCGACGCTCCTTGAGGCAAGGACCCAGAGCTTCGCAAGCTCGCCCACAGTCGATTCCATCACCCAGATAGACCCATCTCCCTTTCCTTTTTGTTAATTTCCGATTACCCCCAATTCACTTCGCCGTCGTTTTTCGCAGATTCTGACCATCCCACTATTCCGTTCGACCATCAGAATCTACCATCGCCTCCGCCTTCCTCCCGCGCACATTCTCTGCACTCCCATTCAACCCAGCTCGCACAGGAGCTGGGGTTCGAGCTCCTCTATCCACACCCTCACCGGAGCTCGCCCGCACCGATTCCCCGACCACCTTCACCACGTCTAACGGGGTCGAGGCACTTTGCCCTCGACCCGCGAGTCTTCTGGACCTATTTTGCAGGTATTACGAGGGCCATCTGAGGTCCTCCGACTCGAGCCAGGAGCCGCTTCTCCGCCGGAGCTGATCGGGCTCCCTAGAGCTCCGTCGCTTCATCGGAGAGTCCCATTTGACGCGGAGACCCCCGACGATTTTTCCCCGATCACCAGAGCCCAGCGAGGAGGCCAGGAGCGCGCGCATTAGGCCGACGAAGTTCGCCGGCCGACAGTTCTTCCAGGACCTTCAGCAGCCGTTGGATCCCCTTCGACCTCCAGTTCACATCTCGGCCGTCCATCTGAGGAGGTCCCGTCACCGTCAGATCTTTGGAGAGGCGATCCACACCGTCCGATCAGAGGCGCCTTTCCACACTGCTTCAGAGCCACTCGATCTTCCACGTGGCTGCACCTGGACCGCTCGATCAGGACGAGGGCTTCCTTCGTTGGGCGCCATTCGCATCGCAGCCGTCCATTCACCACGTGGCGCCCATCCAGCCGTCCTCATTAATAAAGGATAATTTACCCTTAGGCCCTTCCTTTTACTTTATTTCGCATTTAGTCTTGTAAATATATAGTTTAGTTGTTTAGTTTTTGGTACAATTGCATCGTGGACCCTGTGCTTTATTTCATTCGCATTTATGCCCCTATGTATGGTGTAGCACGTGCATCGACACGTGCTTTGTTGGGCTATTTGCACTTTGTTCCCTGTAGTTCTGGTTTGTTCTGAAATGAATGAAAACTTTTAGGAAATTGCTTTTATACCCTTGTGCATGAATGAATAGTGCATGTGCGTTTATTCGTGGGTTAATTGCAACCTAGCCCTCGGACTTTTGGTACATGTTACCAAATAGTCCTAGGACTTGGTTTTCGTTACAATTAGGTCCCTGAGTGCCCCAGGCACGCGCGACGCGCGTGTTTTCTTGGGTATTTTGCATCGGACCCCCCAGAGCTCTTGGTATTTGCACTCAGGTCCCTGTGCACAGTACCTACTTCTTATATTTGAATAAAATAGCAAACCAACTCTAAATCCAACGAAAATTGGATACATGGCTCCTGCCATAGTGTAAAATTTTCTGGAATTTTTGGAGACATTTTTGTTTTGTTTTGATGTTTTTAAAAATTCAAAAACATCCATTTTCGTTACTGTTTGCCTTAAAAAATCACAAAAGAAATATTAAAACCTATCTAAAAATTACAAAAAATTTAGCTACTGTTTGTTTTGGCTTGCTTTATTTTCTAGCCAATTTTGGCTATTTTTCATTGTATAAAACTCACAAAAATTGAAAAACATCTAAAAACTCATAAAAATTATAATAAATAATTTAAAAGCCCAAAAATCATAAATCCAGTGACTAAATTTTCTTTGTAGTGTTTACTATACAGGAAAATTACCTCCAGGCTTATTGGGGATTTCTAGATATTTTATCTATGTCCCTTAAGCTCGGCTGGAGAGTACCTTCTTTTTCTTGCATTGTTTTATTTTTAGAAAAATAAATAAAAATCAGAAAAATCTCAAAAATTCACTAAAAACAGTAAAAACTAAAAAAAACAAAAATATTTTTATTTGAATTTTTGCTTGATTTTTAGTGCATTAAATAAATAGTTGGATTGCTTGGATTTCTAGTTCCCTTTATTTTCTTAATACATTAAAAATCCAAAAAAATATAAAAAGAATTAAAAACCACCAAAAATACCTTTTTCTTTTCTTTTGTTTTCTTTTTGACTACTTTGTAGGCCGCGAGGCCATTTCGTGCTCCTTGTGTTCGACCCTGGTCGCTATACCAGGTTAAAATAATAGCAAGACCGCTATCGTGTTTTGAGTTGATTTTATCTTTTATTGATGGTCTCTTTTTTTCTTGATTGACACAACCAAGTGATTGAGGTCGCGACGACCTTTTAGTACCTTTACCTTAGTCGCTTGGCTCGTCATCAGATTTCCAGAGCATGGAATCTCAAAGACTGACCTTGTACGGATCTTCTATAGGGGGATGACTGCCGAGCAGCAGACACTGGTCGATACCTCGTGTGGTGGTTTACACCACAGTCTCGACATGGATTCACTTTGGACCATCTTTGGAGAGCTTTCTGACATCTCGTTGACTTCCCAGTCTTCACGAGATGATTTTGTCGGGACAACACACGAGAGAGATGTAGCACCAATTACGTGTGATATACTTCATGAGGATTCAGAGATCACACGCCAGCTAGAGGACGTGGATACTGCAGCAGAGCAGACGATTGACGATGGGCCAACCACCATGAGTTTCCATTTCCACACACTGGTCGAGTTTCCGTTGGTCTTCCAGTTGGAGTTTGAGTCAGTTCCGCACTTCACTGTTCAGGATTCTTGGATACCACCTCTTTCGGTATTCCAAGAAATAGAGGAGGAGCCCATGCTGTTTCAGCTGTTCTTTCGGCCTTTCCAGTTTCCATGTCAGGACCAGTTAGATTTTACTTCTCAGAGGTACTTCTTGGATTCATATGGATATCACGATCTAGCCCAGCAACCAGAGATAGATGTGGGACACCATTTTCAGATGCCATATATTGATAGTCCCATATTTGAGCCTTATGTCCTCCAGTTTGATGAGATAGATACATTTCATGAGGACCAGACGATAGCCAGCACTGCCACAGTTCGAGGATAAGTTTCAGACACTTCTACAGCTTCCGCGTTGTTGACCAGTACCATTTCCTATTTCCAGATTGTTCAGAGGCCGTTTTCAGCTGATGGGGCATTTTGGTGTGAGGAGTGGGTGCTTGACAGTGATGCAAATTCCCAGTTAGATTCTGATTCCTTTTTCTTCACTGATGATTTTGCATTACTCCCCGAGGGTTATCTGCGGGAGAATGCCACATGCTCTCTGTACTCGATTTCACTTCCTAGACATGTATCCGATCTGTCAGATCATGAAATCGAGTCTTTTGATATTTCCGATCTTTCTGAGTCTGAGTTTTCTCTCCTCGATGACCCTCGCGAGGGTGAGCCGATCTTTGAGATATTTGATGATGTTGCTGATTTTTCTCCATTATGTGCATCGGATATCAGTTTTCTTAGTGAGTCTCCTGATCTTGACTTTCCACATCTTTTTTAGACGGTGCTTTACGTGGAGGATTCCATGACTGATCCTTCTTTCTCCACGTTCGATTTCTTCGACTCTACTCTTCCACTCCATTCTGATCTTGAGTCGATGATTTCATTTGTGCTACTGGATCCTGATTTTATCTTCGTATCTCTTTACCCGGTAGCAGACACCCGCCTGATTTCATATTTGGGTGTCATCATTTACACTGTTGAGTTCGTTGTTGTTCTCATACCGAGACTACAACGGCAGTATGGCATTCGCCTTACAGATGTCGTCCTAAACCTTGACACGGCTTTGTCCTAACCTTTGCGCCCAGCTAGGGGCGTAAAATCTAGCGCTTGTTGAGAGGCACCTCAACATTGTACCCTTTTGTATATACGTGTTTCGTCGTGATTTGATCTTTCTTTCTTCCATGTTTGTTTTCACCCCAAGTCTCGCTTAGGATTATCTTTGCTATACTTAGGATATACTTCATCCTAAGTATAAGGGGTTGGAAACACCGAGTTGTTCTATTCGTTCCATTTCATCACTTTTGTCGTTGCCTATACTTAAGGAATCTTCACCTTAATAATAGGGGGAATGATGCCCCTCCATCTTGTAGATATTTGTCTGTATTTCTGTTATTTCGTATCATTTTCTACCATTGTTTTGCTGCCTATACTTAGGGATATTTTACCCTAAGTATAGGGGAGGTAGACCATGTACATTCTCACTCGGATTTCCCTTCATGTACAACCTGCTATAAGTATTATTATTTGATCCTAAGTATAGGGGGAAACCCCAAGATCCTCTTGCATTTCTATTCTTTCTATTCGTCTTTGTATATAGCTTTCCTTTTCACTTCCCTATACTATGCACGAGTTATGTCTTCTTCATCGCTCTTGACTCTAAGGACATCGTTCGAGCTAAGTATAGGGGGTGTGTATATATTTCATATATACTTTAGGCATAACTCGTACTTTGTGTGAGTGTGTTAATAAATAAAAATGGCTAAAATCCAAAAATCCATAAAAATTAAAAATTTTTCATTGTAAATAAAATTCTTTTATTGCACATACATAGCTAGTTGTACAAATTATTTTTGTAAAAATGTTTGTAAAAATCTTTTGTGTAAATAGCTTGTAAATATTTTGATATCAAATGTATGTATATAGTACAAAATTTTTGTAAAATGTTTTGAAAATCAAAAGTTTGCAAAAACCTTGTGTAAATTTGTGTAAATATTTTGCAAAACTTTCATTCATGCATACATCCATGTTTTCAAAACATTTTTCAAAAATTTTGCACATGTGTAAATATTTTGTAAATGGCATCTTTGTAAATACTTGTATAGTTTTCCCTGGATCATAGTTGACATTTAAACTGGTGTGGAATTAAATTGGAAAATGGAGCTTGGTTAAGACCTTAATCCACCTAACTCTTAGAGGAACCTTATAGGATTTAGATTTAAGACTTTTCAGGTCCATTTAGGACTTAATTCTATGAGTCCACTAGGCTATGCTCACATGTCATCTTGATGAGCCTAAGTAGAACACTTAACAACGCACTCATGACTCTCAGAGACAATGGCTTTACTTGCACCGGCACCTTACACATAGCTCTCTAGGGATGAGGTGGTGAGGAGGTAGTTTCCTTTGGCTTGGGGTAGCATACGAGGGTAGTACTTCTAGGCGGAACCTCTCTTCTTCTTATAGTGAAGGAAGTGCGTCTCAACTTGGTCTGGTAGCCTTGAGGTCTAAAGAAAGGAGTTGTGGGTTGCAATAATGCTTCGAAAGAGGGATAGTCTACTGGCTCAAGAAGAAAAACTCCTTATGTATATGCTGCACCATGTAGATATGTTGTACATATGTTTTTGAAAAAAAAAGAAAAAAAAAGGAAAAAATGCAAAAATCAAGAAAAACTCCAAAAAAGAGGTGGATCTGAGAGAAAATGATAATCCCACCGAAGTGTATATAGTTCAATAAAGCAAAGCTTTTGTTACCCATTTTCATCTCATGAAGCTTGCGGCGGGAGACTTAGCTACACTGGTTGGGCTCCCAGGGATATGTGGCTACACTGGCCACGGTCCAATCTCTTCTTTCCCCCTCTTCTTGAGCTGGTTGAACTTGAACTTAGAAGGGAATACCCCACTCCTCGAGGAAAGAGCTGCTAGACTGAGGAATTAGAGTTACCTTGTTGAGGGAGGCTGTCACTTTGCCATTTCTGAGGTGGGGAGCTACATATCACTTACACAGTACAAGGAAAGATACATGGTCATTAGAGTTTGCGTATGTAGACTTGTTCTGATCTGGATTATTAAGGAGTCTTGACCATAGAATGGTGGAACTTAGAGGTTGTTGAGTCTTAAACCTATTTCCCAATAAGGTTCCTCCACACTAATAATCCAAAGGTCTGACTGAGCTCCATACTTTAATTTTATGAGGACAAGTTTAATAATCAATATTTTTCTAAATTCTTTCCTTTTTCTTTTCTCATTTTTCTTTTTCACTTCTTCTTTGAATAGGTGTTTTCTAATGGACTAGAAAAGGTAAAGTATAGGGGAATGATGAATCCATGATTCAACATCTTTATTCTTTTATTTTAGCTAAAACCCTTAGTAAAACACATGTGCATATTCATTAATTCTCATTATTTATCATTCCTCATGTATTTGTTAATAATGTACATTTATCATTCTTTTTAACCAAAATAAAAGAATAAAGAAGAAAAGAAAAGAAATAAAGAAGGATGTATTTATGGAATAAATGCAGACTGACCCGAACCCTGAGAGTAGGTCACGAATTGACCTGATCGATCAAGAATAAAGTAGGGGGAGATAGGGTCCATAACTTATAAAAATCAAGAAAATCAAATCTCACTTGTACATATTCACCATTTTCTACCTTGCACATATTTTCACCTATTTTATTTGTTAATAAAACAACTTCAAATAAAGATATTTCCTTCTTGAAAGTTGTGTGTAATAATGTATACTAATTTACAAAAAAATCATAAAAATTATTTAACCAATAAATAAATACAATGAACCTAAAAAGCCTAAAAGTCCAACTTCCCAGGTTCATAACTATTTATAGAAAATTCGAAATTGACCAAACTCACTTTTAAACTTCGTTTTATAATTAATACTATTTATAAAAAAATACCAAAAAATTATGGAATAAAATGTGTGAGTTTTGGCTTTTGGACCCCTTTGTATATATGTACATTATGTATATAAAACTTCTTTATTTTATATATATTTTTTTGTAACTCCAAATAACTTAATTCTTTTTCTGAAATGTTCATAAAAATCACTAGATAAATACAAAAAAAATAGCTAAAAAATAAATCTGAATAAATATCAATAAATCTAAAAATCTAAAAGCCGTAAAGCCTAACTTCTGAACCTCATAACTCAGCCATATGAACTCCGATTTGAGTGTACTCACTTTTAAAGTTCATTTTGTAAAAATATCTATCAAATAAAAGTAGTTTCGCTGAAATCAGAGTTAATATGCAAAAAGTAGGTTTTGGGACCTTATGGGTATATTTGTATATATGTATATATTGTATATATATTTTATTTATTTAATTTCTTATTTATTTGTACACATATTATATTTTTAAATGTTTTGTATATGTTTATTTTATTTTTATAAAATGAAATAAAAATTATAAAATCAGAAAATAATCAAAAATAAAATAAAGTATTTATTATATATGTATTTTATACCTATTAGTGAAGGTTCTTATTTATTTTACCTTATTTAATTAATTTATTTTATTTATTAAAAATCACCATATAATTATTTCATTAAATTATTAACATTAATTATTTTCAATATTTTGTAATTTAAAATCATTTATTTAATTATCTTATTTATCTTTTATTTAATCTTTTGTTTCGTCCTTTTCCCTATTTCATCCTTTTCCTCCTTCAGCTTAAATAATCTGTTCCATCAAGCCGTTTTCCCCAAATTTTCTAGAACAACTCGTTTATCGGATCGAGTTGATTTCTTCACCAAAATAAAGATGTCACAACTCTCATTTTTGCCTATACATATTTTCAAATTTTCCGCCTCATTTTGCATGAATGTTCATTTGAAAATTGACGTTACTCATCTTATAAATAAGGCCCTATCTTCTTCCTCCTCCCATCTTTGGCCACATTCTCCATTCCGGTGAGCTCCGTCGTTCCTCTAGAGTGACAGCAGTGAGTGAGCGTCGTTGAAGCGAGGATAGGTGCAATCCGGCCTTTGATCGGGCGATCCGTCACCGTGCTCCTCCTCCGGCGAGCCCACCCTCCGGCCAAGCCGATCCATCGAGGCAATGACCCGAAGCTTCTTGGAGCTTCAGCCCAGGAAATCCACTCCATTTAGGTAATTTTAGATTTGTTTTTGTTCTGATTTTGCTCGATTATCGTTTGATTTCAGTAGCCGTAGATCCAGATCTGCTACCCGATCACTATGATCGGAGGACCATCATCCTTGTTTTATACATAAACCACCACATGATCCGCATTCATCTCCAATTCTCTGCATATTCTTCTTCTATCTTCCATATCTTCCAGATCTGATCACGGATATCCTAGGCTCCAAATCCCCCACCGCCGACGTAGCCCCGCTCACCCTTCCTATTTGCATTTTTGACCAAGTCTTCGAACTCGAGTCGATTAGGTATTTGCAGGAGATCGGAGTAGTGTATCATCCATCGAGCATCTGAAATTCACATTCCCTAGCAGTCACTCTTCCTGTAGGATCTGGAGCTTCGGTGAGTACAATAATAACGTGTAGAAGAAAGATCGAGCCTCGTCATCTTCGGCATTTGAAGCAATAATCTGGACATGTAACTCTAGAAATTTGGTCGTATAACTACCACACCTGGAGAAGGAATATCTTCTGTGGATTAACTTTTGAAGGAATCATTACATTACCTTGAGATCTGGATGCATTCATATCCTACAAGGAAATCTATCATTATAATCTTACAATGGTTGATTTGGCGCCATTATTCTCCAATGCATATCCGTCATCATGAGATTTGATTTCTGCATATGCTCACATTTACAATCCGATTCCAAAAGAATCGAGAAGCAAAATCACACTCTGCAGGTTATCTCAATCCGTTGAGCCAAGATCTACGGCACACCTTCCCCGATTTCACGAAGCATCATCGAAGAACTGGATTCTACCACAGATCAAAATCCTCAAGAAGAACCTTCGTCAACCACTGTCGCATTTGATCTTCATACGAAGAACATCGTCACACGATTGGTTTCCATCATCGGGTGCAAAAGAGGGAAGAACAGTCCCTGGTCTTCCAGATTGCATTTGAGCCATCAGATCCGAGCTCTGATCCAACGATCCCATGCAAGCCACGCATCCGATCCCCCACTGATCCACAACGCCATCCAAGGGACGCGCGCGCCATGTGTTGAAGCCAAAGCAGGGACCGCATCACTGCTTAAGAATCTCACGGGCATTTCACATGAATTAAAGATATATGCTGGGTAATTTGTTAAGTACCCCCTGACTTCTTTGTATTTGCACACAGAATTTGGTCATGTCATTCTCACGTGATCTGCATACCATTTGCTGCGAAATTTGCACACACACTCCTATTTTCCTTCTATGTTACAATCTGTTCAATAACTTTTCTTTAGTTACAGTTCAATCCTTGTATTTCAGCATTTACTTTCTTGTTTATATTACAAGAAATAAATAGCATTTTTGTTTCAAAAGTTTTATAAAAATTAGAGTAAACTCCTGCATAGTTGTTTTATATTTTGTAACTTTTATTGAGCAAATTATTTTCATTTAATTTTTTTTATAATTCAAAAATTACTAAAAAGTGTTTGTTTACATTAAAAACTAATAAAAATTAAAAAGATACAAATTCACAAAAATCCAAGAGTGGCTAGCTTAGATTATCTCTTTTGCTTCATTATTTATCTTTGAATTGAATAACCCTTGCTTAATAATCGTTGCCTCCTTGAGTTCGACCCTGGGAGCTATACCAGGTTAATAATTAAATAGCGAAAATCCATCGTTCTCTTTTATTGCTTTGATTGGATTTAATAATTGTTTGATTCGATTGGTTTTTAATTGGGTACAACAACATTCTCCATTAATAAACTAAAACCCAAGTGTGATAATCAGCTAATCAGTACCTCACTCAGTATGGAATGTAAATGAAGAGGTTACTCCCCCAAAAAAACAATGATTTTTGTCATTTACATTTGGTTTTGGGGTCGAATATAATTAGTAGTCCAATTTTTTTTTTGTTATCAATTTTTTTTGGTATTTTTTGAAAAATAAAACATCTAATGAATTTTTTGATTCCATTTATTTCTAAGGTCAAATAAAACCCAAGTAGGAGTTCAGAAAAGTTGATGCACGAAAATCAATGAATACAGATGCTAAAGATGCGGATGCGTACCTTACTCCAACAATCTACATGCAAGATGATCCATCCATATAATTAATTCTAACCTATATATGTGCAAGAGAAAATTGAACAAGAAAGAACTTCCAATCGGGAAGAACATATTTATTTATTTGACTAAATTCAACGCTCTATAGGCATAAGATTCTTGAATAGGGTTTGGACCTAAGTCTACCTGGCTCACTAAATAAAATCCTAGAATCTAAGGATCGAGGCACACAAAATAAAAAAAAAGAAAGCGAAAAACTCAAAACATGGGAAACAAAATAAAATAAAGAGAAAAATAGGGAGGACAAAAGGGTATAAGTGAATAAAATACAAGAAAACTGAGTGTGCCCCTTGTGAATAAACACTTGGTAAAATAGGCTGACAAGATTCAAGTGTCCAATTGTCCAAGTGTATATGTATTATTACAATTTCTTTGTGTAAAAATAAAGGTTTCTCTCTCACAAATAAAAATAACAAGCTACTGCTAAGCAGCACTATCTATCTCTTTGTATGTGTGTGTGTGTTTCCTCCTTGCTCTCTCCAATTAGCCTACAAAGAAAAGATTGATCTCCATGTAGTTTGGGTGCATCGACCTTCCTATGAAAGTCACCTTCACCACATGATCCCTCATAAAGAAGTCAACCAAGATATTGGTCAGAAATAGATAAATAATTACTTATAACAGGAAATAAAAGACAAAAATGGTAAGTAGAGATATATGTGTAAAAATCATATCCTAAGCATTGCTCTCTGGAAACGACACCATTTTATCGAGTAGATCGATGAGAGGAATCTAACGTCTAATCTTCGAGGTGCTTGCGATGTCTGAGAAGTCAGATCCGTCAATCGTTGCATCAACCAACTCTTCGCTTTTGACACGTCAATCAATAATTTCACCAAATAATCAACCCGAAATAATGATAAAACAATAAAGGAATCTGGGGTGAAATTTATTATACCCTACATGAAGATGTGTATAGACAACAAGTGTAGGGGTCGAACCACTAAGAGCAAGCTAGAGGATAGGGTATTTTAATGCTTTTGATTTTTGTGGGGCTTTCAAATATATTTAATTTTTGGTATTTTTATTCTTTTATAATTTTTATTTTTTTATATTTTTATTTTATTTTTAATTTTACAATTTTTCCTTTTTATTATTTTTAAGGATATAATATGTATATATAACAATAATAAGAATATAGATAATATAAATGATATATAATAAAAATATAAAAATATAAGAAATATATACATGAATAGTCCTTTTTAATTTTTAAAGTTACTAAAAATATATTAGGTATTTATAATTGATAATAGTAAAAATCATATGAATAAGTAATATATAGTATATATAGAATATATAGGGATCTATATTTTATTTAGTCAAAATTTATAAAATAAAATGTTTTTGTGTTTAAATATTTTTCTCTTTTCATGTGATTTTTCATATAATTTTGCTAATTTTTATGTATTTTTAATGTATGAAATATAATAAAATAATAGATAGGTCGTTTTTTTTGTGTTTAAAAATTAGATAAAATGTCCAAAAATGCCCAAAACTATTTTTAATATATACTATATAATATAAACAAAATTACAAAAAATAAAACTATTTCTCAAGATTTTATATAATTTTTATTTTTTATATTCTATTTGTGGGTTTTAATTTTTGAGTGTCTTCCTTTTATATTTTCTTGTGAGCTTTGGACTAGAGATATATTATATAGTAATATACACTACATAGTTTTTTGGAGTTTTTAAAGTGGGTGGAATAATTTTTACATTTTTATATCCGAACAAGGAATAAATAGATCCTATTCAATTTTAATAAATGAGATAAATGCAAAAAAAATTATAAATAAAAATATACATGACTACAAGCATCAAATCAAGCATCTCATGGATTTTCCCAACATTTATAGAGCACATGAGCTAATTTATAAAAATATAAAGACAAGAAATGGATTACTATATTAGTTGGGCCATATTTGTAATAAAATTATAATACAAGGTGTTCTAAGCAAATAACCCTAAAGCTGTACACTATTGTTACAATTTAATAGACTAAATAAAAAATTCCCAAAGTTGGAGGGGCTTGGGTGGAAAACGCCCTGCATCATGTGGGCGACCACGTGAGGTGACTTACCTTTCTGCAAATCACACTAAGTATGGGGTCCTTTGGATAATTTTCACAGATGTTTTTAAACTAGCCTAAAAATTTACAAGACTTAAATGCAAGATTAAGAGGAGCAGAGGTTACGTATATATTTACCCATGAAAATTCATCAGGTGGCACTACTTGTACCACATGGCTAGATCGGGCGGCTTACAGACACTTCAGTTCACCTTATGAGTGGACAGCTATTGGAGTGGATTTGTAAAGGGTCATAGGGGTTCACAAAGTGAAACCGCAGTCAATGTGTTGACCGCTCAATAAACCCAACTCCAGACAACAATTAACCCACAAATATATAAAGAAATGCAAATAAATATGTGGAGTTAAATTTATTTTATTTAACTCTACAAAAGATGTGTATAGTGTGCAAGTATGTAGAGTATCGAACACAAGAAGCAAACTAAATAGATTGTGCAATCATGTACATGCTATTTGACTGTAAAATCTTTTTATAAATTTTTATGTGGGTTTAAATTTTATATTATTTTTATTTTTATTTTATATTTTTATATTTTTTGTATTTTATATTTTTATATTTTTTTTGTATTTTTATATTTTTATATTCATTTTCTTTTAAAATAAGTAAAATAGGTTATATAAGAGTATATATACAATATAGATAAAAGAGATATAAATATAACTAATAATAAAGGAAAAATGCATAATTAATATTTTTTTATTATAAATGTTTCTATTGTTTTTATGATTTTTAGAGAATTGTGCTAATTTTTATATATTTTTAAAATAAAAATTACTCTAAATTAGGGATTAAATAAATAGGACAAATTAAAATAAAGATGAAAAAGACCAAACAGAATCAAAATTTCTCCAAATAAATTTCTTTTGTAAATAGTTATATAGAAAAAAATTGCAAAATAGATAACACAATTTTTGGGAATTTAAGGAATGTTATAAATTTTTATAAAGAATTTTGGGGTTTTCCTAATTTAAGAGATTTCTTTTTCTATTTTTAGTGATTTTTTATCTGAAGTCTAAAAATATTTAAGTAAGCTTAATATATTTTTTTTAGGAATTTTTCAAGATGATTTTATATTTTATGGAATTTTTTAAGTCAAATAAGGATTTTTAGTGCACTTTTTTTAATAAATTATTAAATGTCTTAACTTGCAAAGATAAATATATAGCGTAGAAATGTCATATTTTTGGGGATTTTTAGTACAATTGATATTTTAAATAAATAGATAAAAGAAAAATAAATTACATTTTAGCAAGGGCATAATTGTAATTAAAATAAAACTGAAGAGCTTTCTACAATTTTTCCAAAAATATATAAATGAAATAAAAAGTTATGGCACCACAATGAAATACAATAAAGTCTAAGTTCAGGCCTGCAAAATGCCCACCTCACGTGGGCGGCAACGTGAGGTGAGCTAGCGTAGACCAGATTGCAAATATCAAAAGTTACGAGGTCTTTTATGCAAAAAATGCAAAAAAGTTTTTAAGCCACGTAATTAAGGTACAGGACTAAGTATTAAAATTACAAAAACAGGGGTACATGTGAAATTTACCCCCTTAGGGCTGGCTATTGGACGGCTGACCCTCTTCACTTATGCCACGTGTCCGCCTCCTATGCAACAAAAACCCTTCGCGTCAGACGGCTGTGATTAGATCCTCAAAAGGGGATCGACGACTGATGTCTTGACCAATCCCATGCCTCCTGCTCTTCACGATGAAATTGTGGAGGATCCAACGGCTTGGAGACGATCTGCAAGAACACTCTAAGAACTCGAGCCTGACGAGTTTGAATCGGCCGAGGCGCAAGCTTCCAAGCACTTGAACCTCCTCCAACTATCTCAAATAGGTTCTGCAGCTACTCTTTGATGCCCAGGTCATTCAATGCACCCAGGGGCCGGTGATTGAGTCCCTGGAGTTCACGCTCCTTCAGACGACCTGGGTAGCTTTCCCTTGGCAAAATCGGGGCACAGAAGCCCCCTTCGGGTCCTGCAAAGAGGGTAGAAAGCACATCAGAAAGAGAAAGCAGAAACCTAGCCTTTTATTAGTGGATGATCGGCATTTCGTGGAATGGATAGTGGTGGCTGGAGCTCAAGGCCTTTGGCGAGAGTGTTTGATCCTAAACTATGCTAAAATCGTTGCTCAAAACTCACAGAATGAAAACCTACAGTTATGCTACACTAAAAGGTAAGAAATAAGAAAGGGAATGGAACCTCGAATGGCGCTAGGCTAGGAGATGAGGACCTCAACGGTGAGCTCACCAGAGGTGGTAGAGATCAACCCCTATGTCGCCTTCTCGATCCTCCTAAGGCAGGGCTAAGTCCTTGTCATAAACAACAACCCTTTAGGCACCGAAGAAAGGGATAAAGACATGTAGGGGAGACTCAAAAACTCGAGGAAGATGATGGGTGAGGCTTTGTACAAGATGTGAAGGAGTGATGTTCGAGGCACGCTCACGGGCGAATCAATTGTGTTCTTCCCTATAATAAGATTCAGCGTGGATCTCTGATGTACAAGGAAGAGATTTCAGGAAGGTCTACATCTCCTCGAGCAACGTAACGAGGGGGAAATTTTTGAGAAAAGACGCAAAACGAAAAGACTATCAGAAGCTAGGGTGCAGGTCTGCTACTTGACCAAGATCAATGTGCCAGGAGCTCCGGTTAGTCCATGTGGACCAACTAGAAAAAACCTAGCTCGAAAAGAATTGGACATTTAACATTAAATAAAAATGATTTTATTAATTTTAATTTATAAAATAAAAATTGTTTGTTATTTTCTTTATTATATTATTATGATTTTTATTTATTATTTTGATGTAATTACAAGTTAATTTTTTAGGGTATTACATATAGGTATATTCACCTATGTTTTAGAGTATTTTATTTTTATTTTGTATTTTTGATTTTATTATTCTTTATAGTACTTTATATAATTATAATTTATATTTATATACACAAATACATTTTTACTTTATTTTTCTGATATATTATTTACACTTAAATAAGAAAGGTATATTAAATATGTATGTATAGTTATTTGTATTTCATCTATATATTTTATATACATATTTTACTTTAATGTTTTCTTTATGTTTTATTCTAGTTTTAATATGGAAATTTATTATAAATAATATTTACAAGATTATAAAGATATACAATTATAAAATTATAAAAATAATAAAGAATAAATAAAATGAATATGTTAATCGGTATATTATTTAGTAGGGGTCCAAAACCTAACTTTCACATCTTAACTCCAAAAAATATAAATCACCTTCATTAAATAGCTTATTTAAAAAGTTATATACAAATAAAGGTGATTTTAATATTTTTTGAGTTTTTTTTTAGAGATATGGGTCTGGGAAGTTCGGATTTTGGAATTTTATTTAGAGTATAACTTTTACACTGTGTATTATTTTTGTATGAAATCAATTTTGTATTTTTTTATATTTTATTATCTACAACTTTCATGTTAAAAGTTTATTTATTTGAAGGATAAAAAGTAGAAAAAAATAGGTCCCAAAATGAATAAATAATGAATTAATAAATGGAATTTTTATTGTATTATTGGTCCTTATCTCCCCCTACTTTATTCCTTATCGACCTAGTCATCGAGATGACTAGGTCTCGGGGTTTAGGGTCATAAAATATGTTTGATATTTTATTCGTTTCCTTTTCTTTTCATTATTCCAGAATTTTGGCACTAAAAACAGTATTTTATACAGTATTTATACAATAAAGACTGAATGTTAATTTTGCAAATTAATGGTATTTATATTCATAAGCTATGGTTTTTAAGGCCAAAATGATAGAATAAGGTGATGAAATGGAGATTCAGCAACCCCTATACTTGCCTTTGCTAGTCCCTAGCAAATACTTATGCAGTAAATACATAAAATGAAAAACAATGAAAAGAAAAAGAAATAAAGAAAGTGGATTAACTTTAACGTTCAAACTTGTCTTCATCAAATCAATGTTTGGAGCTCAAGTCAGACCTTTGGAGTTTTAGTGTGGGCGGAACCTTATTGGGAATCAGATTTGAAGCACAACAGCCTTCGAGAATCTTAAGACTCTGCTCAAGTCTCCTCAATAGCCAGGTCAGAATACTTCAACTCATATGCAAACCCTTATGACTGTGAATCTGACTTGTACAGTGTATGTGATAGTGGCTCCTCCAACTGAAATTACAAAAGAGACCGACTTCTCTAGTATGACAACCCAATGATTCCCCAATCCAGCAACTCTTTCCTCGAGGAGCATGGTATTCCCTTCTAAGTTCAAGTGACAACCAGCTCAAGAGGAAGGGGTGAAGAGAAGAAGGGGCGGTGGCTAGTGTAGCCACCTACCCTAGGAAGCATGACTAGTGTAGTCAGGTCATCCAGCTGTAGGCTCACATGATATTTCTTTGAAGCTCAAGCTTGCTTATTGACAATACAAAAATATACACTCTGGCTGGCATCTTATTTTCAATTGGGCATGCCCACTATTTTAGTGTTTTTGCTTCTTCTTTTTGAAATACTATATACATCAACATTTACATAAGGAGTTTTTCCTCTTGAGCAAGTAGACCATCCCTCTTTTGAAGCTTTATTGCAAACCCACACTCTCCTATCTTTAGACATCTCTACTACTGGACAGGTTCGGGTGCACATCTCTCCCTAGAAGAGGACAAATGTTTCCACTTGTGTGCATCTCATACCGGCAAATCCAGTCCCCTCATCACTCCAACTGAGTTGAGCCAAGTGAAAGGTGCAAGTGTCCAAGTTAGGTCATTACCGACAAGAGCCATGCATGTACTCAGAAATACTTTACTTAGGCAGTCAAGAATCCATTGAAGCAAGTCTCACAATTCCCAAAGAATTAAATCAACTAGGCTTGAAGTATCTCAATTCCAGTTGCTATAAGGTTCTTGTGATTAGGTAGATTTAAGGTCCAACCTAGCGTCAATCTTTGAATTTTACTTAGACTAGTTCAATTATCAAACACAATCTGAAAAATGCGAATGATATGCAAATGTCATGCAAAAAATATTTTGTTATGCAATTTTCAAAATTTTGAACTTTTTATGGATTTTTGAAAATGATGATGCGAATACAATTGTTTTTGGTATTTTCTAAAAAGATTTTGGACTATTTTTGGTATTTTTGGATTTGCAAATGTTTTTATGATTTTTTTTAAAAACAAAAGATTTTGGCTAAGAAAATAGGTAAAAATATTTACACTGGGATGCGTCTTATAGTTACAAGAGTTGGGATTTTAGGAATTTACATGACATAAGTTATAATTTTTATAGATATATTAATAAAGTACTTTTTGTGTGATGTACATATTCCTCAAACTTATTTGAGAGATGATTCTACTAATGATTTTGAAAACTATAGTCCAAAATAATTTTGACAAATAATTTTTATAAACATTTACAAGCATTTGAAAACTATTTTGCAAGGGTTCTTCAAACACTATATATAGATTTTTCAAATTATTTATGCAACCATTTTCAAAACCATTTGCAAATAGGTTTCCAAATATTTTATTTCACACAAAGAAATGAATTTTTTACAGACAAAGTATCTTACAAAGTTTGAAAAAATTTTACAAAATATTTTTCATTTTGTTTTCAAAATATTTTTCAATTAGATTTTCAAACTATTTTCCAAATATTTTGCAAACCATATTTTACCTGATTTATTATTCAGTATATATAAAAAAGAATATGAAGAAGAAAAACATCATTTTCATTAAATAATTTAATGAATCGGTATATATATTTATAATGTTTTAGCCATATTTAGTGAAAATAAGAAAGTACGAGTCGTGGCTAAAAATATATACGAAGTATATATTGACCCCCTTATAATTTGCTTGAGCTTTGTCCCCATAGATCGAAGAGAAAATAATACATAACTCGTACTAATTATAAAAAGGTCTATACTACAACGACTAAAGAATAGGAAGTTAGTTGTTCCCCCTATACTTGGGATCAATTAATCCTAAGTATAGCAGTCTGTATACAAATGCAGGGAGGGTCGAGGGTGGGAAACGATTAAATGAATAACTCAACGGCTCAATATGTCTCCCCCTATACTTAGTGTAAAATATCCTTAGCAACGTCGCCATTTGTTTAAGTGGATTTGTAGAGGGTCATACAGTTTCGCAAGGTGAAACCGCAGTCGATGTGTTGACCGCTCAATAAACCCAACTTCAGACAACAATTAACCTAAAAATATATAAAGAAACACAAAAAATATGTGGAGTTAAAATTTATTTTATTTAACTCTACAGAAGATTTGTATAGTGTGCAAATATGTAGAGTGTCGAACATTGAGCAAACTATATAGATTGTGCAATCATGGGCAAGATATGTGACTGTCAAATCTTTGTCTATTGTTTTTTGTGGGGTTTTAATTTTATATTATTTTTTTTATATTTTATATTTTTTTATTTATATTATTTTATTTTCATTTCACAGTTTTATATTCTTTTTCTATTAAAAATAAGTAATATAGGTTATATAGGACTATATTTACAACATAAGAGATATAAATATAACTATAAATAAACGAAAATTTTAAAATTAAATATTTTTGGGCTGTAAATATTTTTTTGTTATTTTTGTGATTTTTTAGAGAATTTTTCTAATTTTTATATATTTTTTAATTGAAAAATACCTAAATCTGGGAATAAATAAATAGGCCAAATTAAAATGGAGATGAAAAATACCAAATAGAATCAAAATTTCTACATATCAATTTGACTTATTAATAATACAAGGAAAATTACAAAATATAAAACACAATTTTTTGGATTTTAGGAATTTTAGAAATTTTTATAAAGGATTTTGGGGTTTTAAATTGTATAAGAGTTTTCTTTTTCTATTTTTAGTGATTTTTGGTTTGGAGGCTAAAAATACATAAATAAGAAAAATATTTTTTGGGGAATATTTCAAGATGAATTTATATTTTTTTAATTTTTAAGTCAAATAGGGATTTTTAGTTCCATTTTTTATCTTTAATAAATAATTAATTGTCCTAGATTATAAAATTAAATATAAAGCATGGAAGTGTATGCAATCGAAAGTGTACACCTATTTTTGGGATTTTTAAGAATAATTTATATTTTAAATAAGAGAAAATAAAAAGAAGTTATATTCTGGTAAGGGCACAATTGTAATTAAAATAACACTGGAGAGACGTTTTACATTTTTTCCAAAAATATATAAAGAAAAAACATTTTTGGGACCATAATGAAATACAATAAAGCCTAGGGGAACTCCTGCATAATGCCCACCTCATCAGCGACCACGTGAGGTGAGCTGGCATGGACCAGATTATAAACAATAAAAGTTGCGGGATCTTTTCTGCAAAAATTTAAAAAAAATATTTTAAACTACTTAATTAATGTACGCGACTAAGTATTAAAGTTACAAAAACTGGGGTATAGGTGAAATTTACCCCCTTACGACGGGCGATCGGATGGCTGGCCTTCTTCACTTACGCCATGTATCCGCCTCCCGTGCAAAGATAACCCTTCGCGTCAAATGTCTATGATTAGATCCTCAAAAGGGGATCGACGACTGATGGCTTGAACGATTCGACGCCTCCTGCTTTTCAAGAAGAATTGCGGAGGATCCAATTTCTTGGAGATGATCTGCAAGAACACTCGAAGAACTCGAACCCAACAAGTTTGAATTGGTCGAGCCATGAGATTCCGAGCACTTGGACCTCCTCCAACTATCTCAACTAGATCTTGCTGCTACACCACGATACCCAAGATGTTCAAATGCACCCGAGGGCCGGTGATTGAGCCCCTAGAGCTCACGCTCCTTCAACCGACCAGGGAAGCATTCCCTTGGTGAAATCGGGGCGCAGAAGCCCGATTCAGGTCTTGCAAAGATGGTAGAAAGCACGTCAGAAAGACAAAGCAAAAACATGGCCTTTATTGGTGGATGATTTGCGTATTGTGGAATGGATAGTAGTGGCCAGAGCTCAAGGGATCCGACGAGGGTATTTGATCCAAAACTACACTAAAATCATCTTCCATGTTGTGTCTTAGGAACCTTTTCAATACGGTCCGGATTGCTAGCTCCCGTTCATTTCGGGGCCCCTCCCCATCTGAAGGAAAGATATATGTATCTGATGGAGTCGGCTTTACTAAGTACGTAGAAGGCCCAAGCGCTACGCAAAACTCGCAGAATGAAACCTATAATTCTGCTGCATCAAAAGGTAAGAAAGAAGGAAATGGAACTCGACTGGTGCAAGTCTAAGAGATGAGGACCTCAATGAGGAGCTCACCGGAGGTGTTGGAGATCAGCCCCTACGTTGCCTTCTCGATACTCCTAAGGCATGGCTAAGTCCTTGTCACGAACGTCAACCCTCTAGGCACCAAAGAAAGGGAGAAAGACCGGTAGGGAAGACTCAAAAACTCAAGGAAGGTGACCAGTGAGCCTTTGCACAGGACGTGAAGGTGTGAGGTTCGAGGCATGTTCACGAGCGAATCGATGGTGTTCTTCCCTGGGACAAGATAGTGTATTACATATAGGTATATTCACTTATTTTAGGTTATTTTATATTTATTTTGTATATTTTAGTTTTATTATTTTATTCCAATATTTAATATAATTATAACTTATTTTAAATACACAAATCTATTTTTATTTTTTTTCATATATTATTTACACTTAAATAAGTAGGTATATCAAATATATATGTATAGTAAATGGTATTTCATCTATATATTTTATATACATATTTTATTTTAATGTTTTCTTTATGTCTAATTCTAGTTTCATATGTACAAGTATTATAAATAATATTTACAAGATTATAAAAATATAAATTTTAAAAATAATAAAGAATAAATAAAATGAATATTTTAATCAGGTACAATATACAATAGGAGTCCAGAACCTAACTTTCACACCTTAACTTCAAAAAAACTACCTTCGTTAAATTGCTTATTAAAAGTCATATGCAATTAAAGGTGATTTTGATATATTTTGGGTTTTTATTTGAGAGATATGGATTTGTGAAGTTGGGATTATAGAATTGTATTTTGAGTATAACTTTTACATTGTGTATTATTTTTGTATGGAATCAATTTTGTATTTTTCAATATTTTATTATCTACAATTTCATGATCAAGGTTCTTTTATTTGAAGGATAAAAAGTATAAAATAAAATAGGTCCCAAAAATGAATAAATAATTAATTAATAAATGGAATTTATATTGTATTATTGGCCCTTATCTTCCCCTACTTTATTCCTTATCTACCAGGTCATCGAGATGCCTAGGTCTCGGGGTTCAGGGTCATAAAATATCTTTGATATTTTATTCTTTTCTTTCCTTTTCTTTATTCTATAAATTTGGCATTAAAAACAATATATTATACAGTACTTATACAACAAAGAATGGATGTTAATTTGTGCAAATTAAGGGTATTTACATGCATAAGCTATGGGTTTTAAGTCAAATTGATAGAATAAAGGCAATGAAATGGAGATTCATCACCCCACCTATACTTGCCTTTGCTAGTCCCTAGCAACACTTATGCAATAAGTACAAAAAATGAAAAACAAAAAAAAGAAAAAGGAAGAAAGTGGATTAAGTTTAATATTCAAACTTGTCTTCATAAAATCAATGTTTGGAGCTCAAGTCGAACCTTTGGAATTTTAGTGTGGGCGGAACCTTATTGGGATTGAGCACAACAGCCTTCGAGAATCCCAAGACTCTACTCAAGTCTCGTCAATAGCCAAGTCAGAATACTTCAACTCACACGCAAACCCTTATGACTATGAATCTGACTTGTACAATGTATGTAATAGTGGCCACCCCAACTGAAGTTACAAAGAGACTGACTTCTCCAGTATGACAACCCAATGATTCCCCAATCCGGAAATCCTTTCCTCGAGGAGAGGGGTATTCCCTTCTAAGTTCAAATGAGAACCATCTCAAGAGGAGGGGGTGAAGAGAAGAAGGGACGGTGGCCAGTGTAGCCACCTATCCTAGGAAGCATGACCAGTGTAATCAAGTCATCTAGATGCAGGCTCACATGATATGACTTTGAAGCTCAAGCTTGCTTATTGACTATATAAAAATATACACTCCAGCAGGAATTTTATTTTCAATCAGGCATGTCCACTTTTTTGGTGTTTTCGCTTCTTTTTTTGAAATACTATATACATTAGCATTTACATAAGTATGTTTTCCTCTTGCGCAAGTAGAATATCCCTCTTTTGAAGTAATATTGCAACCCACACTCTCCTATCTTTAGACATCTCTGCTACTGGAGGGGTTAGGGCGCACTTCTCTCCCTAGATGAGCACAAATGTTTCCATTTGTGTGCATCTCATACCGACAAATCCAATCCCCTCACCACTCCAACTGAGTTGAGCCAAGTGAAATACAAGTGTCCATGTTAGGTCATTATCAACAAGAGCCATGCATGTGCTCCGAAATACTTTACTTAGGCAGTCAAGAATCCATTAAACCAAGTCTCACAATCCTAAAGAATTAAGTCAACTAGACCTGAAGTATGTCAATTCCAGTTCCTATAAGGTTCTTGTGATTAGGTAGATTTAAGGTCTAACCAAGCTTCAATCATCAGATTTTACTTAGAATTGTTCAATTATCAAACTCAATCCGAAAATGTGAATGCTAAGAAAATGTCATGTAGAAAATATTTTTGTGATACAATTTTCAATTTTTTGTACTTTTTAGGGATTTTTGAAAAAGATGATGTAGTTGTAATTTTTTTGTATTTTTCAAAAATATTTTTCACCTATTTTTGGTATTTTTGTATTTGCAAATGTTTTTATGGTTTTTTAAAACAAAAGATTTTGGCTAAGAAAATAGGTACAAATATTTACATGGGCATGCATCTTATATTTACAAGAGTTGGATTTTTAAGAATTTACAAGGTATAAGTGATAATTATTATAGATATATTGATATTCGATTGTGATGTACATATTCCTCAAACTTATTTGAAAGATGATTTTACAAACAATTTTGAAAACTATAGTCCAAAATAATTTTTGCAAATACTTTTTGCAAATAATTTTCACAAACATTAACAAGCATTTGAAAACTATTTTGCAAGGGTTCTTTAAATAGTATATATAGATTATTTAAAATATTTGCAACTATTTTCAAAACCATTTGCAAAAAGGAATTCAAAACATTTTATTTCACACAAAGAAAAGAAATTTTTACAAACAAACTATCTTTAAAAGTTTGAAAATATTTTACAAATTATTTTTCAAACTGTTTTCAAAATATTTTTCAATTAGGTTTTCACACCATTTTCCAAACATTTTGCAAAGCATTATTTCCCTCCTTTATTAGTCAGTATATACAAAAAGAATGTAAAGAATAATAACATCATTTTGATTAAATAATTTAATTAATTTGTATATATATTTATTTATTTACAATGTTTTAGCCATATTTATTTAAAATAAAAAAGTATGAGCTATGGCTAAAATATATACGAAGTATATATTGACCCACCCCTATATTTTGCTTGACTTATGTCCTCATAGATTGAAGAGAAAGGAAAACATAACTCATATTAAGTATAGAAAAGTGTATACTACAACAACTAGAGAATAGGAAGTCGGTCGTCCCTCCTATACTTGGGATCAATTAATCCTAAGTATAGCCGTTTGTATACAAATACAGGGAGGGTAGAGGGTGGGAAACGATTAAATGAATAACTCAACGGCTCGATATGTCTCTCCTATACTTAGGGTAAAATATCCTCGACAACAGTGCTATTTGTTGAAGTGGATTTGTAGAGGGTCGTACGGTTTCACAAGGTGAAACCACGGTCGATGTGTTGACTGCTCAATACACCCAACTTAATACAACAATTAACCCACAAATATATAAAGAAATGTAAATAATTATGTGGAGTTAAAATTTATTTTATTTAAACTCTACAAAAGATGTGTATAGTATGCAAGTACGTAGAGTGTCGAACACTGGGACCAAATAAGGTAGATTGTACAATCATGTGCAAGCTATGTGACTGTAAAATCTTTGTCTATTTTTAAGTGAGTTTTTAATTTTATTATTTTATCATCTTTTTTATTTTTTTATTTTATATCTTTATATTTTTTTGTATTTTTGTATTTTTATATTCTTTTTTCTTTTGAAATAAATAATATAGGTTATATAGGAGTATATGTACAATATAGATAAAAGAGAATATAACTAAAAATCAAAGAAAATTATAGAATTAAATATTTTGGGTTTTAAATATTTTTCTATTATTTTTTTGAGAAATATTCTAATTTTTATGTATTTTTAAATTCAAAAATACCCTAAACTAGGGATTAAATAAATAGGCCAAATTAAAATTGAGATAAAAATACCAAAAAGAATTAATTTTTTTCCAAATAACTTTTAATTTATTAGTAATATAGAGAAAACTACAAATTAGAAAACACAATTTTTCAAATTTTTAGGATTTTTATAAATTTTTATAAAAAAATTTGGATGTTTTCCAATTTTTAAGAGTTTTCTTTTTCTATTTTTAATGATTTTGTTCTGAAGGCTAAATATACTTAAATAAGAAGAATGTATTTTTTGGGGAATTTTTTAAGATGATTTTATTTTTTGGAATTTTTTTAACCAACTGGTATCTTAGTTCCCTTTTTATTTTTAATAAATAAATAAATGCCCTAAATTACACAAATAAATATAAAATGTGGAAGTGTTGCAATTAGGAGTGCACATCTATTTTCTAGGATTTTTTAAAGCATAACTGATATTCTAAATAAATAGAGAAAACAAAAAGAAATTACATTCTAGCAAGGGCATAATTGTAATTAAAATAAAATCAAAGGGCTTTTCTGCAATTTTTCCAAAATTAAATAAAGGAAATAAAAAGTTTTGGGAGTTCAACAAAATACAATAGAGCCTAGGGGCACTCCTACAAAATACCCACGTCACTGGGCAGCCATGTGAGGTGCGCCGGCGTGGACCAGATTGTAAGTAGTAAAAGTTGCAAATTCGATTATGCAAAAATTACAAAAAGTTTTTAAACTAATTAATCAATGTAAAAGACTAAGTATTAAAATTAAAATAACAGGGATACAAATGAAATTTACCCCCTTAGGGTGGGCAATCAGACGATTGACCTTATTCACTTATGCCACATGTCTGCCTCCCGTGCGAAGATAACCCTTCGCGTAGGACGGATGTGATTAGATCCTCAAAAGGGGATCGACGGCTGATGGCTTGATCGATTCGATGCCTCGTGCTTTTCACGAAGAATTGCAGAGGATCCAATGGCTTCGAGACGATCTGCAAGAACTCTCGAAGAACTCGAGCCTGATGAGTTTGAATCGGTCGAGGCACGAGCTTCCGAACACATGGACCTCCTTAGACTATCTCAACTAGATCTTGCAGCTACTCCGAGACTCCCGGGCTATTCAAATGTGACCGAGGGCTGGTGATTGAGCCTATGGAGCTCACACACCTTTAGCCGACCTGGAAAGCTTTCCCTTGGCAAAATTGGGGTGTAGAAGCCCCTTCAGGTCCTACAAAGAGGTTAGAAAGCATGGTAGAAAGATAAAGAAAAAACATGGCCTTTATCGGTGGATGATTGGCACATTGTGGAATGGATAGTGGTGTCCAGAGATCAAGGGCTTCGGTGAGGGTGCTTGGTCCTAAACTACGCTAAAATCATTGTGCAAAACTTGCAGAATGAAACCTATTGTTATGATGCACCAAAAGGTAAGAAAGAAGAAAGGAAATGGAACCTCGACTGCTGCAAGTCCAGGATATGAGGACCTTGAATGCGAGCTTACTGGAGGTGGTGGAGATCAGCCCCTACGTCGCCTTATTGATCCTCCTAAGGCAGGGTAAGTCCCTATCACGAACAGCAACCCTTTAGGCACCAAAGAAAGGGAGAAAGACCGGTAGGGGAGACTCAAAAACTCGAGGAAGGTGAGGCTTTTTACAAGATGTGAAGGAGCGAAGTTCGAGGCACGCTCGCAGGCAAATCGATGTTCTTCCCTATGACAAGATTCGACGTGGATCTCTGATGTACAAGGAAGAGATTTCATGAAGCATCTACATCTCCTCGAGCAACGTAACGAGGTGGAAATTCAAGAAAAGAAGGAAAATGGTAGGATTATTTGAAGCTAGGACACAGGTCTGCTAGTTGACCAATGTCAACGTGCTAGAGACTCTAGTTTGTCCACGTGGACCAACCAGAAATAACCTAGCCCGAAAAGAATTGGAAAATCAATATTAAAATATAATGTGGCTTTATTAATTTTAAGTTAAAATAAAAAATGCTTGTTATTTTCTATATTATTTGATTATGATATTTATTTATGTTTTGAAATTATTAGTTACAAGGTAATTTTTATTGTATTACATATAGGTATATTCACCTATGTTTTACAGTATTTTATTTTTATTTTGTATTTTTGGTTTTATTATTTTATTATAGTATTTTATATAATTATAACTTATTTTAATATACATTAATATGTCATTATTTTATTTTTTGATATATTATTTACACTTTAATAATTAGGTATATTAAATATATAGGTATAGTTATTGTTATTTAATCTATATATTTTATATACATATTTTATTTTAATGTTTTCTTTATATTTTATTCTAGTTTTAATATGCACAAGTATAATAAATAATATTTACAATATTATAAAAATATAAAATTTTAAAAATAATAAAGAATAAATAAAATGAATATTTTAATCGGGTATAATATATAGGGAAAAAGGAGCCTACCTCGGCGGGTGCAGGTAACTCCCTACACCCGGCCTAATTTTTCATTATTTTTTGTTTTTTTTGAAATGAAACCTTGGGGGATTTAGATCACCATGTATCATCATGTTGTCATTCTAAATTCAACTTAATTCGAGAATTCTATCATCTCCATCAAGACTACCAATTTTTAACGGTCTCAGAATTGCTGAAATCGACCCTGTCCAGATGAACATGTTAGGAATGTTTGTTTTGCATGAAACTTGAAACACATATTCCCCTTAACATATTAATTAAATCCCCCCAACTTTTATTTCAAAAAAATAAAAAAATAGTCGGAAAATGGGGTGGGAGGGAGTTTCCTACACCCTAGGGTGCAGGCTCCCTGTCCCCTAATATATAATAGGGGCCCAAACCTAACTTTCACACCTTAACTCAAAAATATATGAAACTGCTTTCATTAAATAATTATTAAAAGTCATATACAACTAAAGGGTGATTTTGATTTATTTATATTTTTATTTGAGAGATATGGGTCTGGGAAGTTGGGATTTTGGAATTTTATTTAGAGTATAACTTTTACATTGTGTATTATTTTTGTATGAAATAAATTTTGTATTTTTCTATATTTTATTATCTGCAACTTTTATATTCAAAGTTTCTTTATTTGAAGGATAAAAAGTATAAAATAAAATAGATCATAAAATGACTAAATAATGAATGAATAAATGGAACTTTTTTTCTAGTGTTGGCCCTTACCTCCCCCTACTTTATTCCTTGTCGACCTAGTCATTGAGATGCCTAGGTCTCTGGGTTTAGGGTCATAAAATATCTTTGATATTTTAGTCTTTTTCTCTTCTTTTCTTTATTCTATAATTTTGGCATTAAAAACAATATTTTATACAGTATTTATACAACAAAGAATGAATGTTAATTTCTGCAAATTAAGTGTATTTATATTAATAAGCTTGGGTTTTTAAGGCCAAATGATAGAATAAAGGTAATGAAATGGAGATTCATCAACAACCCAGATTAGATCTAGGCCACCTTTCTTAATCAAACGGCTCTCGGGGTCTCTAGAAGAACGCCCGAAGAACTTATTCTAGGAGAGCTTCGATCAGGGAGTTCTCCCTCATCTAGCCTTCTTCATATTCTCCGATGGGTTCAACACGTTGTTGTAGGTCCTCCGCTCTTACATGTGGCTTCAGATCTGTCCGGGCCCCAATGGAGGGGGCATAGAGGTTCGGTATCCTAGAGCTCTATCTTGAGTTTGGGTTTGTCTCTAGGGGTCTCCTCAAGTTTCTCCTTATAAAAGAAAAGAAAGTCTTAAGGGCTTCATCCTCGACCCAATATGATGCTGAATAGCAAGCTAGATGGAGTGGGTGAGTGAGCTCTAGTGAAGGTGGTAGAGGCGGAACTCGTGGGCTCGGATTTGTGCAGAATCCGAGGTGGAAACAAGTAGGAAATACAGAGAAGGCTACCTGGATAGAAGATGGGGTGGAGATATTGGTCGAAACAGTTGGGGCACAATCAATTTCAAGATGGAGCTTAAGGCTCCAACATATTTAAAACTTAAAATTAAGCAAACCTACAAGCTGATCCATGGAACTAAAAGCTACATTACACTACTGGAACTAAAAGCAAAAGAAAATAAATCTATATGGGGTTCAAGGGAGAAGAAGGAAGGCTTGACGGAGGTGCTCCGGTCTACCTTGGACTGCAGCGATCTACACCCTTATCCTCACGGACAAGGAGGGGATCTTCTTATTGTCATCAAGAAGGATCTACCCTAGGGTCCTATTGGGGTTACACGCGTGAATCACACATCGAAAAGTTAAAAGGGGTGGAGGTGGTGTTTTATACACAAAGGAAGGGGGTTTTCAAGGGGTTGTTACATGAAATGGGGAAGAAGTTTTTGGGAGCAAGGATGTCGGCGTGGAGTAGGAGAGATGTATCTGCAGAATGGGAGGGTCGAGGAAAATGGGAGCATGGAGGTGGGGTGAATAATAGGGGAGTAGGTTTCCGTGAGCTTCTGACAGGAGGGTCAATTGGGGAGCGTATATTTGACATGGGGTCAATGAAAGAAGGCTCGTTGTTGGTCCACGTGGACCAACAAGAAAAAAATAAAATAAATTCCTTTTTAATTAGTAAAATTAATAAATGACTTTGTATTTTTTTATTAAAACATAAATTGTTATAGATTTATCTAGTATTTTATTTTTTTTATTTTTACAAGTTAATTTATTATGTTTTAGTATTTACATGTATATACCTAGGTATATATACATGTATTTAGTGTATTTTGTTTTCTTTTTTCTATTTTATTATTTTATATACATAAATTATACATTAATAACTTATTTAATTACATATTCTTGTATTTTTATTGTATTTTTTTGATTTTATTTGTTTACTTAAATAAATACATATATGTATTATACAGATATAGTTTATCTATATATTCTGTACATTATTTAATTTAATGAATTTCTAATGGATTTATTTTAATTTGTATATTTAAATGTGTTTTAAAAAATATTTACAAATATATAAAGTATAAAGAATCTAAAAATACAAAGAATAAATATTATGAATATTTTATACATGTATATAGTACAATAGGGACCCAAAACTCAACTTTTGCATCTCAACTCCAAATTAAATGAAACCACCATCATTAAATAGATAATTTAATTTATGATCAATAAAGTTGATTTTAGTCAATTTTGAGTATGTATGGAGGAGATACATGACTACTAAGTTTTCTTTACTGTTTTTTGTTTAGAGTATATCAGGTGCACTGTGTATTATATTTTTGTTAAATTAAATTTTTATTATTCTTGTTTTTTTTATGTACAACTTTCATGTTGATGGTTTATTAATTAAGGTATAAAAGGGAAAATAAGATAGGACTCACACGGTAATTTATTGAGTAAAAGAATTAGGGATTTTAGTGTTTTCTATAAAGTTTCCCCTCCCTATCTCTCACTACTATATTTCTTGTCAAATAAGTCATCATCATGACTGGGTTCGGAGTTTAGGGTCATTCAAAGTCTTTGACACTTCATTCTTTCTCTTTACTTTCCTTTATAGATTTATTTTGGAATAAAATAACAATATTTATACTATGTTGATTAGGTCAATTTATGCATGTTACTTTGTACAAATTAATGTTACATACATGCATTTAGCTAGGGATTTAAGGCCAAAATATAAGAATAAAGGTGATGAAGTCGAGATTCATCACACCCCAAATCCCTCTCTAGTGATTTTTGATGCATATCCATCACTGCTGACGAGCCTCCATCACCTCCCTATCGCCCATTATCCCCTTCCTTGAGGTATCTCGGTGACCACTGTCATTTATTTTTAGTTTTTATTAGATATTTATGGAGAAATGATGGATTCATGGCTTATATGATTTTTATAATTTTTTTCATCAACCTATGCTAAATTTTAGGTTATATGTTATTTTTTGATTATGTAATCATCAGTTTAACATGTATTGATATTTGATTTGATTTTAGAATATATGTGATTTAAAAATGAAAGTTGTAGGTATGTGTTGAAGTGTTGGTGTTAATGTGTGATGTTCGTTCTTTAATATATATACAATTAGTTAATGATAGATTTTTTATTTCATGTGTTTTCTTTATTGTGAAATGTATGTATTTGATGAAATTACTAAGAGAAACAAAAGATGTTCAATATGTGTATGTTCATATGTAATGATGTGTATGTGTATGAATGTGTGGTTGTGTGGTGGTGTGTATGTTGGTGTCTATATGAAAGTGTAGGTACATGTGTGTATGTGTGTGTGTGTGTGTTTATGTTCATGTGTTGTGTGTGCATTGGTCCCTTATAGTGCTCCTCTGCTCCCTTACAATACCATGCTGCCTATCTTTTGGAGGAGAGACATGAGTGAATTTTGATAGCAGATCTTTCCCTTAGAGGTAGGAGGATGGGTTGTGTGATTCCATCAAATTATGATGTTGAAGACATAGTTTTTGTGAATATGTGTGAGAGAACACACCACTGTGAAGAGCACTTAGGAGGATCATTTCCTCTTTCATATCGATAGCACATATCTATGTTGAATGGTCTTTTTATATATTTGAGTATATAAATATTCTTGCCTCTGTAAGGATGTCATACAAGTGCCTTATGTAGAGGAGATAAAAAAATTAATGTACTTTCATGAGGCCTGCAACATATGTCTTCTATAACATCATTATATCTAAAGTCTTGCAACAACTTATATCCCTTTATAATGGAAGGATGGTAATCGATTTTTATGGTTACATTCAATCTTGCTGGAGTTATTATTGGAGAGAGTACAGGTGGTTAGATAGTGATAGCAGTACTAGAAAGGTCCTTGATTCCTTATGGTATTACCAACTTCTCTAGTAACATTTTTTAATAATCTCCGAAATGCATAGGTTTTAGTATCCAAAATTGGACCATGCATCAGATTCGCAATAATTATGCAAGCTTTTATGTTCAAGCGCTTTATGTTCATATTCCCATATTTCTATTGGGTTGGCATAGCTCATCTGGATCCTCTAGTGCAAGGAATTTTTAAGAGCTATGAAAATATGAACTTCCATTTCATAGGGGTGATGCAATATCCCTTAGATTGGTAATTACTTGCAAGGATTTGGAGTGGTTGATATGACCCACCCAACTTTGGAGGCACAAACTTTTATTTTGGAGGACTAACTTTTATCTATCACTTCTGTGAATGTGGACTTCCTAGGAATCGGGGTTTTTATGATCCTAAGAGTGTTCGAGTTGTGGTGGTTGATTGAGGTACCATATTTCATTTGGGCTCCCAGACTTCAGTGATTAATGATGGATCATCTTCAGATCCATGAATTGAAAAAAGAATTCTATACGATGCATCATTATTACTTGCTGCCAAAAAACAAAGGGATGTTTACACCTAAAACCCTGAGTAGTTTCACAAGTATAGTCATAACCCTTGATAATCACGAATTACATGAGAGACCTCGAATAATGCTTAACTCTTACATGCATAAACCTAGGTTATGTTCCATTTGTTTTGTCCGTTATATTTGATGGTTTCCATTAAAAAAGACAAAAATAACCCTAATGCTCAATCGTATTTGTGAATCATACCCTCTCACTCTTTTCCCTATTCCCACTCTAGTTGAGACTCGCTACGACCGCATCGAACAGTGTCGCCTTATCGACCATCACCTTCATCTAAGAGAAGATGATTCAACTGAGGGCTCGTCATGGAGGTCATTGAGGTGGAATACGGGTTGATGATCAAGGGAGAGGGAGAGGTAGAAGTGGGTGAGGGGGTCAGCGTGGTGGGAGGAGAAGCAGGCAGAGCAGAGGTCCCAATAGAGGAGGAAATGGGGAAGGGGAGAGGAGCCGTGGTGGTGGCTCCAGAAGGGGAAGGGTGCAGGTGGAGGGTAATGGAGGAGGGGTGGATGTCGTCGAGCAGGGAGAGGGTGTGGGAGAGAGGGGAGGACGACCATGTGTTGGAGATCTGGAGGAGGGGCACAGGAGGAGGAGGAGGGGAATGGAGAGGTCTCTATAAGGGTGTGGGGAGGTGGTCGAGGGAGAGGGTGAAGAGGGAGTGGGGTCGAGGTGGTGAAAGGAGAAGCAGACATATCGGAGGTACCAATGGAGGAGGAAGGGGAAGGTAAGTGGATCCACGGTGGAGGCGCTTGTATGAGAAGGGGTAGAGGTGGAGGGTGAAAGAGGAGGAGTGATGGATGTCATCGAGGAGGGAGAGGGGATAGGGGTGGTCATAGAGCTTGGGAGAGGGGGTAAGAAGGTAGTCAACATGCTTGGGAGGGGTTGGGAGTTGGTCGGAGGGCTAAGGAGGGGGTGGGAGGTGGTCGGCGGGCCTGGGCAGGGGTGGGGAGGTGGTTGGCAGGCCTGGGTGGGGGTGGGATGGTGGTGTCTCGAATCTGGGGGTAGGGGTGGTTGGCGGGCCTCGTGGAGGGGGAAGGCTAGGGAGGAGGATGGTTTTTTTTTCTTTTTTCTTTTGGTTTAATTTTAGCTGTTAAATTGAGGATAGGTTAGATTAACTCAAGTGTCTAGTTGAGTTGATGGAATAAGGTAATGGAGGGTTATATGTGTAAGATGGAGCACATATTCAGGAGTTTTGTGTAATTCAAGAATACATGGGGTTATGATTGTAATTATGAAATTATTCATGGTTATGGGTGTAAATATCCTAAAATAAAAGGCGAAACGCAATTAATGTATATTTAAAATATTCATGTGTTTGATGTTTATGCATAACATAGTTTTATTTATGAGTTTTTTTAATATGCTGAGGGCAGCTAAAATTATATGTAGGTGAAGTTGTATGATGTCAATATGAAGTGATATATGCGAAGGTGTGTGCATGAGTTTGCTTATCAGAGTGGAGATAGAGGTGTGTTCCTACAATTATGTAGGTGTATGGGTGTGTATACATGATAATTTCAAGATAAGTAGTTATATTGTGATATTTTTGTCATATTAAATTTTAGTTGATGTGACCAAATGACAACATTAACTTATACATAGGTACATAATAAAGTCAAAACATTAATTTATTATTAAATCGCATAAAATCAATCACACATAGTGTATTCCTCCACACAATTTGGTGTGTAACCTTAAACACTGGGATGCATGTGCAACACATTGGAGGATTTAATCACCTCAAGTTATGTTATATTTTTTATTTTTCACAATGCTATTATACTCACTTTGGGATGAGATATCTCGGTCTAATGGTCATAGATTTTGTACGTGGAGGTAAAAGAATATTTTTTTTGCAGGTACACTTCCAATAATTACCATTTAAACACTATTTTTAGGCACCAATTTAGGGTCACATAGGTCCATATCCCCCCACGTTAACCAACAAAATATAATTAAAAGCTAGGTCAACATAAATGAATAAATATTATAAGATCATTTAGAGTCTCATTTGTAGCACGTACAAATGTGTGACATAAAGTGACCTAAAAAAATATATTTATGTTGGCTTTTCTTAGTTCAGAGGTCCCAAAGTAAGGGGGCATGTAAGGATTAAAAGCTTACTATAAGGCAATCATTGTCACATGTCACATATCTAATGAAAATTTGGTTGCATAACCCATTCCTCTTCGATATACCAAATAAATCACAATCTACTATTAATATTGTCACTACGATGTTAGTCTTAAGAGTTGATTGTGATTAGTTTTAGGAGTATACTCGAGGGGTGCGGTGTTATGCTGTCGAATTTTCCTCGGATATAAACTAGCATGTGATCACAATCATCTTGTAGTAAGTTTGAATCCTTATGGATGGGCTCAAGTGATAGCTTAATGAAAACACTTCTTTTCTCATCTCCTAAAAGTAGTAAAATTGGTTTAGGCCAACGATGGGTTAGGATTTCGATTTTTTAGGTCTGTTTTCCGAACTAAAGCCAATGTTAAATCATCTCTTCTTATTTGACCTATTGAATTACTACATTAAGGTGACAACTACGACTAATAGAGATTGGATGTACAAGCATGTAGTTGATAGTCATGTTTTAGAGAATTTTCAAAGAGGTGTTTAAGAATTTTTAGAATTTCTTATGCACAATTTTCTCGTGTGGTGGATTCAGATGGTACTATCTTGTATCCATGTCAAAAGTGGCATTTGCTCAAGAAGAGACCTAAGGATGAATTTCGATTGCACCTCTTTAAAATTGGTTTCATAGAAGGATATCTTCTTTGGCGGAGGCATGGAGAGGTCATTGATTACATGACTAATGAATCAAATGATGTGGGAAACATTAATCCATTTATAGAAATGGTTATAGACGTTGCAAGTCCAAAGTTTAACCATGATTGTCCTTATGAAGAGGAATCGCATGACGAGTCAGAAGACTTCTATGAGTTGTTAAAAAAGGCAGAAGAGCCTTTATGGTTAGACTATAAGTTATATTCACAACTCTCAAGAATTTCAGAGCTTCTATCAATGAAGATGGAGAGTATAATATAAGTGATCGGACTTTTGATGCTATGCTCATAATTCTAGAGAAAACATTACCTAAAGATGGTGAATTACTTGGAAATTATTATAAAACCAAGAAAATGATGTGGAAGATGTGTTTAGCTGAAGTCAAGATAAACTCTTGTATAAATTACCATATTTTATATTACGGTGAACATGAGCATTTGACACGTTATCTGTAATGTGATTAACCAAGATTTCAAGAATTAAGAGTGGAAATAAAATATCAAGGAAAGATTTATAATATTTTCCGTTGACTCTGAGATTGAAATGATTATATTTTTGTAAGGAAACAATTAAATATATGTTATGGCATGTAGAGCACTGTTGTGAAATATATGTGGAGCATCCATCAGAGTCTGATTGTTGAAAAAAATTGATGTCAACTTTTCTTTCGTCTTCAGAGGAAAGAAGAAATTGTGTTCTTGGTTTATATACATACATATTTAGTCCTCATGGTAGAAGTAAAGATTAGTCTTATTGACCAGTAATGACAACATCATACAATCTACCTCCATGGTTATGTAACAAGAGACAATTCGTATTTTTATCAGTGTTGGTACTAGGACCTACGCATCCGGGAAAATACATCAATGTATATTTACATCCTCTTATAGATGAGTTGAAGATGCTCTGGATCAATGGAGTGGATACACACGACGCAAATAAAAGTCGAACATTCAATATGAAAGTTGCTCTACTCTAGATAATAAATGACTTCCCGGCTTATTGAATGTTATATAGATGGAGTAAGTATGAACGTAAAAGCTATCCATATTGTATGAGTACAAAATCCTTTCAGCTTCAACAAGGTCGAAAGACTTATTTTTTATTGTCCTGGACATTTTCTTACAAACGATCATTCATATCAGAGATAGAGATAAGCATTTAAGAGGAATACCATCGAACTTTAAGATCCTTTGATAGTTAACCTAGTGATACAATATTATCAGGTTTAGAGGATTTTGAAAATTCAATCCTGGGAGATGGGGAAAATACACCAAATCTACCTGGTTTTGGAAACAGTCATAGTTGGATTAAGAAGAGCATATTTTAGGAGTTACCTTATTGGAGGAAGTTATCGATATGATACAATTTAGATGTTATGTCTATCGAGAAAAATATATTCGATGACATCTTTTATACAGTTATGAATGTAACTAGTCGTACAAAAGATACAACAAATTCTAGTCATGATTTAAGGATCATTTGCAATCATTCAAAGCTATATACAAAAGACCTTGATAATTGAATTTATGAAAACGAGGTAGATATTGGATAGAAATCAAGTAAAATGTGTCTGCGAATCGGCAGGTAAATTCAAATTTCTAGACAGATAAGCATTAAATTTTTCAAATTTGGTCGCTTTGAAGAAGTTCTCATTTAAATGAATGAAAAGAAATGGTTGTTATGTAGTTACGGAAAGGCTGCTACAAATATTCTTCAGAAGATTGTTGCTGAAAAATATCGTTGACGTTCTATCAAATGTCAGCAGATTTTTTTAGATTTTATGTCTGTCAAACGCACATAAGATGGAGATGGAATATATTTAAAAACATATTATTTTTATTATGTGTAACTTGGAGAAAATATTTCCATCAACTTTTTTTATTCAATAGAGCATCCTATGATTCATCTTCCGTATGAGGGAAAAGTTGGTGGACCCATAAAATATCAATGGATGTATCCCTTTGAAAGGTATTTGTATATAGTAGTTTCTTACTTTGAATCTTTTGGTTATCTTAAAAACATAATCTCTTATACGTAGGTTCACATTCTTATTGAAAATAAAGGTTCGAAATGAAAGTAGAATCGAAGGATCCATAAGTTCTAAGTATACTTATGAAGAAGAAGTAGCAACATTTTGTACTAGGTGCTTTCCCGACAATGTGGATACTATCCAAAACAAGGAGGAATGAGATAATTTATGTTGATGAAGAATCTCATGTCAAAATCTTTCATCATTCTGTTCAACCAATAGGAAAGGCTAGGGAGCATCTATTGTCAAAAAAAGAGAAAATGTTGCTGAGTTATATATACTGCACAATTATGAAGAAATAACACCATATGTCGAGTATGTCTCTTTATTTATTTTTTTAGAATAATGATTATTTTTGTTACCTCATACTTTAATTATGTTCATTCATTTTAGAGAATTTAGAAAGAAAATTGTTGAATAAAATCCAATATATTTAGAAGATCAAGTTGTGAGCACATATAGGTATAAATTTTCAGAATGGTTTAAGAATCGAACAAAACAATTGGATGATAATGATTATAGTACACATATATTAAAATATTTTTCAGAAGGTCATGTTTCTAAGGTATGATTTTATAACTGTTGTCGGAGAAATGATTATCGATTTCATACCATAAATTCAGAAAGAAACTTAATCACTCATAATTACAGAGTGACAGTTCGTGGATCTTGTTATGAAGAGGACAATTTGGACCATTATTGAATCTTAAATGAGGTACTAAAATAGTATTCCACGTATAAACAAAGTAGTTCTTTTTTTTGTGATTGGTACTCTCCAAATGAAGGTGTAGTGATCGATAGGAGGAATAACATCGTTGATGTTATAGAATGAAAATTTATATGTAGATTTGAACCATGCATTCTTTCTTCACAAGTGGATTGTTTGTTATCTTCCGCAAAACTCAACTAAGAGAAAGAATGTAGAATCTTTCATTGTCATTAAATTCATTGAGTTACATATCTAAAGTATAGATGAAGCTTTTACACCTACTTATGAGCGAAATAATGTGCCAGATGTAGTTCCAACCATTGAATCTATTCGATTGGAAAATAATGAGTTGATATGTGTTGACCTAGTAGGTTATGTAGAGAATATAAATGATGATTCGGACAACTCCGCTATCAATGAAACATGTTATAATTCACCTGAGTCAACTGATGAAGCTTAATCGTAAAGAATTGGGGAAGTATTTTCTTGTATTCAATTAAAAAATATTTTTTATTAATCTTTTTATAATTAACTATTATATTACCATTACATGCATGGTAGGTTTTAAACATGGTGGCTCACGTGGATCTCTATTATCCAATCATCCGTCCTTCTCACAATCACATTTATTTAGTAGGCAGTCAACCCCGCCTGCTGATTCACGATTTTTTCCTAACGAAGATCAAAGGATCGTAGCATATTATTTGTCTCTGGTAATCCTCCCCCTCCCTTTTAGGAGGTGTATACAGATAGCCCCCTTCCTCAACTATTTTCCTGAGCCATGCCTTGTCCCAGTTCCTACATGGACATCGATGAATTCAGATTCTCCTTTTTTAGGATGTCAAGCGTCCATGTGCCTATACTGATTTGAGGGGGGCAGACTCAGAGTCCTTCACTTTGTTGGAGGTTTCTATAGATAGGAGCTAAATTTATTTAAATTTTCACATTTTATTTTTCATAAATATCTTCTTAAAAATTACAAAATTTTGCATGGATTTTCTGAATAGTAATAATGTTGCAAAGGAGATAACCAACATTGTAAAGAACCTTTTGACTACTATCCAATTTCGGTGGTGTCTCGTTCCTGCTACCGAGTAGGAGAGATTGTTTAAGATTTTTCTAGTAAGAACGGTACTTTATTAAATTAGATTATAAATGTTACAACTCATTTAACTTATTTAGCCAACTTGTTAGATCATTTTAATCATGGTTTCAGGAAGGAGGCCTATACTCGATCCTTTATCTGTTTGGTGGAGAAGAGGATGAATGATACATTTTTCTAGGCAAGGAGAGACTCTCATGTGAAAACATGATGCGAGGAGATGAATTTTGAGATGATGAAGAGATACCATCGATGTGGTGCACTGAGGAAAGGTATTGTCTTTTCTTATATTTTAAAATGTAACCCCTTTCAATGAAAGGATAAATTTAAAGTTGAAAGTTGGTGTAGCTCCGATCGAAGATAAGATGCGAGAAAACTGCTTAAGATGGTTTGGTCATTTGCAAAGAAGGTCAACTGATGCACCGGTTAGGAGATGCGAGTGTTGGGATGTTGAGCCGGCTAAGAGAGGGCGAGGACGGCCCAAGAAGTGTTGGAAAGAGACTATACGAAGGGATCTTAGCTTTTTGGATATAAGTCCGAGATTGACCCAAGATAGATCTGAATGGAGGCGAAGAATCCATGTAGCCGACCCTACTTAATTGTGGGAAAAGGCTTTGTTGTTGTTGTTGTTGTTGTTGTTGTTGTTGTTGTAGGTAGGATGATTTTTGTGATGCATCCATTTTTTATTCTGAGTTTGCAAGAAGGTTATCGGCGAGAAGGACAAACCACCAAAAGTAGAAGATTAGGTTGATCAAAGGCTCCAAAAGCCACAATCAGGTTAGTACTGAGTTGTTACTTTCAAAAAACATTTGTTTTAATCACTATCTTGTTATAGGTACAAGATGTCATGATAAATTGTCTTTCTATTTCAAGATGCTAGGTTGAAAATAGAGTCCTCGTTTTAGGAGTGCTGGTTCAGATTCCACATGAGTGGGAAGAGGGGAAGTCTCAATGGTCCACTCTAAAAAGAAGTAGAGTTGATAGTTAGTATTTTATTTTTAAAGCAATTTGAAAGCTATTTTATAATTAGAGGACAGGGAGCTTGCACCTTGAGGTGTAGGTAACTCCATACACCCAATCTATTCTTTCATTGTTTTTTCTCTTTTTTTGATTGGAAACATGGGGGATTTATTTAAAATGTTGATTAGAATATGTGTTTTAAGTTTCATACAAAACAAACATTCCTAACATGTTCATCTAGAAGAGGTCATTTTCAGCAATTCTGAGATCGTTAAAATTTGGTAGTCTTGATGGAGATGATAGGAGTCTTAAATTAAGTTGAGATTTTGAATGACTGATGAACGTCAAATTGCCTCTTTAATAATTGTGAATTGTCGTAGTATAGGAGGCAAATTCAGTTCGTCAAAAACCACAAACTTTGAATGTTGTGGAGTATTTTTACTTGGCAAGTATACCAAGGTCGAACTCAAGGGACGGTGATTTTTAGTTGCATGATTTTTGAATCAAATTAAATAATTAATCAATGTCTAGTTAATTTCTGCGTTGAGAAAATGTACAATGTAATGAGATGCAAATGTGATGCCAAGAAAATAAACATAGAGAATTATGCCCAGGATCTGCGATTTTTAAACATATTGAATCCCCAAATAATATGATCTATAATTTCGCAAAGTTAACCACAAATCAAAATGGATTGATCTTGACTCATTGCTTCAGGTTAATAAGCAATTGATATTCAGAATAGTGAAGCAGAGTATCCGGCCTCCAAATATCTTTGATTCTATTCCTCAAATAGTCGGCAATAATCTTAGAGGAATAAATGTAAATTAACCTCTTGTGATGATTTTACTAATGAGAGTAATCAACAATGATTACAATGGTTAAATCAGAGTAAAATCCTTATCTGAATTCCTACAAAAAATATCATTAATTCCTCAAGCATGAACATGTCAAAAGTAACCTACAAAAGTCGACAGAGATCCTCAAATAATCAATATCAATAAACAACCTCAGATCTGTCTACGAATTATGCTAAGTGATAGAGCATGAAAATAGCTTCAAATTGACATATTGTATGCAAAAAACGAAGTTCGTATGGAAAAGATACGACGAAATGAAATTTCAGGGACTAAAATGTAATTAAAATAAAGTTTTTCCTTTAACTCTCTGGAAGGACTTATCTGCAATTTTTGAAAGTCGACGGGGTCCTTCTGCAATTTGCCCAAAAGCGGGGCTATATATGTAATTTCAGGAAAATCCGAGGGCTCCGGTGCAATTTCTCCACTGCGCACGTGCGTTCCACGTGCGCCCTGAGGCTTGGGCGAAAGGGCTGAGGCTCGGCATCCCCGAGCCTAGATGGAGGCTTGTGGGAGGCTTGGGAACCCGAGGCTGAGGTTTGGCAGGTGGAGCTGAGGTCCGGGCGATCAGAGCCGAGGTGGTGGCGAATGGAGGCTCGGTTAACCCGAACCTGAGGTGTAGAGGGCCGGCTTGGGGGCCTCCACGTGGAAGGATAGAGACCATAGGATCTAGGGCGGGTCCTTGATCCTATGGCTGCTGGAAGTTGAGGACGAGCAGCTGGACGGCTGAGGCGGTGGCAGAGGTTCGGGGGCATAACGACGAGTGGGCCAAGATCACGAGTGCCGACGGTTGCTGTGCGGCACAGGCAGAGGCGCAGAGCCACCATTGTACGGTGAGGCGGAGCTCGACCGGTTGACACACGACCGGGGAAGCTCGGTGGCAAAGGCTGCTCAGTGATGGTGGAGCTCGACCAGTCGATGGAGTAGATGACAACCTTGAGCACGGCGGATGCAGAGGCGCAAAGGAAAGGTTGGTGAGCATGAGACGAAGGTGCTCGGGGGTGAGGGTGTGGCCGAGCGCGAAGGGTGGAGTCGCAAAGGTGGCGGGCGTGTGAGGCGGAGGTGGCGATGAAGGTGGAATGCGGAGGCGGAGCCTCCGCTGTGATTTAGTGCGAGAAAGACTTATGTGGAGGTGGAGGTTTGTGCAGAGATAAGAGAGAGAGAGAGAAAGAGAGAGAAAGACGGTGGGTCGCCTGGAAGATGGAGGAGGCGGAGGCCTTCTTCGGTTGTTGCCTTAGTGATCGGCGATGGGACACAAAGCTCGACCACTGATGGAGTAGCAGCCGTAAGGTCAAGGAGAGACCTTGGATCATGCCGAGGGGCTCGGAGATGATACGAAGGGTTGCTGTCACCAGCCCAATCATGGACCTCTAGATGATGGTGGATGGTTGGAGCTGTTGGTGAGGGAAGGAGATATATAGGAGCGAGGTGGATGGTGGTTACTCGAGGGAGAGGCTGGCTTCGTAACGGCAGGAGAAGATGAAGGTGCCGGCAGCGCGTAACGGCCGAGTGGAGGTGCACGGGTGGCATTACGGGCTGGGGGGATGGAAGAACGGCTGGAGGAAGAAGAGGGTCACGTGTGCAGCACGCGACCCGGGGGGAGGGGCTTGGAGAGACAAAGTGGGGGTGCCACGAGGCACGCCCAGTGGCTGCCACGTGGCACCAAAACAATTTCGATATTGAAGAAGAGAAAAGAGATAGAAGAAGGCCTCGGATCGAAAAATTTCCTTCACGAAAGTTGTTTGTCTTGACGAGATCTACAACTTTCATGAAGGACCCATGAGCAAAAGAGGTCATTTTTGCGAAGTGGTCTTTTTAGTGGTTCTCCATGTGTATGGAAAACCAGATTTTTGGGATTTTATAATTTTTTTGGTGGTTTTAGAGAGGATAAAAATTATAGAAAAAATACGATAAAATAAAAGAAAATTATTTACACACTAATCTATTTTTTTGGATTTTTAATAAATAAGAAAATAGGAAAATAAATTAGAAGTAAGAAATACACAACTTTTCTACAGACCGACAACGGACATTTGGACTCAGTCAGTTTCTTTGTTTTTAGTTTTAATAAGGATTTGGATTTTTGGGTCACTTAATAAAACTTTCATCAAAGAACACAAATGAAGAAGAATTAAAATTAAAAGGATTAATTATGTACATAAAAACTGAGGTCAAAAATATCAAAAAGTCAAAATGCGCAAAAGAGGCCCAAAACCCAATTTTCACATATGAGCTCCGAATTTTATGAAATTGATCGTGTTTTGAAGGTATTTGAAAATGGAGTATTTTAAAGTGAGTAGACAAAAATCGGACACTATATGTGGGAGATATGCTCATTTTAGTCCTTCAGATGTGAAATTAGACTTTGGGATAATTTGGCACTTATTGGAGTTAGTAATTTTTTTGTAATTTTATTTAATAAGGTTAGTAATATCTACAAAATGGAGGTGGTTTGGGGTCAATCGGAATTTGGATGAATTAATTAAAAATAGGAGAAGTTAGCGGCTTTTGGGCTAATTTGCACTTGGGATTTTTAATGCAATTTATGCATGATGAAATGCAAATATTATTCACACATGTATGAATGCTAATAATGCTCTATTAATGATTAAATGCATATGAATGTTGGGGAACAGAGCCTAAATGACCAATTTTAGCATGATGAATACGAGATTCATCATAGCCTATACTTAGACCATGCTCTTCCCCGAGCATGAATGAATGACTTAGTTGAATACATCCCTGACTGTGCATGTGAATTTTCAAGGCTTAATTCATAGAAGGCCCTTAATTTGAGTGATCCTAAAATTCTGGGCTCAACCAAGCTTTAATCAAAAGGAATCCAACCTCTCTAATTTTCAGACTCTCTGTTTGTACATATAGTATAAGGATATGATTTTTAGTGTACTGCATTCATGAGAGTCAAGTCGAGACATCACTCAAAGTTCCAATCCAAGAGACTCTCCTCTAGAGCTAATCCTCAACACTTGGGGAATAAGTCTATTCTTGCTTCAATCAACTGTCTCATTAGTTTGTTAGACTTGAAAGTGTAGATGGACAGCCAGATGATGGAGGGCATAAGATTGTGTCTAATTTTCTCTCCCTCGTATTGGAACATGGTGCCTATCTAGTGCCTTATTACTCAACACAAGTATATTTTTATTTTATTGATCAATGTGTCCGTCAAGAGAATTTGGAGTCGTCTGCACTTGTTTTTCTGGGAGTACACCGGGGTGTGTCTCTTTTAAGTATCTAAGATACCTTCGACACCCAGACTTGTATCGCTTATGATGCAGAGCCCTTTTTGTGGTGTCATCGCGACTCCTTGGTCCTAATTAGTGCTTGGTCCCAGCGGACACTTTGAAAATGTTTGGGAGCGCTCGCCATTGATGGAAGCTCATTTAGAATTTGACTTTGGATGATAAAGCTTTTCTTTGACATTTCTTTTTCTTTTCTTTTGTTGGCTAGCTCTACTGTTTTTACCAAAAGTTGGTGCACATTGATCAACAATTTTCATTAAGTGTCAACACATCCTTGGCACTTAGGTCAATATCAAAAAGATAGCATATGAACGTGTTCACATACTGGCTAGTTTTTTTGCTGACACTCAGGTTTTCTGAAGCCTTCATTAACTTTATCCCATCCTCGAATATCATTAAATCAGGTCTAAACTCAAATCTCTAGTCCCAGTTCCTCAAGTGATACCACAACTCATCTCATCAATCATGAAGTTATGAAAGTGTTTGTGCTGATCATATTCTTTTTGAAGGTAGAGATGAAGAGTGCAATATAGCGCTCAAATCTTTTAAACTAGGGAAGTGTGGATTATTAAGTTCAGAAACCCTAATGACTAATGCATGTTAACTCAGACTCTCAAGATCTCAGAAATCAAGTGTCCTCAAAAATCGTCAAGACTTGAGTAATGTGTCAGGAATATATCAACCAAGGAATGCATGAAATGCTTGATGAAATGTAAGATCATGATTGATTTTTTTTAATGCAAAAATTTTTTGGTGTTTTTTTTGTTTTAATTTTTTGTTTTTTTTTTGTTTTTTTTAAAAACAGGTATTATACACACTACTTGTACCCATCCCCGATGTTAGATAAAAACGATTAAAGTACGAGCTATGGATAAAGTGCATAGATTTTATACAAACACCCCCCATACTTAGCTTGTGCTTTGTCCTCATGGCACAAAGTGAAATGTAGACATAGCTCGTACTAAGTATAGATGGGTCAAAAATAAAAGAAGAGAAGAGTTGTATAAATAATGGTAGCGATCCCCCTATACTTAGGCTCAGGTCAACCTAAGTATAATCGGATAATTACAGATGGGGAACTGGGTAGATTTGCGGATGTACAAGATCAAGGAGGTTTGCGACGGACCTTCTTGTGGGAGTGTGGAGGGAGATAGTATGGAGATGTGGAGTGTGATGAAGAGGGGGTCGATGAGGAAGACCAGCCATCGTCGGAGTCGTCCTCATGAGAATAGTAGTCGTCTGCAGAGGATCTCCAACTTTGTCGATCAGAGGTAAGTGCCCTTGGATCAGAGTTGTACCTATTGCAATTATCTGATGAACCACATCAGGACCGGATGAGGACTCTTCAGAAATCACCTGATATCTAAGGTCAAAGGTGACTTTCTAGGTCGGTTTGTTTCCTTGGGAAGTATTGGGAGGAAGTTGGACAGTCTTCATCTCCCTATCTTGAGTAATCGATGTGTCATTCGTGAGTTCCTCATCAGATGAATCCCCGTCAAGGTCGACCATTTCTTGAAGGGTCATGCGCTGCTTCGGTCGAGGGAGATAGTTCCTGGTGATTTTGTGGTTTATGGCTGGGGTTTTTGATGTCACTTCCGGATGGTCGTGAATTTTGGTGACATCGGATGTTTCCAGAGTAGGTTCCTTATATGGTTCAAGTAACTCATGAATTACTGCCGACTCAAAGATTGGACCACTCAAATAATCATGGTGATCTTCAATAATATGGTCCAATTCCTCATAAGCTCCAAAATCTTGATTTTTCCTAGGAGCAGTGATAGGGTGGTGAGAATCCAAATTTTGTCCAACAGTCAGTCTTTTAGGTGACTCTCCTAGGGTTTGTATAAGTGTGTCATGCAGAGATGTCTGATAATGTGCAATATTTATCTCCTGATCATAACTACCGGTTTCAAGTTGGTTTTCCTCAGAGCAGGTTGTGTCATTGGGGGTTTGTTCATCATGGTCCGAGTTCGGAAACTCGATTTCTTGAGTCTCACAATCGATGATCGCCTTAGCGGAGGCTAAGAATAGCTTTCCTAAAATGATAGGAGACTCAGACATCCTTCCAGGATGCTCAATGTCAAGGACAATAAAGTCCACCTTGTGTTCTTTACCTCGGAAATTTACGACGACAGAAACAATCCTCCGCAGTCTTTTGGTAGATCGATCGGGTAATTGAATGATTACCCTAGTCTTTTTGAGTTGTTTGAGTTTGAGTTGGTCAAAGACGGACTTGGGGAGGATGTTTAATGTGGAGTCATCGTCTAACCGAACATGAGTGAATGTTGAATCCTCAATTTCACATGTGATCCGAGTCAACCGCTTGACTTTGCGGCTTTTGATTTATGATTCATCACCAAAGAACTAGCCATAAATATGACATTATATTCCGTTCTGGATCGTTTCTTTCCCATCTTTTTGGGGTTCAGTCGACTCTTGACAAATGCCTTAAGATTGGGCACATATTCTATGGCTTTGATCAATGGAAGCTCTAAGATCAGACTCTTGCAAAATGCTTCCATTTCAGAATTGTCCAATTTTTTGAAATTTCAATTTCTTCAATTTTTTTGGTATTTTCTGTAATATGGTCAGTTGGGGGGGTCAGAGGTCAGTGATCGTGTCTGATTGTGAGTCACATGATAATCCAGTGGTTCGCATGGTGGTGGCCTCACTTCTTCTGAATTCTGCATGGACTGGATGAGATCATATATTTTCTCAGTTGAAGTGTCTGCTCTATGATTAATCCGAGCAATCTCATCCTCAAACATCTCATGACTAGTGATTGAATAATCATTCTCCATGTGTCGTGATTCTGGCATGTAACCTCAAGTAGAGTATTGATTGTTCATCCTCATTATGGTCTGGTCATGAGTTATATTTTCTTGACTTTAGTTTTCTTGTGGATTGTCGAAGGAAATTGATTGTACTCAAGAGGATAGTCATCTTGAGTAGGGGATGGTTCAAGAGGTTGTGAGATCATAGTAACTGGAAATTGTGTTGTACTATCAATATCGGTCACTCTATTATTCATCCTCAATTCTGGTCTCTCTCTCTCATGTTCATAAGATTGTCAGAATGTGAGAGAAGTCTATTACAAGAAGAAGAAGAAGTGTGGTCATAGGGTGGGATGTATGGGCGGGAAGAGAATGTTGACTGAGGGGAACCTGATTTGAAGAGCAGGCTCCCCTGAGGAGTTTGAGAAGAAGAATATCGAGACATGGTCGTAGAGATCGAGAAAGAAGATGACTGTGCCGACATCTTCTCAAGAGGGATAGAATGATTAATGAACCACGATTTGCTTGCGATTGCAAGGTCTTTGACGCACACAAATCAAATACAAAACAAACTCGTAGATTCACCCACTCAACACTGGTGAAGACACGTTAGGGTTCGACTGCTTATCTTTTCAATTTTAATTTAATGACAAAACAATCTTGAAAATTAAGCAGAGCTGTTAGGTACCGAAATATTTCACAAAGATTGTCCCGAGTTCATACAACTAGTTGCACCTACTTTCAGCCAGTATAGGTGTAAGTACAGACTGTATAAATGGCTACCCGTGTTACTTGAGGACAGAGCCTTCCGTGGTGTCCTCTAAACCACCTACTTTGCTAAGAGAAGTCGGACCGTGAAACGGCTACCCGAGACCCTCACTGAAAAGTAGCTAATTGTTTTTAAAATCAGTAGTCGGAATGAAGCACTTCGGTTTTGGTCTCTTTCCCAAGTGTGCGTTCTGGTCCTTACAAACAATGAGTGGGTTCCTCTCCACCAAACACAGATTATTTTTATGTCAATTTTATTTACAGTCACCTTGATTAGCAAATCCAATTTTAGATTGAGGTTATCACTGAAGTTTATGTGAGCACAAAAATTCACGCCTAACGAGCAGTCCCAATTCCGTTAATTTCTAAGTTGTAAAACTTGAGAAAGGAGAATCGGAAAAGCCAATGCAAACATAAATCAATGATGCATGCTTAATAGAAAGACTTACAGTGAAACCTCACGTTCTTCATGCGAGATGTAGTACAAGTAATTAAAATTTACACTAAATGATATATACGGATGAAAAATTCCCTAAAAGATAGTTCTATTAGCGGGAAGAATTGATTTAAATTTTTGGCTAATGTTGAACGATCTATAGTGCGTTTAGTTAGTGAATGTGTGGCCTAAGAATTACGAGCACAATCAATGGTAGACAAGCAAGCGTATTTGTGCCTAAGTCCTACGCCACTCAAGTCGGGTCCCAACCACACAGAAGGGGTTGAAACAGACCCCACACACCATAGAAATATTCAGTCTGAATTATTACAAGGTTTCATAGAGAGGGACCCTAAGAATAATGCAGAAAATTAAATCTATACTAACTCTCTCCACAAAATTAAAATAAAAAATAGTCTTCTTCGCAGGTCCTTGATTTAAATTCCAAAATTATCTCTGAGTAATCTACAAAGAGATGAAGTGTGGTTGGTATCAGAAGAAGAAAAGAAAAGCAAAAGAAAAAAAATAATGCAAAAAGGAAAAAATACACAAAAATTAATCTCACAAAAATTAATTACAAAAAATGATTTAAAAAACTCAAAATTCGTCGTTCCCCGGCAACGGCACCATTTGATGAACATCAAATTGTCTCTTTAATAATTGTGAATAGTCGTAGTATAGGAGGCAAATTCAGTTCGTCAAAAACCACAAACTTTGAATGTTGTGGAGTATTTTTACTTGGCAAGTATACCAAAGTCGAACTCAGGGAACGGTGATTTTTAGTTGCATGGTTTTTGAATCAAATTAAATAATTAATCAATGTTTAATTGATTTCTGCGTTGAGAAAATGTACAATGTAATGAGATGCAAATGTGATGCCAAGAAAATAAACAGAGAGAATTATGCCTAAGATCTGCGATTTTTAAACATATTAAATCCCCAAATAATATGATCTATAATTTCGCAAAGATAACCACAAATCAAAATGGATTGATCTTGACTTATTGCTTCAGGTTAATAAGCAACTGATATTCAGAATAGTGAAGCAGAGTATCCGGCCTCCAAATATCTTTGATTCTATTCCTCAAATAGTCGGCAATAATCTTAGAGGAATAAATGTAAACTAACCTCCTGTGAAGATTTTACTAACGAGAGTAATAAAAAATGATTGCAATGGTTTAATTAGAGTAAAATCCTTATCCAAGTTACTGCTAAAAATATCATTAATTCCTCAAGCATGAACATGTCAAAAGTTGCATGCAAAAGTTGACAGATATCCTCAAATAATCAATATCAATAAACAACCTCAGACCTATCGACAAATTATGCTAAGTGATAGAGCATGAAAATAGCTTCAAAATGACATATTGTATGAAAAAAACGGAGTTTGTATGGAAAAGATATGATGAAATAAAATTTCAGGGACTAAATTGTAATTAAAATAAAGCTTTTCCTTCAAAAAGCTCCCTGGAAGGACTTATCTGCAATTTTTGAAAGTCAGCAGGGTCCTTCTGCAATTTACCCACAGGCGGGGCTATATATGTAATTTCAAAAAATCCGGGGGCTCCTTGCAATTTCTCCACTACGCGCGTGCATTCCACGTGCACCCTGAGGCTTGGACGAAAGGGCTGAGGCTCGGGATCCTCGAGCCTAGATGGAGGCTTGTGGGAGGCTTGGGAATCCAAGGTTGAGGCTTGGTGGGTGGAGCTGAGGTCCGGGCGATCCGAGCCGAGGTGGCGGCGAATGGATGCTCGGGTAACCCGAACCTGAGGTGTGGAGGGCCGGCTTGGGGGCCTCCACGTGGCAGGATAGAGACCATAGGATCTAGGGCTGGTCCTTGATCCTATGGCTGCTGGAAGTTGAGGACGAGCAGTTGGACAACTGAGGCGGTGGCAGAGGTTCGGGTGCGTAACGGCGAGTGGGCCAAGATCGCGGGTGCCGGCGTTGGTTGTGCAGCACGGGCGGAGGCACAGATCCACTGTTGCGTAGTGAGGCGGAGATTGACCGGTCGACACACGACCGAGGAAGCTCGGTGGTGAAGGTTGCTCTGTGATGGCGGAGCTCGGCCAGTCGATGGGGTGGACGACAACCTTGAGCACGGTGGATGCAGGGGCACGGAGGCGAAGATGGTGAGCATGGGATGAAGGTGCTCAGGAGTGAGGGTGTGGCCGAGCGTGAAGGGTGGAGTCGCGAAGGTGGCGGGCACGTGAGGCGGAGGTGGCGATGAAGGTGGAATGCGGAGGCGGAGCCTCCGCTGCGAGGTAGTGCGAGCAAGACTTCTATGGAGGTGGAGGTTTATGCAGAGATAAGAGAGAGAGAAAGACGGTGGGTCTCCTGGAAGATGGAGGAGGTGGAGGCCTTATCCGGTTGTTTCCTCAGTGATCGGCAATGGGACACGAAGCTCGACCATTGATGGAGTAGCAGTCGCAAGGTCAGGGAGAGACCTTGGATCACGCCGAGGGGCTTGGAGATGATACGGAGGGCTGTTGTCGCCAGCCCAATCATGGAGATCTGGATGGTGGGAGATGGTCGGAGCTGCTGGCGAGGGAAGGAGATATATAGGAGCGAGGTGGAAGGCGGTTACTCGAGGGAGAGCCCGGTTTCGTAACGGCAGGAGAAGATGAAGGGGGCGGCAGCGCGTAACGGCCGAGCGGAGGTGTGCGGGTGGCGTTACGTGCGGGGGGGGAGGAAGAACGGCTGGAGGAAGAAGAGGGTCACGTGGGCAGCACGTAACCAGGGGGAGGGGCTTGGAGAGACAAAGTGGGGGTGCCACGTGGCATGCCCAGGGGCTGCCACGTGGCACCAAAAATTTTCGATTTTGAAGAGGAGAAAAGAGATAGAAAAAGACCTCAGATCAAAAATTTCCTTCACGAAGGTTGTTCGTCTTGACGAGATCTACAACTTTCATGAAGGACCCATGAGCAAAAGTGGTCATTTGTGCGAAGTGGTCTTTTTAGTGGTTCTCCATGTGTTTGGAAAACCAGATTTTTGGGATTTTGTAATTTTTTTGGTGGTTTTAGAGAGGATAAAAATTATAGAAAAAATATGATAAAATACAAGAAAATTGTTTACACACTAATCTAATTTTTTGGATTTTTAATAAATAAGAAAATAGGAAAATAAATTAGAAGTAAGAAACACACAACATTTGTACAGACCGACAACAGACACTTGGACTCAGTCAGTTTCTTTGATTTCAGTTTTAATAAGGATTTGGATTTTTATGTCGCTTAATAAAACTTTCATCAAAGAACACAAATGAAGAATAAATAAAATTAAAAGTATTAATTATACATAAAAACTGAGGTCAACAATAGCAAAAAGTCAAAATGCGCAAAAGAGGCCCAAAACCCAACTTTCACATATGAGCTCCGAATTTTATGAAATTGGTCTTTTTTTGAAGGTATTTGAAAATGGAGTATTTTAAAAGAGAGTAGACCAAAATTGAACATCGTATATGGGAGATATGCTCATTTTAGTCCGTCAGATGTGAAATTAGACTTTGGGATAATTTGACACTTATTGGAGTTAGTAATTTTTTTATTTTTTATTTAATAAAGTTAGTAATATATACAAAGTGGATGTGGTTTGGGGTCAATCGGAGTTAGGATGAATTAATTAAAATAGGAGAAGTTAGTGGCTTTTTGGGCTAATTTACACTTTGGGTTTTTATTGCAATTTATGCATGATGAAATGCAAATATTATTCACACATGTATGAATGCTAATAGTGCTCTATTAATGATTAAATGCATATGAATGTTGGGGAACAGAGCCTAAATGACCCATTTTAGCATGATAGATACGAGATTCATCATTGACACATGGTGATATATAGTGATCTAATTCCTCCAAGGTTTCATTTCAAACAATTAAAAAAAATAATGAAAAAATAAGCCGGGTGTAGGGAGTTACCTGCACCTGTCAATGTAGGTTCCTTTTTCCCTTATAATTACATCATATAATTACATTCAACTATTTTTTCAGGATCGTTATTTGGCTCCATCTGTAGAGAAATGTGGTAGGACTCCTGAGACAGAACAACCACCATTTTGTATAGCATTTCGGAAACATCTATAGTAAAAGATTAATTAATTTTATTCAATTTTTTAACTCTATATACATGTTAAAGCATCAATTTGTAATAGTTGGTGGGGACTTCATTTTGCTGCATATGGATTCGCCTGCATCGTTACACCAGGCTCCAATTATTCTTCGCCAGTCATTCCTTCGAATGGTCAAAGTCATAGTTTATTATGGATCTGTAAAGTTCATGTTCTACTCTTGCAGTGAAAGAATCACTGTGGATATGATCATCGAGCCAAAAGCTGTAGAGAGCACATTTGAGAAAAGCTGAGCAGAACAAGTTGCTGAAGACTGTGACTATTGATATTAGTGATCAACAAATCTCTTTGAATCATATTTTGACACAAAAATCCTCTCTTCATAGGAGGACCTGGAAAGCACAGACCATGCATGCTCTATTGTCGACAGGGAGACAGAGACAGAGTCACTGATTAGCTTATTCAAAAGATTCGAATCGAATCAAACAAGATAAAATCATTGCATATATGTTCGGTACATTGTTGTTTGAGCCACATGTGACAGAGGTGGATACCACCTCCTTAATTTCATCAGAACATTCCCCCAACACATTTTCCAAAGTGTTAGTGGAGCCGACTCCGTATTTACCTTAATTAAAGTATCTCCCGGCAGGTCTAAAGTATGTTTTCCTTGCAGGTGAGCAGAACATGTATTTGGTCATCATTAGAAATAGGCTAACCCCGGATCAGGAGTTTGGCTTGCTCCAAGTTCTAGAGAAAATTTGCAAGGCACTTGGTTGGAAAGTTTCGGATCTCCAAGGGATAAATCCAACCCTATGTTCACACCACATCTATCTGGAAGATGATTCCAAACCATCTCATGAATTTCAGTGATGGTTGAACCCTAACCTATGGGACGTTGTCATTAAATAAATCACAAAGTGGTGTGAAGCTGGCTTCATTTACCATATCTTCTACTCAAAGTGGGTAAGCCCATTACATGTAGTTCCAAAGAAATCAAGGATAATCATGGTTACCAATGACCAAGGAGAGGACATTTATACTCGAGTACCAACATCATGGTACATTTGTGTTGATTATTAAATCCTGAATTCAGCGACTAAGAATGACCACTCTCCTTTATCGTTCATTTATCAAGTGCTTGAAAGATTGGCCGTGAAAGAAATCTGCTGCTTTTTAGATGGGTACTCCGGGTACAATCAAATGGCGATCACCCCTGAAGACAGAGAAGACTACATTCACATGTACGTTCTACACTTATGCATTCAAGTGAATGCCCTTTGAATTATGCAATGCTCCTGCAATATTCCAAAGGTGTACGTTAGCCGTCTTTGTCGATATGGTACTTAGTTTTCTCAAGGTGTTCATGAATGATTTCTCAGTCTATGGTGAAAGTTTTGATTCATGTCTTGTACACTGATAGACACACAGATCATGAGAGGGATCCTAATGTCCGGTCTTTGAGGGTATGTGGTGCCCAACAAGTCGGGTATGGCAATCGATGTGCCGACTGCTCTCTCGGCCCTCAGATATCCACAATCTAGTGCATCAACAACTAAGCAACAATAATGCTCAAGTAATGAATGAGGTGAGCTAAAATTTATTATACCCTACAAAATAGTATGTATAGTACGCAAGTGTTGGTGTTGAACCACAAAGGAGCAACAAAGATAACCATAAAATTTGAAAATAATAAAATCAACAAATGTTTTTGTGTGTTTTATAGGTCTTTTCTAATTTTTCTAATTTTTAATATTTTGTAGTTTTTTATGGATTATTTTCAATTTACATTTTTTTAAAATTTTATAATTTTTGTTTTCTTTTTTATATTTTTCTGATTTTTACTTTTATTTTCTTTTTAATAAGTAATAAGTATATATTTGTATATAATATGTAGAATATAATTAATATATAGGATATAAATATAATATATATAATCTGAAAAATTCCCTTAAGTATAGTCCTTTTTATTTTTTAAGGGTTTTTTAATATATATAGGTATTTATATTAATAATAACTATAGGTAGTATATAGTAATATATAAAATCTATATATATATATATATATATATATATATATTGTATTCTATTTCTGAATACAACAATATGTAGTCAGAAATTGCAAAATAAAATGTTTTTGTCTTCTTACTATTTTTCGCTATTTTAGTTAATTTTCTTGCGATTTTTGATGATTTTTTTGTATTTTTAATTGATAAAAAATATCAACACATGGAATTAAAATAGTAGGTTGAATTGTTTTGGAGTTTAAAAATAGATAAATACCTCAAAATTATCCAAAATAATTTTTAATATTGCATATCAAATATGGAAAAAATTCAGAAACATAAACTAATATTTTTGGGTTTTTATATATTTCTTAATAATTTTTATAAGGATTTTGGAGTTTTCAATTTATAGTGTTTTTCTTTTATAATATTTAGTTATTTTTGATCTAGAGTTACAAATTATAATAATAAAGATATTCTGGGTTTTTTTTTGGAATTTTTCAAAATTTTTATAATTTTATGTTTTTAAAATGCAGAGAGCTATGCATTGTTTGTGTATTTTTAAAAGAAGGAAAATAATCTAATGGCCTCATAAAAAATATATGTGTTTTAATATAGTCCCAAGCACTAAAAATAATTTTCCTATAAGTTTTTGATGCAAAATGTTATCTTTGCAAATCAAAATACAAAAAATAAAAATTAATATACTATAAGGGACTAAATGTAAATAAAATAAAACTTTAATGCATTCCAGAATGCATTTCAAAACTCCAGGGCATGCAAGCAAAACTCCATGAAGATTCAATATATAACATGTTGGTAGAGGTATATTTGTAATTTTCAAAAAGCTCTAGGTCCTACTTGCAATTTGACCATAAAATATTACATTAAATATCAAAATTCATTGATCAACTAATAACACAAACATGTAGGGGGTCCTCGATAAAATGTCGGGTACCCTCACGTGTATGTGCACGTGAGGAGACATGGACTGGACTCGAATGTAAATAAAATGAATACAGAGCCTTAATGCAAATATTATAAACTTTTAAACTATATATGAAAGTTTCTTGACTAAAATCAAAATATAAAAACTAGGGGTATACGGGACAAATTACCCTCGTGCATGCTAATCGACGGTTAAGACACGCCCACTTGGCGCCACTTATGCTTTGACGATCGAGATGCATCTATATCGCTTCGTTGATCAATGGTGGAGATTAGATCCTACGAAGGATCCGATGATCGATGGCATTGAAGATCAGACGGTAGTTGTGCAATCTAGACGAGGCTGCTGATCCAATGGTGGAGGAGATTGCTGGAAGAACAAAGAAGAAGCTCCTCCTGGGCGAGCTTCCTCCGGTGAGATCTCCTCAATTTCACCAACTCAACACGTGATGGCCGTAAATGTGCACGTAAATATCCGGAGTAAATGTGCGGAGTAAACTCCTCCGAGTTCTACGGTGCACGTAAATGTACGGAGTAAACTCATACAATACAAACACAATTCAAACGTGCAATTTCACCAACTCAACACGTGATGGCCGTAAGGGTCCGACCGAATTATCTGGTCAATTTTAGTTGGTGATAAATACAATCTTAGAAAGATTAACGAGTTGTTAGGTGATCGTATTTTCCTACAGATTGGCCTGATTCTTACGACTACTTTGACCTACTTTCAGCCAGTATAGGAGTAAGTACGGACCGTATAAATATGGCTACCCGTTCCTTGAGGAATAAGGTGTCCTCTAAACCTCCCACTCTACTAAGGAAATCCGGACAATTTACCGGCTACCCGTAGATCCTCACTAAAAACTAGCTAATCGCCTAAAAAGAAAGAACCAGTAGTAAGTAAGAAGTCCTAACTTGCCTCTATCGTAGGGTCGTCTCTCTCTCTCACTTGCAAGTAAAATAAACAATGAGGGCTTTATGCACTCGTGAACAGGAGTTCTTTTTATTCCATTTTTTTTTAAATCGGCCTGCTCAATTAAGTCTCAATTTTAGAGTTAGGTTATCACTTGAAAATAAATCTGAATACAAAAGTACGTCTACCGTTCAGTCCCAATTTCCTTTTTGACCTTAAGTTATAAAATAAGAGGGAAATCGGAAATCAGAATGCAAACGAGAAACTACGATGCATACTCAGAAGAAGGTATACTTACAGTGAATCCCAGCACTCTCCATGCGTTATGCAAAACTGAATTTGTAAATTTTACACTAAATGCATGCAGATCGAGAAAACCGCACCTAAATAATATACTATTAGCGGGGAAGAATTGATTTGATTTGATATAAATACAACATGGCTCGGGGGTCAGACTACCCGAGTGAATGAAAATCTAAATCTATTTTTTTTCAAATTAATTCCTAAGTCGTGTGCCTCCACGGCAACAGCGCCATCTGATGGTTCGCTTATGTGTGCAATTGTTGTAGTACGTGTACTTAGTGAATCAATCAGAACAGAGAGTGCATCTCCGTGAAGAGTGTCTCAGCTAAATTTATATCCCGAGCAAATCCAGGGTCAAACACAGAGAGGCAAAGGAACAACTTTAGGTTAATTCGAAAACTTAGATCTAGATTTTCGATGCGTATTTTTTAAAAATTTTATTATGCAATAACAAATGAGAATGCAAATGCAGGTGGATTAAGAAACTAAGAAAACACACGACGTAGCCAAATTAATTCTAATGTCAAATTAGTCCAATTTAACTAAATTATATATTTCCTAGAAACTTAATCCAATGATGAATGTAGAACATATTTTTTTGGAATTTTAGGAATTAAAAAGCAACAATGAAAATGCACTCTTTTTAGGGTTTTTATTCAATTTTTCACACATACAGAATGCAAAAATTATGAAAAAAATACTGGAACATAAACATGATTCAAAGAAGCTAAGTAATATTTTTGGATTTTTCTGACATCAATTTTTTATGGATTTTTTAATGAAAACAAAGTGATAGTGATTAATTATATCTTAATAAATCCACAGTAGCAATTTATCTAGAGTGTGAATTATCTCGGAATGGTATTTATATAAACAATCCAGAGAGTTGAAATTTTGCAAAAATATGATGTGTGGATTTAATTAAAAATCAAATATCAAAAGCACTCTACAATTTATTTCTGACACAAGATAACTCCAATCATTGTGAAATTTGGATAGTAAATTAAGCACACTTCAAGTCATCATCTTTAATATTTTAAGAATTTTTGGAGCAACAGTGAGTGAGATATGAATTTAAAAGCTCAATGAGGGTAAAATATGCAAAATTTCAATTAAACATTTTTATTTAATTACCCATAACTCACAAAAATACAAATAAATATTCAGATGGTAGAAAATGAGTTGCTCAATATAATGCTATTTTTCTTTGAATAAATGATGCAAGATTGAAGTCAAATAAAAATGCGAACAGAGCGTTGTCTTTGCAAATTCAGAAAACAATATTTACAATAAAACATGTGCAGGGACAAATTTGGAATTACATAAAATAATTGGGAAAAGATTGCAATTTTTACAAAAATGGAAAAATAAAAAATATTAACATTCTTCTTCGTTTAGAACCACACGCGGTGGGGGTTGGGCGGTACAGCGCGCGGTCGCGGTGGCGCGAGGAGGCCGGTGCTAGAGGAGAGCAGGGTGGCACGGCCGTATGGTAGAGACGCGGGGGTGACGCAGGAGACGCGCCGCCGCCAACGACGGTGTGGCGGTCTGGAGCTGTGGCAGAAGGAGGGTGGCTGGCGCGGTGGACGCTGCTGGTGGCGGTCGGCCGGCAAAGGGGGTAGAGGGGCTCCACCGGTGGAAAGCGGTCGACGCTGGATGGGCGCAACCGCTGAAGGCGACCGTGGACGAAGGAGGGGGCGGCGGTAGAGCCGTCGCTGCTCCCTCCTTTTTTTTAATTTTTTTAATTTTTTATTGTTGTTGTGATTTTTTTTATTTTTAATTTTTTTAATTTTTAAGTTTTCTTAAACAGGAATAGAATAAGATAAAAAATGTAAATATGAGCTTGTGGCGGTGGTGGTTATATGATATATTAAGACAAATGGAGGATGGGTGGGTGGTGATATGAGGTGACAAAAAATGCAAAAAAATTAAAAATGATGTCGAACGAAAAGAGAAATTTACCTACGATGGTCGCGGGCGCCTATGCTGTGCTTTTGAGAAGGACGGTCTTCGCTTGAATCGCTGGCGAGCGATGAGCTTGAGCAGCGTGCGTGTGTGGCTGTAATGTTGGCCAAAAAGCCAACGGATCTCACAGGAGAGAGGGATGTCGTCGCTCGACCACGGTTGCATCGCTGTCACCGATTCACCTTTGGGAACTAGGCTCTCTACACATAAAGATGGATAAAAAGAAAAAATGAGGACAATGGGATGTATATAAAGAGAAAAAATGAGAGGTTATTAAAGTGGTGGGAGGTTAATAAAATAATGGGGTTGAATTAGAAGTTAGAAATTTTGGTAGAATGGAGGAGTTGAATGGTGGCTATTGTAGAGAATGGAAAATAAATAAAGGAAAATAAAATAAAATAAATTAGGCTACTTAAAATACAATAAAATAAAAAAGAAGAAAATAAATAGTGGAGACTTTACAAAAGAAGGCATACAACATATACATTTTTTGTTTGTTTTTCTGATTTATATTTTTTTATCTTTTAAATAAGAGATATTTAAAATAGAAAAATACAATAAAATACTAGAATCAAAATACAATACAACGATGATTTTTTTGGATTTTTTAGTAACTAAAAGATAAAATGAAAAATGAAGAATGAATATATGCATAATATACAATGTACATCTAGGTCCCAAAATCCAACTTTTGCAAATGAGCTCCGATTTTAATGAAACAACTTTCGTTGGATAGATAATTTCTAACTTGAACTTAAAAAGTGAGTTTGGCGAATTTGGAGTTCATACGGAGCCGGAATTTAGCCGGGAAGTTAGACTTTACGATTTTTTGTCTTTGGGATCTAGGAGCATTTATTTGAGATAAATTTTATTTTATATTTTTGTATTTTTATATACATTTTTATGAACAAGTCAGAGGAAGAATTAGACAAAAAGGAGTTGAAATAAAATTATTAAAAATACATGAAGTTTTGGGCTATTTATAGGTGAAAAACTCCTTTAATTTTGCGGCTTTTTATTATTTTGTGCAATCTAATATACAATAATTAGTGTGTATTATTTACAAGAGACATTTTGTTAAATTATTGATTTTATGGACATTTATTTGGGATTTACTCGGGATTTTGCTAAGATCAAGATATTGAGATGATGAAGCGCGGATTCATCACCCCCTATACTTAAACTTTGTTAGTCCTCGAGAAAATAAAGAATAAATAAGTTGAAATAACCCTTGATTGTGCATGTGAATACAAGACTTGATCCGTTTAAGAACTCTCGGTTTTAGAGATCCTAAAATTCTAAGCTGAAACAAGCTCTAGTCAAAAGGTATCCAATTTCCCTAATCATCGGACTCTCTTTGTATACATATATAGCAGGGATATGACTTAAGTGTTGACTGAAGTTACAAGAGTAGAGTCACAACGTCACCCAAGGTTCCAATCCAAGAAACTCTCCTAAGAACCCAATCCTCAACACTAGGGAATAAACCATTTCTTGCATCCAATTCACTGTCTCTTTAGTTGTCAGCCTTGAAAGTGTATATGGAAGGCCAGTTGTTGGAGGGCATAGGATTGTGTCATTTCTTCTCTCCCTCTCATTGGAACAAGGATTCTCTCAAGTGCCTTATTAATCAACGCATATTTTTGGTGTTGATCAGTGCGTCCGTCAAGAGAAGTTGGAGTCGTCTGCACTTGTTTTCCTGGGAGTACACCGGGGTGTGCCTTTTTTGAGTACCTATCGTACCATCTACACCCAGACTTGTAGCATTTACGATGCAGAGCCCTTTTTTGGTGCAAGCCCGACTCCTGATCCTAATAGCGGTGGTCCATGTGGACACTTTGAAATGGTTGGGATCGCTCGCCTTCGGTGGAAGCTCTTCGATATATGACTTTGTGGAATGAGAGCTTTTCTTTAACATTTCATTACTTTGTAATATTTTTTGGCTAGTTCCACTGCTTTTACCAACAGTTGGCGCACACTGATCAATATTTTTTATTTTATCACACCCTGGCACTAAGGTAAATGTCAAGAGATAGTACAAAAACCATGTTCTTATCCTAGCTAAAGGTGCTGGCACTCAGGTTTCATGAAGCCTTCATTGATTTTATCCCATCCTCGAGTAGCATCAATAAGGTCTAAACTTAAATCCCTCATCCCAGTTCCTCAAGTGAAATTTCCACTCATCTCATCATAACTGCAATCGTGTATGTGAGGTGTTGATCATATTCTTAAGGTAACTAAGTATGCAATATAGCACACAAATCTTTCAAAATAGGGAAATGTGAATAATTAAGTCAAAGACCCTAATGACTAAGGTTGGTTAACTCAAAATTAACAACAAAGGAACCCGTCCATCTAGATTTGAGATTCCCAGGAACATCTTCAACTTGGCATTGAACAACCATACCTTTTGTCCAGGGACAAAGTCTTTGCACCTAATGTGTTGATCATGTCATCTCTTTACTTTGTCCTTATAAATCAAACTGTTGTCATATGCCTTATTTTGGATTTCCACGAGCTCGTTCAAATTCAAGTCTCGACAAAGTTTCCCTAGGTGACAACTCCAATTAATCTGTAATTGCCCATTCGGATTTGTGAATCAACTCTGTGGACAAATGGCATGGCTTGCCATAGATCATTCTAAATGGTGATGTACCCAATGGTGTCTTGTAGGTTGTCCTATAGGCCCATAGAACTTGGTCCAAGAGCTGGGACCAATTCTTCCTATCGGGACGAACCAACTTCTGCAAAATACTCTTCACCTCTCTGTTCGAAACCTCTGCCATGTCGTTGGACTGTGGGTGGTAAGGACTAGAATGCTCAAATCTATAGTCCTTAGCTAAAGATCTCAAATCTTTGTTCACAAAATGGCTACTCCCATCAGATATCAAAACTTTTGGCACCCCGAACCAAGCATTAATATGGTCTCTCACAAACATACAGACAGTCTTGCTGTTTGTGGTTCGGGTTGGGATAGCCTCCACCCAACTAGATAGATAGTCAACTGCCAATAATATGTACTCATGTCCTTGGCTGTTGGGAAAGGGACCCATAAAATCTATGCCCCATGCATCAAAAACATCACAAATAATCACCGGTTGCATGGGCATCTCATCTCTCTGTCCAACTATCCCTCCCATCCTTTGACAGATCGGGCACGACCGTAAAAAATTAATAGCATCTCTAAATAGGGTCGTCCAATACAATCCACATTGAAGTTCTTTGTGAGCGGTTCTCTTTCCCGAATGGTGTCCTCCAGCCTCGAATGAATGACAATATGTGAGGACACTCTGGTACTCCTCCTGAGGAATACACCTTCTCCAAACGCTATCCGACCCTTCGAAGAAATGGAAAGGATCGTCCCAGTGGTATCTCTTCGAATCCGACTTCAGTCGGCCAATGCTTCTCATAGTACAACCATGTGGAACCTGCTTAGAGACAAGATAGTTCACCATGTCGTCATACCATGGAAGTGAGTCAATAACACAAATTGACTTGTCTGGGAAGGTCTCTCTAATCTACTCATAATCAAGAGAATCTTTAAGTTCAATCTGAGAAAGGTGATCAGCCACAACATTATTCACTTCAGGTTTATCCTTTATCTCCAAATCAAATTCTTGGAGGAGTAAAATCCACCTAAGAAGACGAGCCTTCACATTCTTCTTTTCCATTAAATATCGAATGGTTGTATGATCAGTGTAGATTATCACTTTAGAGCCCAAAATATATGACCTGAACTTCTCGAGGGCCCATACCACAGCGAGCATTTCATTTTCAGTCACTGTATAATTCTTTTGTGTAAGATCTAATACTTTACTTGTGTAGTGGATCGCAAATGGGATCCCCTCTCGTCGTTGTCCCAACACAACTTCTATAGCGAAATCTGAAGCATCAGTCATGATCTCAAAGGGGAGAGACCAGTCAGGAGCTTGAAAGATAGGCGAGGCACAAATCTTCCTCTTCAAGATCTCAAAGGCCTCCAGACACCTGTGATCTACACTGAACTCCATGTCTTTCCCTAAAAGGACAGTCAGTGGGTGGGCGATCTTAGAAAAATCCTGAATAAATCTCCTATAGAATCCAATACGCCCTAGAAATGACCGCACTAACTTCACGTTGGTAGGTGGATCGAGTTTCTTGATCACCTCCACCTTGGCAGGGTCAACCTCCATTTCCCTTTTGGAGATGACATGCCCCAACAGGATACCCTTCGTCATCATAAAGTGACTCTTCTCCCAGGAGAGTACCAGATTCACCTCTCTACACCTCGTGAGGACTCGGTCCAAGTGCTCTAAACATGTATCAAAAGAATCACCATGAACTGAGAAGTCATCCATGAACACTTCTAGGAAATATCCCACCATCTCGGCAAATGTGGCGATCATGCACCGCTAAAATGTGCCCAGGGCATTGCAGAGCCCGAATGGCATGCGCCTGAAAGTATAAGTGTCGAATGGACATGTGAATGTGGTCTTTTTTTGGTCCTCAGGGGCTATGGCCACCTGGTTGTAGCCTGAATACCCGTCAAGAAAACAAAAGAACTCTTTCCCTGTGAGTTTCTCCAAGATATGATCTATAAAAGGTAAGGGAAAGTGATCTTTCTTGGTTGCGACAATCAAGCGCCTGTAATCGACATAGACGCGCCACGACGTGGGTACTTGTGTCGCGATCTCTACCCCCTCCTCGTTGGTGACCACTTGAATTCCCGACTTCTTCGGGACAAAATGAAGCGGGGCCACCCACTTGGAGTTAGAAATATGGTATATAAACCCTTCCTTGCACCATTTCTCAATATATTTCTTCACCACTTCCTGTAGATTGGGGTTAATTCTCCTCTACAACACTATCCATCCTATTGCTTTGCAGTTCCTCTCTAAGACCTCTAACAACCTAGACTCATGTTCTAAAGTCAAGTCTGAGCTAATGATAACAATATATCTCTCTTTAGGTCCCGCAAGAATGGCATACTTGAGTGTAGGAGGAAGTGATTTCAGCTCTGGCAATGTGGTGTCATCAAGCAAATCTGGCTGAACTGAATCTGAATCTGGTTCCATGCTGCATGAAGGTGAGCTAAGCTGTGTAGTACTCGCCACCAACTCAGAAATATCGGGAGTCAGATCGGCAAAGAAACGTGGTAGTTCGGCCAAAGCTGTGTCCGACTCATCATCTATGTCCCATGATCATTTTGAAGGGGATGGAACTGACAGATCCAGATGGATCTCTACGTCATCACGGGAATAGGTAGATGCATCTCTAACAAGATCAGACAACACCTGACAAACTGCATCATCCACAATTTCCTTTCCATATGAAAGGGTCTCGCTCTGTCCTGAAGGAATCTGTCCCCAAATCCCAACGATGCTAATTATTCTGCAATATGCCTCTGAAGATGAGTACTCTATGCTACTCTCTGAATCGGGTCACTATCACTTGGTTTGCTTTATCTCAAGGTTCACTTCTCTGCCTGGAGAACGAAACTTCATCATTCATGTACCATAATCGAAAGTTGCGCCTGCAGGCCTAAGGAAGGGCCGCCCGAGAATGATATGAGATTCTCTTCAATGATTGGTGGTCTCCACGTCCAAGACTGTGAAGTCAACCTGATAGTTCTGCCCCTCAATCGAGATAACTATGTTCTTCACTTCTCCCTTAGGTCTCTTCACTGAACAATCTACAAATTGAAGTAAAGCTCTGGATTTGCGAAGTGGTCCCAACTCCAATTTGTAATATATGGCTAAGGGAAGTAAGTTGATCGAAGAACCGTTATCTAAGAGTGTGTGTACAAACGCAATGTCGTCAATACGACTCTCCACATAGTGAGCACCCATGTCTCTCTTTTTTCTTGGTAATGTCTAATTCTTGAGAAAATAGGTTGTGGCTACTGACAAGACATGTGTCTTTATATTTTGGTTCTCTTTCTTCCTGCTAACCCTAATAGGTGTGCATCTCACCTTAAGGTATTTTTGAAATGCAGGATGATTAGCCACATATTCATCAAATGGCACCTTTAATATGTTGTTTTCTTTACAAAACCGTGCCATATCTGGGTCATCTTTCTGAATCTTTTTGATGTGCTATCCTGTCATAATAGCACGGGGGAAGGGATTGAAGCTAGGGAAACAGAAGATGAAGAGTCTGAATCATGAACTGAAAGATCATTCTTGGCATTAAATGAAACATAGTTCTTCATACAAGAATCTTTTTGATGCAACATGGAATCAAAATCTAGACTATCTACTAGAGGTTATGGAATAGAAGTTGGAGTGGTATCCGCCACAACCGGAGATGCAAGGTCCTCCTTAGACTCAGAAGTGTATTCATGTTGTCGATGTTGCATACGTGCTCTCCTTCTCCTCTCGGCTCCCTAAGTAGAAATCCTCAAATGGTGCTAATGGGGCTCCAAAATATGCTGCCTCTCATCCTCGTCCTCTGAAGACTCCTCAGGTAGAGCTCCAGAGATGCCCCTCCTCGTGTCCCTCGCCCGGTCAGGTATGGTCACAGTCCTTCCGCTCCTGAGTGACATGTGATTAGCCTCGTCATACGAAAGAATCTCATGTTCAGATCTAGGGGATCTTGAATAGTATACCTGACCAAAGTGCTGTTGAGAACTAGATCGGTTCAGGCTATTGAAATTAGCCTGAATTGAGCTAGGATTGAGGTAGAGGGTGCAGTCTGCTCGTCTTGCCATCAGGACATGCGATTGACATCCACCCGTAAGTCATGAATTTCATTCATGTAGGAACAGAGCTCGTCGAGTATCTGCTGCTGAATATCCACGGGACCAGACAAAGAAGGAAGTGGATAAGACTAGGAAGAAGAACGGGAAGACTGGCCATGCTGGATAGGGTACTGCCTCTGCTGTTGTTGGGGTATCTGCTGAGATTGTGGGCCATGTTGGCCCGCCTGGTAATGGCCCTGTAGGACATACTGCTCGCACTGTTGCCGCTGCTGCTGGGGTGGCTGGAGTCTAGGGCTCTAATGTGACAGAGGTGGTGTGGAGGTGAATGTGGTGTTGTGAAAGGTCGGGGGACGCTGGTAGGTCTGTCGGTCTCCCGTACTTCCCTGCCTGGCAGGGTCTTGAGTATACCATACTCCATTCACCTCCCAAACCGGTGGAGGCTCCTCTTGAACTATCTTTGCTAATGGAGGTGGCTGCTGGAAAGAGTGGGCGTAGGATTGGTCCTGCTCCCACGGCTGGGGTTTCCTTGACACCAACTGCTCCTGAATATGGTGAACTCGGTAAACGGGGGTAGAGAGTGCAGTCACGACAGGTACCTGTATCTTAGATACCCTATCAGTCAACTCCTCCATTTGTTTTGGAATCATAGAGACACTCATGTCCAATTCATCAATTCTACTACCAATCCTCTCGACTACAGTAAGCTTGTCCACAAGGAGTCCCATGCTAGGGATCACATCCTAAGAGAGATCGACTATAGCTGATTTTCCCCCTCCAAATGAGAGTGAACTGGAGGACGATGTATAGGCCCTGCTGGCCATCTGCAAGAGGCTGGTTTCAGCCATCTGTTCGAATACCTTCAGACGGTATCCTATCCTCGTGATGTATAGCTGCCTCCACATGCAGCGCTCACTAAACCCTGCATCTCAGGGTTGAGACCAGTAAAAAACGATTGGACCAAAATGTTGTCATCTAGACCATGACAGGGACACTTCTGCAGGATGTCCTTGAATCTTTCCCCAGCATCACAGAAAGCTTCTTGGGGTAATTGGGAAAAACTCGTAATATGTGTCCTCATCATGTTAGTTCTACTTAGTGGGTAGAACTTCTTCAGAAACAGGTCCATGAACTGGGCATAAGTGGTAACGGTAATTCCCAAGTTCTTTACCCGATAGTCGGCTTTTCCACCCAAGGCAAATGGAAGGTCTATGAGCCTAATATACTCATGGCTAACATTAGGATGTCTAAGGTTAGCGCAGACGAGCTTGAAGTCCCTTAGGAATGCATATGGCTTCGCAGATGCATTCCCGTCAAAGTGTGGCAGTAGGTTCAGAAAGTGCGGCTTCAACTCGAAATCAACAGTGGGTTCGACCGGACTCAAATAGTTTCGAATTCTGTACTGTTCGGGGTTGTATGCCGTATCCATTGGTGGTTCGACCCCAACATTGAGCTGTCCTAACTGAGCTCTCAATAGTGCGTGTTGTTGCTCAGATGCAACTAATCTAGTAAATACCATTCTCATCGAGTCCTCGGGGTGTTCTTCTTCCTCTTCTTTCTTCTTTGGAGGCATTTTTCTTGTATCTTCTTTAGGTCCTGAATCAGCAAGGTGTTCTTGATTAGAAGAGGATTATTGAATCAAGATATTCTCACCGAGGCAAAGGTCTTCCTCGGTGAGGTTGGAAGAGAGAAAGGGAATGGTTTGAGAGTAACCATCCCGATACTGCGTGATCCTGGGCTCAAGAGGGTCATGAGTCCAGGTTGGTCCAAGTTGCGCTTGGATCTTTGAAGACATACTTTTTAGAGGGCTTAACGAGAGATTCACAAAGTCCGAATAAATATCCCCCCAATAAGTCATCTTTGATGTCAAAAGAACCGATTAGAACTTGATATTCAACGAGGCGCTAGTTCTACGGTGCACATAAATGTGCGTAGTAAACTCACACTATACAAACACAATTCAAACCCTCAATTTCACCAAGTCAACACGTGATGGCCATAGGGGTCCGGCCGAACTATCTGGTCAATTTTAGTTGGTGACAAATACAATCTTAGAAAGATTAATGAGTTGTTAGGTGCTAGTATTTTCCTACAGACTGGCCCAATTCTTACGACTAGTTTGACCTACTTTCAACTAGTATAGAAGAAAGTACAGACCGTATAAATACGGCTACCCTTTCCTTGAGGATTAAGGCATCCTCTAAACATCCCACTCTGATAAGGAAATCCGGACCGTTTACCGGCTACCCATAGATCCTCACTGAAAAGTAGCTAATCGCCTAAAAAGAAAGAACCAGTAGTAAGTAAGAAGTCCTGGCTTGGCTCTATCCTAGGGTCGTCTCTCTCTCACTTGCAAGTAAAACAAACAATGAGGGCTTTATGCACCTGTGAACATGGATTCTTTTTCTTCCAATTTTTTTAAATCGACTTGCTCAATTCAGTCCCAATTTTAAAGTTAGGTTATCACTTGAAAATTAATTTGAACACAAAAGCACGTCTACTGTTCAGTCCTAATTTCCTCTTTAACCTTAAGTTATAAAACAAGAGGGAAATCAGAAATCAGAATGCAACGAGAAACTATGATGCATGCTCAGAAGAAGGTATACTTATAATAAATCCCAGCACTCTCCATGCATTATGCAAAACTGAATTTGTAAATTTTACACTAAATGCATGCAGATCGAGAAAACCGCACTTAAATAGTATACTATTAGCGGGGAAGAATTGATTTGATTTGACTATAAATACAAGGTGGCTCGGGGGTCAGACTACTTGAGTGAATGAAAATCTAAATCTATTTTTTTTTAAATTAATCCCTAAGCCGTTTGCCTCCCCGGCAACAGCGCCATCTGATGGTTCGCTTAATACCTAATATAATGTGTGTATTTGTTGTAGTACGTGTACTTAGCAAATCAATCAGAACCGAGAGTGGATCTCCGTGAAAAGTGTCTCGGCTTAATTTATATCTCGGGCAAGTCCAGGGCCAAACACAAGAAGGCAAAAGAACAACTTTAGGTTAATTCGAAAACTTAGATCTAGATTTTCGATGCATATTTTTTTAAAAATTTTATTATGCAAAAACAAATGAGAATACAAATGCAGGTGGATTAAGAAACTAAGAAAACACACAACATAGCCAAATTAGTTTTAATGTCAAATTAGTCCATCTTGACCAAATTATATTTTTCCTAGAAACTTAATCCAATGATGAATGTAGAACACATTTTTTTGGATATTTTAGAAAAGCAATAATGAAAAATGCACACTTTTTATGGATTTTTATGCAACTTTTCACACATACAGAATGCAAAAATTATGAAAACATTACTGGAACATAAACATGATGCAAAGAAGCTACGTAATATTTTTGGATTTTTCCAACAACATATGAATTTCTAATGGATTTTTTAATGAAAACAGAGTTATAGTGACTAATTATTTCTTAATAAATCCACAATAGCAATTTATCTAGAGTGTGAATTATCTCATAATGGTATTTATACAAGCAATCTAGTACAGTTGAAATTTCGCAAAAATATGATGTGCGGATTTAATTAAAAATCAAATACCAAAAGCACTCTACAATTTATTTCAGGCACAAGATAACTCCAATCAATGTGAAATTTGTACAATAAATTAAGCACACTTCAAGTCATCATCTCTAATTTTTCAAGAATTTTTGGAGCAACAGTAAGTGAGATATGAATTTAAAATATCAATGTGGATAAAATATATAGAATTTCAATTAAACATTTTTAAGTAATTACCAACAACTCACAAAAATACAAATAAATATTCGGATGGTAAAAAGTGAGTTGCTCAATATAATGTTATTTTTCCTTGAATAAAAAGATGCAAGATTGAAGTCCAAATTAAAATGCGAACAGAAGGTTGTCTTTGCAAATTCAGAAAACAATATTTATAATAAAACATGTACATGGACAGATTTGTAATTACATAATATAAATGAGAAAAGATTGCAATTTTTACAAAAATAAAAAATATAAAAATATCAACCTTCTTCTACTTCGTTCAGAACCGCACGTGGTGGGGGTTGGGCGGCGCAGCATGTGCGGCCGCGGCGGCGCGCAGAGGCCGGTGTTGGAGGAGAGCGGGGTGGCACGACCGTGTGGTAGAGATGCAGGTGTGACGCGAGAGGCGCGTCATCGCCAGCGAAGGTGTGGAGGTCTGGAGCTTTGGCGAAAGGCGGGTGGCTGGTGTGGTGGACGCTACTGGTGGCGGCCGGCCGCCAGAGGGGGCGGAGAAGCTCCACCGGTGGGAAGCGGTCGGCGCTGGACGGGCGCAGCCGCTGAAGGAGGTCGTGGATGGAGGGGGGCGGCAGAGCCGCTGCTGCTCCCTTCGTTTTTTTAAAAAAAAATTAATTTTTTTTGTTGTTGTGAATTTTTTTAATTTTATTTTTTTCTAGTTTTCTTAATCATGAATAGAATAAGATAAAAAAATGTAAATATGAGCTTGTGGTAGTGGTGGTGATGTGATAAATTAAGACAAATGAAGGAGGGGCGGGTGGTGAAATGAGGTGATAGAAAAATGCAAAAAATAAAAATAAAAATGATGTCGAACGAAAAGAGAAATTTACCTACGATGGTCGCGAACGCCTATGGTGTGCTCTCGAGAAGCACGGTCTTCGCTCGAATCACCGGCGAGCGATGAGCTCGAGCAGCGTGCGGGTGTAGCTGCAATGTTGGCCAAAAAGCCAATGGATCTCACAGGAGAGAGGGATGTCGTCGCTCGACCGCGGTTGCGTCGCTGTCACCGATTCAACTCTGGGAACTAGGCACTTCTTACATAAAGATGGATCAAAAGCAAAAATGAAGAGAATGGGATGTATATAAAGAGAAAAAATGAGAAGTTATTAGAGTGGTGGGAGGTTAATAAAATAATAGAGTTGAATTAGAAGTTAGAAATTTTGGTGGAATTGTGGAGTTCAATGTTGGTTATTGTAGAGAATGGAAAATAAATAAAGGAAAATAAAATAAAATAAGGTAGGATACTTTATATACAATAAAATAAAAGAGAAGAAAATAAATAGTTGAGAATTTACAAATGAAGACATACAACATGTACATTTTTTGTTTGCTTTTCTAATTTATATTTTTTTATCTTTTAAGTAAGAGATCTTTACTATAGAAAATACAATAAAATACTAGAATCAAAAAACATCACAACAATGAGTTTTTTTGGTTGTTGTAGTAATTAAAAGATGAAATGAAAAATGAAGAAAGAATGAATGTATACATAATATACAATGTACATTTAGGTCCCAAAATCCAACTTTTGCAAATGAGCTTCGACTTTAATGAAACTACTTCCGTTGGATAGATAATTTTCTAACTTGAACTTTAAAAGTGAGTTTGGTGTATTTGGAGTTCATACGGAGTAGGGATTTGGCCGGGAAGTTGGACTTTACTTCTTTTTGTCTTTGGGATCTAGGAGCATTTATTTGAGGTAAAATTTATTTTATATTTTTATATTTTTATATACATTTTTATGAACAAGTCAAAAAAAGAATTAGCCAAAAAGGAGATGAAATAAAATTATTAAAAATACATGAAGTTTTGGGCTATTTACAGGTGAAAAACTCCTTTGATTTTGCGGCTTTTTATTGTTAATTTATTTTGTACAATCTAATATACAATAATTAATGCGTTTTATTTACAAGAGATATTTTGTTAATTTATTGATTTTATGGACATTTATTTGGAATTTTACTTGGGGATTTTGCTAAGATCAAGATATTGAGATGATGAATCGCGGATTCATCACTCAGGCATCTTCAAATGATGCTGAGATGCTCAATCGATTCCTAGGGATGTTCCACAAATGTTGAGGTGCTCAAGATGGATACAAAGCCCAATGATGGGGACCTAGAGCTCGGACTGGAATCGGGCACTTGGAGCTTGCACTTTGATAAAATCCACCTCTAAAGATGCTTTTGACCTTCCTGGTCTGTATGAGAAGCTTAGGACATAAAAATAGAGGTGTATGGGGTTTGATTTCATGGAGATGGAGCGGAATGGAGTCGAAGTTGCACTCTCTAGAGAGGGGTGGTAGAGGAGAGCAGATCTTCTAATCAAGGGTCAATGAGATGGAATGGAGGTGCGTGGGATGTAGAGAAATAATACGTAAAGGAGATGCAGCGGTCATAGGGGTCAGAATAGGGTTGTGATGGCAAGGAATGGTGATCAGAGCAGAAGCTATGGAAAACTACGAAATTGAATTTTACGAAAACAAGATGAAACTACGTAAAATATAAACCTAAGATACGCTATTGCTACAGCTAGGAATGGAAAGCGCAATAAAATGATGGCTCTACCTGCAGAACAAGGAGCCAAGGTGGAGCTCCGCCTGTGCTACTCCGGCGAGTGATGACTCTTGTATTCATCATGTTAGAATCCAAATACTAAAAAACTTTCTTAGACAATTCAATAAAAATCACTAATAATTCATCATTATTATCTTGTATTATATTGTACATACTTGTGTATAACTACGTATATTTTAACTATATTTATTATATTTAATTACAGCAATTTTCCTTGTCTTTTTATCTTATTAAAAATCCATAAAAACTAGGTTAATTAATTCTCTATAATTGTATTATCCTTTAAACGAAATAAAAATACAAAAAATATGAAAACTAAAAAGGTTTTATTTTTATCCCTTTAAAAATAACCCCGGAAAATACCTTTTGTACAAATGACCTCTTTTGGCTTTTTGTCCAACATGAAACTTGTACATCTCATCGAGATCTACAAATTCATGTTTTGACGTTTTTCAAATTTTGCATCTAACTATTTCTTTTAGATTTATATTTATTTCTATTCTTCGAATTTTCTGATTGGGCCACGTGACACCTTCTGGGCCGTCCATGTAACCCGCTTCTTCTTCTACCACTCGCCTCCTCTTCTGGCCATCCGATCCGACTGGCTGCCTTCCATCTCACCCATTGATCTCTGCTCCATCTCTAGTCGTTAGATCTGATACTGATCAGATCCTAGCCGCTCCCTTGCGCCTAGATCTTCACCGCCCGATAGCCTCACCATCCAATGGTCTCTCCTCACGCCATGTCTCCCACTCACACTCCACAATTGGATGGACCCCAGTCCCATCTGAACTGTCTGCCCTTATCGTTACCCTCAACGTCAGATCTGATCTGAGGCGTCCATCCGCACATGAATCAGACCCGTTGGATCGCAAGATCCAATGGTTGGAATCTCATCTCCCACTCCAGAGACCTTCCCCACTCCATGTGTTATGACTTGCAAACTGTCGCCCCCTTCCATTTTTGGAGCCCTCCTGCGGTTACCTCCTCGCCCCATCACGCCACCACCACGTTACCCTTAGCTCTGTCCTCCTCGTGCACCCATCAATGCCCTCCTTCATAACTCCAAGCCATCACTACACCCGTTCAAAATCACACCTCCATAACCTAAAACCACCCCCCTCTCCACCTATAAAACCTCCAGCTACGCCCTCCGTTCACCTTGTCCACCATTCCATGGTCTAAAACCGATCCCCTCTCCTCCTCCCTATGACAGACGGAGGAGGATGAGGGGCCATCATGGCTTTCTGACCATGTGTCGACCCACAGCCGCCATGGCCGTGCTGCAGCCACCTCTGTGCGCCGCTGAGCTCTATACACCGGCTGCGTACGTCAGGCAATAACCACGAGCTCCAACGGAGCTCAACCACAGGCCTCCACCTCTGCCACTTCTCCTCTCCGACGAGGTACCTTCCCCTTTAATTTATTTTTCTTTTTTCTGAATTCTCCTGTCACCTCTGTTCACTTACACCGTCCACCAATCCTCCTACGACCTCCGCCGAACCACCTTCATCTTCGTCATTACCTCCGATCGCCTCTTACTCTTCTCTAGAAACCCCCGCTCTAACCCACCTTCTTCCCTACTCCGCCGGAGAAGAAGATCCTAGCCATCGCCTCCCGTTGTAACACAGCCTCCACTCACCTTACAAGACTCATGCATTGCACGCGCATGCCTCGGCTATCCATCTAACCCCTGCACGTATTCAATGGTCGGCTTCTTCCCCGCCTTGCCAGTCTCAAGCACCAACTCCAACTACCTGCCTCCGCCTTGTTGCTCCAGACAACGATGGAGCTCCGCCAGCCACCAAGCATCTTCGCCCGGACCTCAGCCACCATCCTCGACCTTCAGGCAGTGTCACGGAGTGTGGAGGAGCTACACAGAGCTCGTTTGATCCTCGCCTCCTCTGGTGGCCCTCGACGAATGATGACGATATAGTTACAGTTCGATCATCTATATCGGACGGTCCTGATGACGCCACATGGTCACCCGAGCCTCACACCGAGCCTACAAGCTTGGACGACCCGAACCAAACTCCAGAGCACCATAGCCGACCACGTGGCCCGAAGCTACGATGCCTTCCAAGCCTAGCTCCTCATGTGCTCAGGGACTAGGCAAATTGTAGAGAAGACCTAGGAAGTTTTTAAATTTTCATTTTGGTCCCCAGGAATGTGCCTCACTAGCGCATCTGGGTAAATTTCATGGAGACCCTCGCAAGTTTCATAAATTTTAGATATGCCCCTACGTACTATGAAAATTTACAAAGGGGCCCAGCCTGCTTTCAAAATTGCAAATAGGTCCTTCTAAGGACCTATTTGCAATTATTTATCCTTTATTTCCTTGCATTTTTATTACAATTTTGCCCTTGCATTGTTTCCTTCATAACTTGAGCATCGTAGGTCCAAATTGCATGATTTCAGTGTCGTTTTGTTCCTTATTTCGTCATCTCTCTATTGGCATGTTTAATTCTCTCATCTGACACTAACTTCTGACCGTGAGCCCTTCATTGCAAAGCATCCTTCCACGTGCGACCACACTCGCCCCAATCGCTCCACGCTTCGAGCTTCGCCCCTTCACAGCTCCGCCCATCATCGATCGCAATGCCAAGTACACTGTCCATCAACTTCCCATTCCACCTAGGCCATCTTCTTCGACGAACCTTAGACGAGCCCTCAGTTGCTTGCATCGCCTCGCCACCGTCCTCTTGGATCCTCGAAGCCACTCGCGTGCCTCCACTAGCCCCTCTCGCACTGCTCCCGGTCGAGCGCGACCCCTAATTGCGAGTTAAGCCTCCAGATCCAATCCACCTGCCTCGTCCAGCATAACTCCGGTACGTTGTGGCCCTCCCATTGCCTAGGCCTCATCGCTCAGCCAGGGGCTTCATCGCCTCGTATGTCCCTTCATCACTTGGACAACCTCGGGAGTTGAACCACCATCCACTCATATCTTCATCACCTCATGTGCGAGGCGCATGATGGGAGGAATTGTGCCAACGCCCCTGAAGATCTGGCAAATTTTCGAATCAACCATGCAGACCAACTGTGCGTATGCGGCGTGTTGGAAATTTGCATCTACGCCCTCGGAGAATTGGTGATTCGCATTAATGCCATCACGCGCATTGCACATGCCCAATGCGGAAATTGCTGTTGCAACCCCCCGTGCTCCAGCTAATTCCATAAAGTACCCCATTGACCATAAGGCACGTGTGATCTCCTGGAGAAATTACATTCATACCCATGCGGGTATAGGTAATTGCATACAAGTCTAGTCAGCAAATTTTCTTTATCAATTTTATTTTTGTGTTTGCATATAGGTCACTATGTTTGCATGTTATTTTGTACTCTTATTCATCATCATTTTATTATTTTAAAAAAAATGCTCAAGTAGAACAATTCATGCTCTATCATTCTTGAAATTTAATATATTTTTTGAGTTGTGTTCTATTTGATATCATTATTTTTGTGGAAAATAACATATTTTACCCACTACATGATATTTAATTTATATTAAATTACTTGCTGCTCGAAAAATTATCAAAAATTCACAATAGCTAGATTTTAGGTTGTTTCACACAGTGCCCAAAAATTATTGCATTTGCACGGATATAGAGTCAAAATAAATGAAATAGTGGATTTAGTAATTGATTTTTAATCAATTCCTCACAAAGTTATTTTAGGAACTAAAATTGTTCTAGATACCTCTCACATAGACCTATCTAGGCTAATTTAATTTTTGGAAAATATTATTGTTTGGGATTTTTCAAAATTAATTTACTCAAAATTGCCTAGTCTACTTATTTTATTCATAGTTAATTCACTTTACATTCAAAAATTCTAAACAATTACAGTAATCTATTTTCATCATTTTTCACATTCTGGCCATGTTTGAGAATTTTTTGACACTATTTGAACATAATTTACATTTCAGTCCCCGAACTTAGTCCAAATTGCATTTTACTCATTTATTGCATTTAAAAATTACAAAAAAAAATGCCTCTTTGAAAACCCGATGTTTAGATCAACTTTAAAATAATCTAAGGAGACAGTGGCATCCCTGAGTTTGACCTGGAGCTTGCCCAAGTAAAAAATGTGACCGCTTGCTTGTAATTAAAAAAATAGTTAAGTGGTTTTTTATTAATCCGGGATTATCCACCTGTAACAAACATCTTTTAGTCAATAATTTAATTAAATTAAAAAGGGTGATTTCACAGGTTTATCAAATGACATTGTTTCCGAGGAGGCATGGCTTAGGTTAATTTTTAGAAAATCTATATTTTAGGTTTTCCACCCCCGGATAGTTTGACCCTGGTGTTCTTGTGAATATTTATACATTTATTTTTCTATATTTATTTATTTGTTTGTTTGTTTGTTTTATTGTGTATCTATCTCTCTAACCACCATCTTATTTTTGTGCGAGGGACCCGACACGACGCAGCGGCCGCTTAGGTGTCCCACCTTCTTACACACCAGACCCACTTCTAACCTGGGATAACTCACCTTATAGTCGGTCACTTGCTGCAATCAATGAACAATTATAAGAGCAAGCCACTGCTGAGACAAATTATTGGTAGAATTATGTGCCCCCTCAGACCTCATTCTCATCTCAAGTTGGGATCAGACAGTAATTCACATATACACATCTAGACTTGACCTAGGGCATAACATGGTCGATCGAACATATCAAATGGAGAGACTTGCACCATATGATCGTCCTAACTTGATTGAACCTAGTTCTCAAGCCCTCATGACCAGCCTTCATCTCACACATTTGGAGAGCCTACACATGCATGGGCTTGGACTCATGAGCTAGATGTACCAGCCCCCCATTTTTTGACTCCATTATTCGAGGCTCCGACCAATATTTGTCATTCGGATCGGATGATCCATAATCAACTCAATATTACATGCTAGAGTCTAGGCAAGTTGAGAAAATTCAATGTTGAAAACTTAGAGGATACAAGGAAATACACACACTCTGTACAACTGGAGTCCAATCTACCTCCCTCTTCTACTAACCACCTACCTTCCAATCTAGAGTATGTACATACTCATACTCCTCCTTCAGCTATTCAAAACAATAAAAAATTGAAAAAAAGCACCAAAAAGACCAAAAACATTGAAAAATCAGAAAAAATCATAAAAATAGAAAATAAAAAAGATTTAAAAAAATTGGATCCTCACCTAAGGGAAGCACTCGATGAAGAATTAATTTTTAATCTTCCTTTAATAAAGGTCGTAGATCACTTCCTCAACCTCAAACGATTTGTGAGAAGTAAATAGATGCTCAACAGGTCGGGCAATAAGAGGACAGGGACTAAGAAACATCTAGTGTCTATGGCCACCTCCTTGGTGATGGGGAGAAATACCAAGAGCCGCATAGTGAAGCGGTTGCCTAGAGTTGAATGTGAAATCAAAGACACTACCTTCAACCATGCTAGAATCGATGATGACTCACCGATAAATATCCTCCCAACCTCTGTGTTTGACAAGCTCAAACTCATGCCAATCAAAAAATCGAGAGAGATCGTTCAGCTGGCTGATCGATCTATAAAACGGCTGAGAGGAACCATTTCAGTCACCGTTACTTTCCAAGGTGCTCTACTCCAGGTATACTTCACGGTCATTGACATTGAGCACGGAGGAGAGTTTACCCAATCTCCTATTATTCTCAAGAAGTCGTTCTTAGCCTTGGCTAAGGCGACTATAGATCGTGAGACTCGGGAGATTGATTTCTATGCATTGGGAGAACTTCGACCTCACCCATTCTATGACACACTATACTCTAAGGTTACCCACAAAGCTGTTGACAGTCATGACTATCGAGAGGTGGACGAGTCACACCTCTCCGTTACACCTGAGACACCGACTGTCAAACCGACCATGGGATCAGAGACTCCCCACACATCATTGACTCCCACTGCTTGCATCACTCCTAATGTAAAGCAAACTGAGATCACTAGCACCTGCCGAGATGTGTGCTGACCCTTCAGGAATATTACAATCTATATGGTTACTCGTCTGATGAGGAACACATGGTCAGCACTGCACCACATCTCGGAGCTTCAAAGCAGACAACGAGGATTGATATGTCCCCACCCAAAAACACAGTTGCTCCTTCCTATAGTCGATTATCCAATGAGAGGAAGTCGAGAATTGATTCATCAAGGTGTTCCCCCGAACCTCTCAAGGTGTGTCACTCTCCTCTCCCTCTAAATGATTTAGGTTCTAGAAAACAGACTAAGAATGTTTCCTTCAACATACCAGAGAAGGAATTTTTGGAAGAATCCTCATCGGGTTTGGATGAGGTGATTTATATGATTGAACTCAGTTCAGTTGTTCTTAAGCCATATCTGAGCAAGTAGCCGTGTGCCGACCCTCGTTGGATGATCCCTACACATCACTATTATTAATATGAGGACGATTCCGATAGCGACACATATGTATATTATCCACCTCCTCTCTCCCACAAGAAGGCTCGTCACAAACCTTCTTGATCCTTGTATATTCTCACTCCTCCTTATATATATTTACTTCCCCTTCCTCCCCAGTGATTCGAATCACTCGCTCTGGCTCCATATCGTTTCATTTTATGGCTATACTTAGGATGACCATATCCCAAGTATAGGGGAGAAAGTGACCCGAGTCTCTTCATCATTCTCTATACATTCTCCAGATCTCATAGATTCTCACACTCACTCCTGTCCTAGACTTAGGATGAACAGATCCTAAGTATAGGGGGGCTGATGCCCGCCATGTTTATATACTCATCCATTTCTCCTCGTAACCTCGCTCGTCCCATTTTTGATCTTCTTCTGCACTTAGGCTGCTAGAGCCTAAGTATAGGGGGGACGGAGCGACTTCTATACTTTTTGTTATTTTATCTCTCTATACTTAGCACGAGCTATGTCTTTTTCATCGCTTCTCATACTCGAAGGATATAGCACACACTAAGTATAGGGGTGTGTATATATTACATATATACTTTACCTATAGCTCGTACTTTCACATATTTTTGTATATAATCCGATAATTATGGGTGGGTAAAATTTTAAAAAAACTTTATTTAAAATTCATGTATACGTGTATAGTATATTGTATAATACTTGTAGAACTCTTGTAAAATTTGTTGTAAAATAGGAGGTATACCAAATGCAAGAATGTGAATAATGCATGAATAATTCAGACAGGTGATCCCCCAGAAATAAGAGAATAAAGGAAGGCGTGCAACTCAGACAGGTCCAAGAGGGGTGGTGTGGTAGTCGACCTGGGTCAGCCAACCCTGCCCCCTCATTGGTCCACATCATCCCACTACGCGACAAACAGAGGGAAAATGCAAAAATAATTTGAAAAGAAATAGTAAATGATTTTATTTTTTCCTCAAAACATGAAAATATGTATTACTTTATTTAGTATCATATTATGATTTTTATTCATTTTTTGAGTTAATTATTAGGTGTTAATATTTACATGTATCATTATAGGTATATTGACATATATTATGCATTTTATTTTTTATTTATATTTTATATTTTATATAAATAAATTATATAATTAAATACAGATTTAGGTTTATTTTATTTTATTTTTTCAAAATTTATTTATGCCATCAAATAATTATGTATACTTTATATATAGTTACTTATAAGTACATTTTACCTTTATATTAAAGTACACTTATTTATTTAATGAATTTTAGTTGTTTTATTCTAATTTTATTATGTAAATGTATTTTAAATAATAATTAAAATTTTATAAAAAAATATAATAAAGTAAAAAAATAAAGATTGAATAAATGGATTATTTTATACAGCTATATTACACAATAACGGCATAAATGCCAACTTTTGCATCTTAACCCCAAATTGAATGAAACCACCTTCGTTAAATAGATAATTTGATGTTATGAATAACAAAGGTGAGTTTGATGGCTTTTGAGCTTTTATGGAGAAAATACATGTATGGGAAGTTATCTTTATGGTTTTTTATTTTGTATGTCTTGCGCACACTGTGCCTTATTTTTAAGTGAAATAAATTGTATATTTTTCTTTGTATTTTTCAATGTACAAGGTTCATGTTCAGAGTTTATTACTTACAGATGTTAAAATAATAAAATAAAATAAGTCCCAAAACCTATTTATTGGGTTATTAAGTTTAGGGTTTCTGTATAGTCATTGACCCTTATCTCCCCCTACTTCATTCCTTGTCGATCAAGTCATCATGATGACTGGGTTTTGAGGTTTAGGGTCATTCAATACCTATGTATTTTATTTCTTTTTCTTTTCTTTCCTTTATTAATTTATTTTGGAATTAAATCTACCATTTTGTATAATATTTATAATATACATAGTGAGTGTTATTTATGCAATTTAAGGCTATGTAGATGCATTAAACCAGGGATTTAAGGCCAAAATGTTAAAAAAAAGGTGATGAAATGGAGATTCGTCATGCACCTAGACAAAGTGATTCAGAAATATCGTGAAATGGATCTGATATTATCATGGGAAAAGAGTCACTTCATGGTTACATAAGGAATTCTGCTGGGCCTTGTCGTTTCCAAGCATGGCATGGAAGTCGACCCGACAAAGGTGGACGTGATTTCTAAACTTGAGCTGCCTCGAACAATGAGGAATGTGAGGTCATTCCTTGGGCATGTTGGTTTTTACAGAAGATCATCAAGGACTTCAGAAAGATTACCTGGCCTCTTACATAGCTAATATGAAAGGAGACTGAATTCAGTGTGAATCAGAAGGTTGTCCAATCATTATATCAGTCGAAAAGATCTTGTCACTCAGTCTTCTATCCTACAGCCACCAGATTGTTCTCTCCCATTCGAGATCATGACAAATGCATCCAATTTCACAGTCGGGTTGTGTTTGGATAAATAAGAGAAAATTTTGCATATATCATTCACTATAATAGATAAATATCAGATGATGCATAGTGAAATTATACAGGTATAGAGAGAATTTCTGGCAGTGGTTTTCACCTTGGAGAATTTCAGATCCTGATTGCTTGGTTCTAAAGTCATTTTTAATACTGATCACTCTATTATCCGATACTTACAGTAGGAGAAGGGTGCCAAATCACACCTACTCAAATTGATCCTTCTCCTCAAGGAATTTGATTTGGAGATCAAAGATAGTCCGGAGTTCAGAATTTGGTAGCAGACCACATCTCTAGAATCGAATGCACGTATACCTATGTAACTGGTATACTGATCACAAAAACTTTTCAAGATGAAGTAATTCTCAGTGTTGCATCTCTCCCATGGTATGCCGATTTTGTGAACTACCTCGTATATAGGGTGGTCCCGCAAGATTGGACGAGAGTCAAGAAGGACTAATTCCTATCCAATATTCATTTTTACTATTGGGAAGATTTATATCTCTTCAGGGAAAGAGCATATTGCATATGACATCGGTGTATCCATCAGGAGGAGTACACTAGTGTCCTAGAGCATTGTCATAAGCTCGAATCCAGAGGGCGTCATTCTGGAAACAGAACGATAGCAAAGATATTGAAGTGTAGCCTCTAGTCACCCACACTATTCAAGGATGCTACAACATATGTAAAAGGTTGCACAAATTGTCAGAAAATGGGAGGAACTCTCAGCGCGAAAGACTCCATGCCTCACAAAATTCATTCATATTTCGGATGTGTTTGATGCTTGGGGAATTGATTTCATGGACACATTTCCTTACAGTCAGGTCTATGAGTACATCCTTTTTATCATTGATTAGGTAAGGCATTGGGTAGAAGCTATTCTTGCTCAGTCCGTTGCAAGCCAAATAGTTTATCAGTTTTTGAAAGACAACATCATTTCATAGTTCAGGATCCCGAATACTCTCATCTCTGATAAGGGCAGACATTTCATCAATAAATAGGCAAAGAAATTAGTGAAGGAGTACAACATCAATCATTATGTCGCATCTTCTTATCATCCTCAATCCAATAGCATGGCAGAATTGTCAAATAGAAAAACCAAGACCATATTGCAGAAACTTGTCAGGCTTGATAAGAAGAACTGGACATAACTTTTGGATTCAGTTCTATGGGCTTATTGGACCGCCTACAAGTCTCCATTGGGCATGTCACCTTAGTTTCTTGTACATGGGAAGCGATGCCATCTGCTAGTAGAATTAATTCATAAAAATCATTGGGTACTAAATATCTACAATCTTGACTCACAAAAAGGTGGTCAGAATAGGAAAATAGATCTGAACAAGCTCCTAGAATGTTGAGACTACGTATATGATAACGGCTTAATGTACAAGGAGAAGGTCAAATATTGGCATGACTGTCACATCAATCGAAAGACTTTCAAGCTTGGATATAAAGTGTGGTTATTTTATGTGAAGTTGAAGATTTTTCCTAGCAAATTAAAGCGTAAATGGACAAGGCCATTCATCGTCAGAACTGTGCATGAAAATGGAAGCATTCTCATATCAGAACTGTCATCTGATACATAGTCATTCAGTGTCAACGGTCAAATGTTGAATCCATATTTAGAGCATTATACATTCCCTGCCATTTTTTATTCTATTCAAGTCATATTTGATGAAGATTTCTCGGCAGCTGCAGTTGAATCATATAGTGCAAACCAAAATATTTTTGATTAATTTTCTTCTTTTCATTTCAATTTTCAAATCCTTTCATTATTCCTTATTTCATTCATCCCACTTATCTATGCTATACTTAGGGCCTGTTCGGTTCGGGAATAAGCAGGAATAATGATAAAGAATAAGGAGAATAATGGTCTATTCTTTGTTCGGCCGGAGGATAGGAATAAGGAGAATAAGGTGAAATAAAGGTAGGTAAGGTGAGATAAAGATAGGAATAAGAGTGAAATAAGATGGAATAACGGGGAATAGTCGTACCACTGGGAACCGTGTCGGGAGGAGAATTGGCCCCTTATTCCAGGGCTTATTCTCTTACCAAACAGGCCTTTAGGAGATACTTCATCCTAAGTATATGGAGATGAGTGTATCCAGGTTATTCTTTATATAATCTCTCGCTTGTCTGTTAACTTCTTGATATTATGTCTATACATAGGGATATTTTACCCTAAGTATAGGGGGAAATGGACCAAGCCCGGTGATTTGTAAATACCAATCCTCGATCACACCCTTTTGTGTACAGTATGCTATACTTAGAATTAGTTGATTTCAAATATAGGGAGACGATCGACTTCTTTTATTTCAATCGATGTAGCATAGACTTTTCCTATACTCGGCATGAGTTATGCCTTACTTTTACTCTTTGATCACTATGAAGAAATAGTTTGTGCTAAGTATAGGGGGTCGTATATACATTGTATATACTTTGGCCATAACTCGTACTTCTATATTTTTAATAACCTGGCTGGTACACTGGGGAAGGGTATACAATAAATAAACGGTAAAGAATACACTATAAATATGCATAGAAATTTTTATAAGTCTCTGCAATATTAAAAATAAATCGATTTAAAAATGTTTTGCAATATTATTTTAAAAATGGTTGTGAAATGTCTTGAAAAATCTTTTGAAGTTGTTTGGAAAATGTTTTGTGAAGTTTTTCAAACCTTTGTAAAATCTTTTTGAAAATATTTTCAAAACTTGTTTCATTTGTTTGAATAAAATGTTGTGAAAATCACTTTGCAAATGGTTTGGAAAATAGTTGCAAAATTATTTTGAAAAATCTATTTATATATTTGAAAAAACTTTGCAAAATGGTTTTCGTACTTTGAAAATCTTCAAAATTTGTTTGATTTTTTTAAAAATAAAGTTTTCAAAATGCTTGTAAAAATGTTTTCAATTTTTTTTGAAAACCTTGTATATAATTGTGGTAAATAACAACTATAATGAAATTCTATATATATAACCTTTGTATATAAAACTTGTGAATAACAACTAACTCAAGTAAAAATTACTGATGTAAATATACACCCAATTCTGGTAAATATACATGCGCTACCGTGTAAATATTTGTACATACATCAGCCACTAACTTTTATTAAAATACCTAAAAATTCAAAATTTCCAAAACCTCGTAAAAATTTGTAAAATGTTTCAAAAATTACATAAAATTTTGCAGATTTTTTTTCAGAAATTCATAAAAAGTGCAAAATCAGAAAGTGTTTGCTTAATTCCATGTTGAAAAGATCCAATTGTCATGAGGCACCTTCCTAAATACTATTTTTCTAAAAAAATACTATTTAGGAAGTTGTCTCCGATTGTTTTACGATGGCTATCAGCTACCTAACGCAACCATCCTCATTTACTCGGGCTTGGGACATCTATGGCTGAGTTATAAAAAATCAAAAAATGTACTCCACAAAAATATTTGCATTTGTATTTTTCGAAATGATAATGATAATTGAACTATTTTAAATGAAATCCAAATATTATATCTTGGTTGGATCTTAATCCATTTATTTTCATAGGAACTCATTAAGGACTGGAATTGGGACACTTCAGGTCACTTTTGACTTATTCTTTAGGTTCCATGAGACTGTGTTCATGAGTCGATTGAATGCGTCTAACTAGAAACTTTCGTGTCATCCGTACAACTCTTGAGGTGATGGTTTGACATGAGACTTGCACTTAGTACGTAGCTCAACAAAGATGGATTGTTGAAATATCTTGGTGTATAAGTCAGGACGATATTATGTTGCTTCATCAATGGTGTCTCTGGAACCATTCTTAGGGACTACCGAAACCGATATTTCAAGCCTCTGTTCTTCTGGTAGCATGGACATCTAACGACTGGAAAATTGATTTAAATAAGGCTTTGGATGAGGAATGGTCTACTAGAATAATTTTTCCATGACCCCAAAACATGGGTAGAACAAAAGATTCTATATCCGTCAGGGAAACACAAGAATGCAGAGTAATGCCAAACAAAGAAAATATCCAAAAAGAAGCCTACACAAAAAAATCCAAAAATTTTGAGCTTCTAGGAAAGGCATGATTCTTAATAGAGACTTGATCACACTGATCGAGCTTCACAAAGAAATGTGACTACACTGATCCATTTCCACTACTTTTCCCTTCTTCCTAACTTCCCTCTCCTTCATTGTGAACTATCGTGTACATCAATTCAGAAGGAAGTATCCATCTCCACGAGGACGAGTTACCAGAGGAGGAGACCACTTGATAGTTCGGCTTTTTTTTCTAAAGAGCTAACACAATTAACAAACATGTTACCTTTTATTTTAAGGTTACAACAGTATATGTCTGAAAGACGATTCCGACTAGGTTGTTAAGTTGAATTGAATAGAGGAACATGGAACATAAGGGTTGTTGTGTCACAATTTCTATCCTGAATGTGGTTTTGAACAAACCAACAATTTACTGATCTTGACTGAGCTCCAAACTTTGATTTTACGAAGATAAATTTAAGGGTCAAAATTAATCCAATTTTTTCTTTTACTTTTCTTTATTTTCTTTTTAAGCACTCATCATCATAAGTATTTGCTAGGGACTAGCAAAGACAAGTATGGGGGGTGATGAATCTCCATTTCATCACCTTTATTCTTTCATTTTGGCCTTAAATCACAAGTTAAATGCATGTAATAGCATTAATTTATATAAAATAACATTCATTACTTAACCTATAAATTTTGTATAAATACATGTATTTAATTCCAAAATAAAAGAATAAAGGAAAGAAAAGAAAAAGAAAATGAAGTATTGTAAATACCGAATGACCCTAGACCCGAGACCAACTCCATATTGACTTGATCAACCAGAAATAAAGTAGGGGGAGATAGGGCAAATATATTGCACAATAAATACACAAAAACCCTAATTTAATTAACCATAAATGGATATTTTTACCCTATTTTATTTTCCATTATACACATATCCAATAATAAAACCCTCAACATGAAAATTCTACATAAAAATACATTAAAAATAAATTAATTGCCAAGAAAAATAATGCATAATGCACTTGAGATGCTTTCCTTAGCATTTTTATTGCAATTTGATTCCCTTAACTTAGTTTAGTTGTTGGTGCAATCAATTAATCATTAGAATAGTTTAATTTCTAGATCTTTATTTGTTGGAGCTTTAAGCTCCAGCTTGAATTATCGTGCTTCCAACTGTGATTAGACTTGCCAACACAACCATCTCCATCCTCATCATTTTCTTCATAAAACCCCCCATCATTTCCATCTCTGATTTTGCCCAAATCATAGCTTCGAAGCTCATCTTCCATCTCCGCCACGAGCTTTATTGCCCCTTTGCCACAGTTGCTATTCAACTTCATATTTGGGTCGAGAGCATAGCTCTAGAGCCCTTCATCTTTTTCAGTAGGTATTAAGCCTTGAGGATTCCATGGAGCCAAATCGAAACTTCATTTGAAGCTCCAGGTCGTAAAGAACTATAAGAGGTCCAACTCACAATCGTTGGGACATGGAAGCTAATGGAGGCCACCTATACGTGTGCAGGCATCCCAAGAAGCTTTGAGATCATCGACAAAGGAAACAGAGGCCAGAGGGGGGAGATATTAGATATTGAAACAAGCTTCAGGCGGAGTTCTTGTGTGTTCTTCATGAACCCTTTGCAAATGTTGGATGATGAAGGTTTCCCAAGGCTAATCTTGAGCGTTTTATTGAAGATGAAGCGTTGCCCTGCCCCGACCGCCCGATCACCTTAAGTAAAGCCACATAGCACCACCTACGTCACTGGATGAATGCCTAAATGGGTAAAATACACAGCACCTCGCTCATTTTTTGTATTTAATATATAGTCCAGTAAATATAAATAGCCATGTAATATTTTATGTAATATTTGAACAAGGACCCCCCATACATCTGGTTATTTGCAACTTGGTCCCTTGCCAGGCCATCTTACATGTCTGTGTGTGTCAGGGCCTCTATAATTTGCAACCTAGCCCTTGCGGCTTTAGGTATTTATTTTTAGTACTAAAATTTTGTATATATAGTGTAATATTTTAGGATAAATTGCATGCAAGTACCTGGAAATTATTTTAATTACATTTATACCCTTGCTAGTAGCATGTTAAATTCGAAATTAAATGGTTAAATTGCTCTGATACCCCTATAATTTGCTAGTGTAATATTTAATGCATTTATACTTTGTTTGAATTGCAAATATGTCACTGCCAGATTGTATTTTTATTTCTTACATTTTTTTATTAATTGATTTCTCACTTTAAAAATTATGAGAAATTATAAATGCCAGATACCTTGTTTATTCATGCATGATTTTTAGGTTGGGTATTTATTGTACTATCCCATTTATTAAAAAAAGGAGCTCTTATTCCATGTTTGCTTATAAAAAATCCAAAAAATATAAAACCACCTTTAAAATATCCAAAAAAATATATTGCCTACATTATTATATATTCTACCTTCAGACCAAAAATCACTAAAAAATAAAACAAAAACCTTAAAAATCATAAAACCCCAACAACATTATGAAATTAAAAAATATATATTTTTTGTCCTATATTTTTTCTTTATTGTATATAGTATATATTAAAAATAGTTTTGGGAATTGTTGATCTTATTACTTATTTTTAAAATACAAAATAATTCAGAATAATTTTGAACTCATTATTTTATGCATTATAATATTTAAAATTACATGAAAATGAGCAAAAAAATCCCTAAAAACTACCACAAATAGAGAAAAAAATATAATACGAAAAATCTTCTTTTCTATATTTTGAGTATATTTATGTATATCTAAAAATATAAAACCTTTTATATATTATTGATGAATCTACGTTTCATCATCTTTATTCTATCATTTTGGCCTTAAAAACCCTAGTAAATGCGTGCAAATAGGCGTAATTCATGCATTTTAGCATCTATGTATATGTGTGTAAATATTGTATAAAATGCGGTTTTTAAAGCCAAAATTATAGAATAAAGAAAAGAAAAGAAAAAGAATAAAATATTGTAAATATTTTATGACCCGAAACCCCGAGACCTAGGCATCTTGATGAATAGGTCGATAAGGAATAAAGTAGGGGGAGATAAGGGCCAAAAATACCAATAAAATCCCTTTTATTAATTCATTCTTTATTCATTTTGGGACCTATTTTTTGGTTCCACTTTTTATACATCAAATAAAGAAACTTTGTACATGAAAGTTGTAGATAATTTTATAAAGAAAAATACAAAATTGATTTCACAGAAAAATAATGTACAGATAAAAAGTTATGGTCTGAATAAAAATCCAGAATCCCAACTTCCCAGACCCGTATCTCACAAATAAAAACTCCAAATGCAGCATACTCACCTTTAATTATATATAGAAGAAAATAAGCTAATTAATGGTGGTGGTTTCACATTTGGCGGAGCTACGGTTTGAAAGTTGAGTTTTGGACTCACCTTCAATTTATTATTTATTTATTATTTTTATAATTTTATATTTTTATAATGTTGTAAATAATACATATAATAATTATGTACATTAAAATCAGAATAAAAACATAAATCAAACACAAAATAAAAATATTTGTAAATAAAATACATAGGTATAATACCTGTATCTATACCTATACAAATAGCACTTTTATTTTATTAAGTGTATAAAATATATCATAAAATTAAAATAAAAATATATTTGTGTAGATAAAAGTATTTTATAATTTTATAAAATAATAAACAAAAATAAATAAATTAAAAATACAAAAATAAAAATAAAATACTAAAATATATAGATAATATACCTATATAGGGGTATAAAAGCAACTTGTAAAAATATACTTCATAAAATAAATTAAAAATCATAATAAAATACTAAATAAAAGAACGAATATTTTTTATATTATAATCATAAATTTATAATGCCATTTACTATTTTTAAATCAATTAATAAGACATTTTTGGGGGCTTTTTCCTGGTTGGTCCACGTGGACCAACCAGGTGGACTGGGATGTTGACCAGCCAGTCAACTCCCTAGTCCTAGCCCCCTCCCTTGTCAGAAGTACTCGTGACCCACTTTTCCTCGATTTTTTTCGCCATGATGCGTTGCTCGAGGGAGATTTGACCCTTCATGAAAGTTGTACCTGGTACAACTGCCATCCACGCCCATGCATCATTTTGGAGATTCGACCTATGATACGCCCGTGATCGGCCCTCGAAAGTCACCCTTCGCCACAGTTCAAAACCAAGCCTCCACCTTTCCTCCACCCTTTGAACCCTGTTGACCCTCATTTTTGACCTCGCTTTGGAGCTCTGGATTGATCCCGGTGACAGGGGGATCTCCAGCTCCTTTGCGCAAGGCCAGGCGAGGGCCGGGAGGCGCTTCCACCCCCTATCTCCGGTGTGCCGCCGTCGAGGTCTTCCCTCCTGGTTTTTGAACCCGTTGAGGTAGCTTCCTTCGTTTTTCCCTGTCCTTAATCCATCTGTAGGTTGTGCGTTTCACTTTTCTCTTTTATTTTGCGTCTTGCGCGCTCCGATCACCGCCCGCCACCACCTCGCCGGAGCTTGCTCCGGCGAGCTTCGCTTCGTCCTTCCACACTATTCCACCTCCAGGAGGGGCCCGACACTTTACCCGTGACCCTCCCCCCTTGACACGTTTCTTGCAGGTCATTGCGGCATACAGGGCATCTGGAGGCGATTTTGCTTCTCGCCGGACCTTCTTGGATCCTTCCTCGACTCCGACGCCGTAGGAGCACTCCAAGGGTCATCGACGACTTTTGAAGCCTTCGATCATCGGAAGGCATCTGCAGAAGGAGATCTGGCATTTTTGGAGCATCAAAGGACGTCGGAGTGGGCCGTTGCAGCGGGAGGAAGATCGCCCCGGCGGTGCTTCTTCCCCGTTCATCAGGACCCCCTCTCTGTCGTCGGATTAGACGCGCCAGCCCAGGAGTGCAGCTGCCGTCCGACTGCTTTGTCCTCGGCCGTTGATCGCGTCGTGGATGATCTTATCGCAGCCGTTCGCGCGAAGGGATATCGGACAACAGGAACTCGACACGTGGCTTAAGTAAAAGCCGCAACGCCGTTCGATCAGCCCCTTAGTTGGGAATTTAGCATGTTCGATCCCGACTCTTTTTGCATTGTTAATTAGACCAAAAACTTTCCATTGCCGTTGTTTTACTTTTGTAATAATTGCTGACACACCATCAACCTTTAGAGAATTGCGAAGTAGTCCTTCCCAGGTGCACGTGCTCACGCACGTGCCTCCTGGGAATTTTGCAGGAATAACCTCGTATTTCTTGTCTTTAATATTCAGTCCATCGAATACTTGGCTCAGTTTTATATTTTGTGATCATTTTGCGCATAGGCCCTCGCCTTTTCATGATATTACGCATATACCCCTGGCCGTGTGTATTGTTCTTTTTGCTTCTAGTATTTTATGCACGCGTCTATAAAATCCCAAAAAAATTCCAAAAATCATATCAAGCTCTTGCTGTAGTGTAGTTTATCTCCATATTTTGTTTTCTATATTTCTTGCATTTTGTTATTTATTAAAAATCAAAAACATCCATTTTCAGCACTGTTTGCATCATAAATTACCAAAAAAATATAAAAACTCCTCAGAAAAATCCCAAAAAAATATATTTTGTTCCCTTTAGTGTGTTTTAGCTCCAGACCAAAATTCATAAAAAAATATAAAAGAAAACTCCAAAAAATCACAAAACTTCAAAAACCTCTATAAAAATATTAAAAATTCTACAAAAACCCTAAAAATATAATCTTGGTGCCTAAATTTTCCTTATTTTATCATCTTTCAGTGAAAATTAATTTGGAGAATTTTTGCCACTGTTTTCCATTTTATTTCTCCATTTTAGTTTCAGCCTTGCATTTTATTCACTGTTTTGCTTTATTTTGCTATTTAAAAATACCAAAAACATTCTAAAAATTACCCAAAAATCATAAAAATAGTAAAAAAGTATAAAAAGACCAAAAAGACTTTATTTCATAGTTTTTGAACATTTTTATCTATTTTTATAAATCTCCCTTTCTTGCTTTTATTACATTGTCTTTATATTCCAATATTGAAAAAGAAAATAAAAAAATATAAAATATAAAAAGAAAATATAAAATCAGAAATTATAAAATCAAAACACAAAAATATAAAATTAAAAATTAAATAAAAAAATATAAAAATTAAAACCCACAAAAAAATTAGCATAGTGGACACTTGATCACTTTCACACACATTTTGAGCATTTTTGCCCCGATCTAGCCTTTCTGCTCCCTGTGTTCGACCTCTACAATACTTGCACCTATACACATCTTGTTGTAGAGTTATAATAAATTTTAACTCCGCACATTTACTTTCATTGCTTGATATATTTGTCGTGGGTTAATTGTTGTTTTAATCCGAATTTCGCGTGGTCGATTCAGCGACTGAGTTCCCGCCTTGTGTGGAACTTAAGATCACCGATTTTCGGGATAAACAATTATATACTATTTATAATACTTATATTAATTATAATATCATTAATATCATAATATAAAAATAGATAATATATTTTAAAAATAAAACAGAAAATAAAAACTAGAAAAATAAAAATAAAAATAAAAAAATAAAACTTAAAAAACATCTAACCATTAAAAATCCATAAAAATTCATACAAAATTAAAAAAAAATTTTATCAGTTGTGCCCCTATGAGATATTACAATATCAGTTATGTCCCTCCCTGGGAAGATCAATTGTGCTCCTCAAAATTTTTAGAAATATCAGTTGTGTCCTTGTGGTTAGTTGTCATTTTCATCTTTCCCAAATGAACATTTATGATAGTGAAATATGACACTCAGCCAGTGACAACAATAGTGCAGGTGACTGTTGAGTATTGTATTTTATTCTGATTTGGGTGGCAATTAGTGGTCAATAAGTAAATAATAAGTGAGTGCTTTGACAATTAGGAGATATGGACCTATTTAACAACATCGAGAGCATTGAGACTTCATCATACATAAGAAATCAAGAAGGTTTTTTTCATTGATAAACAGAGAAGAAGGTTTACATGAAGAAGGGATTCATGTATTTTTTTACAAAATTGTTACATTTCATGGTTTTGTATACAGTTTAAGCTATGTTGTAATGGGTAACTTATGCGTTGCAATTCGATGATGTCCCCTTCGCAAAGTTCAGCTTCCTATCATGGTAGTTCTAGAGCCCAAATAAGTTGTCTTTGTGACATTCTAGCAGTAGTGAAAACTTCAGGAAAACCTTGGAGTGGAGAATTGAAGTTCTACACCTATCATCATAAGATATGCAACTTCTTTCAGTAGGTGGATGCCGCACATCCGGATCAGTCTTCAAACATAGATCAAATGATGGCATTAATATCTTGTAAAATTGTGGAAGTAGAGAAGCATTTAAGGAAGATGATTATTATATTGAAGCTCATGTTGATATATTTATGGCTATTGTTGATACATATGTGTATATAAATAAGGAAATCTGAGATTGATTGCATACATGTTGGAAGCAACATCATTGTAATTGGTGTGATCTATTGCAAAGTCATCCCTTGTCTTGTCCTTGTTACATACCATATAGTAGATGTTATAAGAACAAAGCCCCAAAGTCATAATATTACAAACCAGACATCATTGTAATGGATTTGGAAACATAACTTCAAGATTCAGAAGCCGGATGTTACAAGAACATAGCTCTAAAGTAGTTAATAATAGCTCCGAAGTAGTTCATAACTACAAATTGGATTTGCAAGTTTGTTACAAAAGATTACAAATATCAAACATTTCATTCTGTCACATGTTTAAAGCCCTAAAAATCATTCTATAATGTTCTCGCAGTTCGTATAGGAAGTAATTCGATTGTAGTCACCGAAAACTCCAAGGACCTTGAAAAGATCCGCCCAAAAAAGTTCCACCACCCTTCTAGGCTCTCTGCATACATCTATAATTCTGCAACAGTCTGCCCTTGAAGAGATTCACACAAAAAACTCCAACAACTATGAAAGTATACACCCAAAAAAGGAACCACCACCCTTGTATGCTCTGCGCACACATAAAGCCACATGAGAAGCAATCAAATAAGATGAATCATCCATTTAGATACCAAGAATACCTTATATAAGGTGCATCATGGACAATCTACTAGTGGTTCAACCGATTGGCTTGCCTTTCTGGGACGTCCACACCTCCTTGGCATGTTATCTTCTTGGTGACGTGCTTTTTTCAATCGAGCCATCGATTGCATCCTTGATGCGGTTTCACTACAAAGTCACATATAAAAGCAGTTAAAGGAAGTTACAACTACTGAAATTTGATATTAAGGCAAGATTATATAGAAAAAAAATGTGAGTGAATGCTAACCTTCTGTTGGCCAAAGCAATAACATAATTGGATGTTTGCACATCTTGTTGGCTTTGGGATGGATGCACTGTTAGTGCATGATTAATTGGCTCTTTGCATGTGTTATTGTGATAACTAGTTTATCCACAATAGGCACAAAGATGACGAGCTCTTGGTTTCCTTACCACCTCATCCTTCGATTGAAGTCAGTTCTTTCTTGGTCTCCCTACAGGCTATTTGGTGCGCGGTGCACCGACAACATATGACAGCTCAACTATGGCCCAAATGTCGTTGTAAGGTAACGGTGCTATGCCAAAGTCATAGCACTTCTTATACATTTCCAAGGTATAGTTAGGGGATATGTAATCCTCCCATTTTACCCCTAGTATGCTGCTAAGAACAACAGTCTCATGCCTACAAGGGAGACCACATATCTGTCATCTATTGCACATTTTTGTGCCTCTATTTCAACCACATACCAACCATAAGGCATCTCTCACTTGATTGTCTAAAAATAAAATCATGTAGATCTCTTGTGATTCCCATCACATATTGTGACAGGAGAAGGACCAAATCACTCATTATTTGCGCTACTCTACATCTTCTCTCATCCATAATTGTCATAATCTTTTGTCGTATCGCATCCACCAGCTTGCATAAGGGAAGATGGTGTGCCTTTGAGATCCAAGCATTAAATGATTCACATAAGTTGTTGATTATGTAAGAGCATTATGCTCCTTCATAGAAATTATGGTGGCTCCATTTCTGAGAAAGCCTCTCTAAATAATCAAAGGAAATCTTTTATAATTTATAAATCTCATTGATGTTGGCTAAATAATGCCTCCTCTCAAATGTGTGTGCAGCTGACGAAATAAGCCTTTCAAGGGCATCTCATGGATATTCCTTTTTGAGGTTCTTGTAGACAAGCCTCATGCATGCCCTATGCTCTTCTTCTGGAAAAATTTTCATTGTTGCAACCCTCAAGACCCTTTGTGCATCGGAAATGATTGATAATCCTCTTGTGTATTCAAACTCAATCGCTAAATGTAACTTCTCCGTGAAATATGTTCACGAATCATTGGACGCATCCTTGCAGATGTAGAAAGCAATAGGGAATAAGCCATTCAACCCATCTAGTGTTGTGGCTGCCTATAAGGTCCCAAGATATTTTCTTTTCAGATGGCAACCATCTAGTCTAAAGAAGGGCTTGCAACCATTTTTAACCCATTTATGGAACTATTGAAGCAAATGAAAATTCTTAGGCATGCATCATCCATCTCATTAATGTAATCAATCATGGATCGTGGGTTCCTCTATTTTGATTCCAGGCCAAACTCGACACCTTTAGGTAGGTAAGCTTCACCTTCCCAAAAATTGAGTCTCGTGCAATGTTCCTTCCCATGTAAATTCTGAGATAGGGAATTCTCACACAAAATTCCTCCCAAATTGGAACTAAATTGTTGTTTATAGACAAAGTGGGATTTTCCTTCAACCACTTCTCAAAAAAATTTGCAATCCACCCTCGCTTTGCCATCCGTGTATCAACTATGTTGATATTGTGGCAAGTATATTGTCCTGACAAGGTTTTAATAGCAAATGTGACTCCTCCTCCAAGCCTTAATGCATGGATGCGCCACCTGCAACCATCATTATCATACCTTATTGTGATTCGTTTTGTATCTAACTTGATAAACTTAAACATGAATTCATTAGGTAGTACGTAGCAAGCTTGAAGCGAAATATCACACGATCGGCAAAATCATTGCCGACTATGAAGTTATGGTTCTCTAATAGTCTTCTAGGTATTCAATCTCTAAGTCGAAGCCCTCATCATTAGCATAACTCCCATTACTAATTTTATATGTTTCTTTAGATGAATTGGCAATCCATTCATTATCTGATTCGTCATTGACTTCATAAGCGACATTGAATACATCTTCAACAACTTCGGGGTCCACATCAAACTTATCCTCCAAGGACCACCTTCACTCTTTTGAAGCTGCTCTAGTGGATCTCTTTATTTTTGTTTGTAGCAGCTCAAGGGGACTTTCGAAGGTCTCTTCGTGTGCTTTGGATGAAGTTCTATGTCTTATGTTCCTTTCAGTGGAAGTGTAAGCCGCTTGGTCAACACCCTGTGCTATGGATTAAGTGATATGTCTTCCCTTCTTAGTAGTGGATTGTGGTGACCTCCCAATGGCAGGGGAAGGTTGACCACCACCGCTCTTCAATGTTCTCGGAGATCGATGTCATATGGTTTCTTAATTTGTTATTTCTTCACTTCGGGCCTTCTGTCTTGTAGTCCTTGGAGTTCTTCTAATTACTGTTTTATGGATCATTCTAGGTGTCCTTGGTGTTTCAATAGCCACAGGTGTTCCATCATCAATTGTACCACCATCGCCAACTTCAAGAGCCTCGACTTTTGGTGCCTTAACATCTGTTGTGGGTGTTTCTTCCATGAGGGTATCATGATCCAGAGTATTTTTTTATGCCAAGCCCACCCACTTCTTTATGTCCCAATTCTCCTTCATCAACAACATAGCTTCGGAGGCCGATTTTTTCTGGTGATAAGCCAACTGAAAGATCGCATAAATTTAAGATCGAGTCGAGTCGTGAGAGAGTGTAGAGTCCATAGGATCTTATTTTCTGCATTTTATTTTATTGCCAATGGATTCCTTTCGTAATATCGCATGTGTACTTAGATTTGGACACTATTTTGTGGTGTGCCGGGCTTGTTTTACTCTCTAGTGAGGGTGGGGCTCGACTTGAGTGGAGAAGATAGGATAGGCACCCAGTAGCTCAAATTCAAAATTGCTTGTGCTCGTACTTTATAAGGACCACACACCACAATTAATGGACGCTCGTAGACTGCAGAGATATTAGTCAAAGTTAATTTATCCATCACTAGCTAATAGAACTACCTGTCTAGGAACGATTTTCTCGTTTGCATTTCATATAATGTAAAATTTCAATTCAATAGTGCATCCCGCATTGTAGAGAGGTGGAGGCATTGTATGTCTTCTTACTCAAGCATTCACCATCGTTTTCTTGATCGCAACGACTTTTTCTGATCCCCTCTCTCAATTTTTCTAACTTAAGATAAAGGAATCGAGACTGGACGGTAGACATGATTGCTTGTGTGGATTAACTACACTGGTAACTAATCTCTAAAATTGGGACTGCTAATTGAATTGGACCAAAAAATTGACTAATTTATCCTTGTTTGTGGGAGAGCAACCCCATCATTGTCTGAATTTACTTGCAAGTGAGAGAGAGATGGCACTAGGATAGATCCAAAGCTAGGATTTTCATAAAAGCTATGGTTCAAAATGATTAGCCACTTTTCAGTCAGGATCTACGAGTAGTCGGTAAATGGTATGGATTTCCTTAGCAGAGTGGGAGGTTTAGAAGACGCCTTATAAGGCTTTCTCCTCTAAAAAAGAGTAGCCATATTTATATGGTCAGCACTTACTCCTATACTGGTTAAAAGTGGGTTTCGTAAGAATCAGGATAGTCGGTAGGGAAGTATAGGCACTCAACAGCTCATTAATCTTTTAAGACTTGCATTTATCACCAACTAAAACTGACAAGATAATTCGATCGAACCTTTACGGCCCCCACATGTTCAGTTGGTGAAATTGGGGTTTTCTCTTGCGTTTGTTTTGTATCGATCTGTGTGTGTGTGTGTGTTATCATGTGTACTTGCACATTTTCTACCTTGATTCGCTTACATTCATCGATTCCTCTTCAAGATGTCAGGAAAGTGGTCATCATATCTCGGTCACTCCTCTTCGACCATAATCCGATCATCTTCACCTTCTTATTCCTCCTCATACCCCCATCCATACCGTGAAATTAGAACATCAACTGAATTCCCCACTTCTTCGTACTTCTCACCTTACCTCTTTCCCAAGGTTAATCAAAGAAGTCATCAGGGAGATCATACATACACATGTGTTCTGATGCTACAATAGATGATTATCCTCATCCTTGTCACTCTAGTTTGCTCTTCGCTGCTTTCTTTGTCTCCTTGTCTTCAACATACGAGAGAGCACTGATGTCGATGAAACCAAGAATAGTTTCATGTCTCTTCCATCCATGTGGGAGTTGAACACATGCATCATGTCTGCTTCATTGGCGAGATCTACAAAATTGCTTGCTCTCGCCTTTAAATCTTTGTATCGCATTGATAGGACAAAAGAACTGTCTCAAGGAACAATCGTTGACAGAGTGTTGATGAGATCAAACCAGCAAGTGAAATCGGGATTCACTCCAATCACCGCCTCCACAAAATCCACATATGTTTCTCCCCGGCATCCCTTTGTGTCCTTAAATCGTTTGTTGTGTCTCACATAGACTTTGAGCACACCTTGTTCTCCATTGTACCAACCCGTCCTACATTCAAGCACAAGAAAAGAGACAATAAACCTTGTATATATGTAAACCTTGAATCCAATGAGAATCTCTCTCCATTGAACCCAAAACTAGGTGATCGAAACCCAACAACCATCGAACCCCAAAACCCTAAAATCGATCAATATTCGTAAACCTAGAATTCGAGATGAATCACTAAGAAGATATCCCATAGATCAGGAAAACCTCCTAGAAGCATCCAAAAAAAACCTTCGATTAAAGTCGGGAATACAAAAATCCCCAAACACTAACTAACCTGGAGAATGTAAAGTTGAAGATCCTACAAGTCGGTGGGTATTGCACGCGTGAGGATTCGGTCAGCTTGCGAAGCTCCTTGGCCTACTGCAGAAGAAATAAAGGAGACGACAGTGGGAAAGGAAAGGAGTAGAGAATGTTGAAATTCCTTGGGAGGAAGACAATAGCAATTGGATTTTGGGGGTAAAAAGATGATACCTAAGTCCTCTTCTCCTGTCACGAGGAGTGTTAGGACACTTGGCTAGCTTAATTTCTCATGCCAACACTACTGCCTCGAGATTCCTAGAGGTATGCACTTGAGTCACGTCTAACCATGATTAGACCACTCCCGATAATGGTGATGCTAAGGAGTGGCGCAAGTGCTAACGGTGAAACTTTTGAGGGGCACAACTGATAGTCCCAAAAAGGAGGGGCATTACTAATAATGCAATATCTCACAGGGGCATAACTGATAAAAATTCAATTAAAAAAACCACAAAAATTTGGAAAAGATAAAAAAGTACAAAAATAACTATTATTAGTTATTGTTAATTAATAGTAATTATATATCATCTGTTACTCTCAATGGTTCGACCTCTACACTTGCGTACTAAACACACAATTTGTAGGGTATAATAAATTTCACCTTGCATGTTTTCATTGCATATATATTAGGGGTTGATTGTTGACTTGTTTGGATCAATTAAATACCAAGTGCTGAGAGAGGGTCGAATACTATGATTGTTAGATCGGACTTGTCAGACATCGCAGGCTCCGAGCACCTAGCGGTCCCCATGGCTCGCCAGCCTGACCGTGTGACTTGGCGATCAACGAACATAGGTCGAGTGAGCACATGTGCTCGCCCCACCTCCTGGCGTGCACAAGGCATCCAAAGGGTGTGCACATGATGAGCCACCATGTGCACGCCAATCGTGCCTTTTCTCTTAGTGTGATGTCCTTTTAACTTTATAATTGTTTCCTCCCCTTAGCCACTATCAATAGCATCAAACCTGATTTGAGTTATATTACCCTGTTGTAAAAAATGAATGACTAGGACATTTAGTCAGTCCGTTAAGGCTAGTCAAGAGGTTGGCTGACTTGACTAAGACTAATCGATCAATAGTAAACCACCTTGACTAATTGGTCCAACTAGTCAGCTTTGTCAGCATATTATTCTTCCAACTTTTACATGAGCATATCTCATTTTATTTTAGGGATTTTTACCCTACATACCCTATAATCTTTTTCAATTACCTCCACGACCTTTGAAACAATCTAATTCCCCCTCGACCTCGTTAACTTGCTCTGTCTTACCCTACAGATCCTGCCATCATCTTTAACTTTATTTGAGTCAAAACTTGAGTTAAACTTGGGTTAGTCAAACAAAAGAAAATGAACGGTGGATCTTCAATCTCCCTCTCTCCTTCCTTATCCTCCTCCTTCATCCTCTTCTTCAACGTCAGGTATTGGGAACTTCTTGATATAACTAAATAATATTGTCGGGCATCCACACGACCTTCTTTTTGGCATTCATCCCGATCTAGTCTTCAAGTATAGAGACCAACCTGCTTACGAAAATCGGTGAGGTTTTGCCCAAGTTGTAGACTCCGAGCTGAGCGAGACCCAACTTCATCCTACCACCAGGCATCCCATGCTCTTTTGGGTAGTGACGAGGGCTCCCAGGAAGCCTTTCACCACGTCATCGATGTATGTGAAGTCTCTGGCGATCTCCTTCTCCCCTTCCACTGATTGGAAACCATTATGGGCTTGTTGTTGAGGATGTCCTTCGTGAACGAGAATTAGACCATGTCGAGGTGCCCGAAGGGGCCGTACACCGTGAAGAAGCATAGGGTCATGAGGGAGAGCCCGTAGATGTAGTTGTGTGTGTGAGTGATATCCTCCCCGGCTTTCTGGTGGCAGCGTAGAGGCTCGTGGGGCGGTAGATGTTTCTTCGAGAAGGGATTGTAGGTGTTGAGGCCATAAACCGAGGAGGAGGAAGCCCAGACGATCACTAGTTGCGGGACGGCCTTATTGGCAGCAATCTCAAGGAGATGAAGAGGAGGAGATCCTGGTGTGATCGCTTTAGGGAGGGATCGTAGTAGGAGTTGAAGTTGCCGAGTCTGAGGGCACCGTTACCACACTTCTTGAGAGTGAGCGAGCAATGGGAACCCACAAAGCCTGTTGCACCGGTGATGAGGACAGAGATACCACCTGTATGGTGTGGGGTGGAGGAGTGTCGCACCTGCCGCTCCCACTTGGCATCGAAGGAAGAGGAGGAGGAGGAGGACGAGATTAGGCTGCGGGAGTTCGCGTGCGAGGAATTGGTGGAGGAGGACATGGGAGGGTAGTTAAGCGTGAAGAAGAGGATGAGGACCACGGCTGTGAGGATGGTTTCTCAGAAGATGAGCTTCGACGACGCGACCATGAGCTTGGTGATGTTGACGCGTCAAAGGTAGCTGTTGTACCTCTCCAGCTTGGTGGTCTTGCTCGTATCACCAATTGATAGATAGATAGATAGATAGACCATGTTTCTGAATGAGAGCGAGATCCAGGGTACAGGGTGGGAAAGGGAGATGAGGAGTAGGGTGAGGGGAGTGGCAATCAATGTCAATTTGATAAACAAAATGGGTATAATGTTTAGGCAGATAACAGAATCTGGTTAATTTTAACAGGTAAATGGATGGGGGTTAACCACAGGGTTTGTAAGGTAAGTGTTGAAGCGATTTTACGCGGTTTAAAAGTTAATTTTACCACGTCGTTGTTGTTCCACAAAAAAACGCAATCAAACAAATAATATTACAACCACAACCATAATAAAAACACACAAGATGTATAGTGCAAGTAGAGGTTCGTATCTGCAGGGACTAAGCAAACTTGCAATTTTTGTTCTTCTTTCAAGTTGATTAAAATTCTAATCTATTATGATGAAAGAAAAATTAGCTAAAGAGATTTTGAGTGTAAAAATGTAATCTACGATGAAAATATTTGTTAGAACTTGAAATAAACGAAAGAGCGTATGAGTGCAACTAATTAAGAAACAAGAGTTGAATCGCAAATTAAGTTGGAGGAAATGATATGACATTTGTACTGTTTAAGAAGAATAATGAGATATATGATTTGCAAAGCATATATTTAAAGAAAACTTAGACTTGAAAAGAGAGATCTTACCAAATAAAAAATGCTTTCAAGTTCAACTTAAACCAAATCAAATGCATGAGAGCTTACAAATGAGAGTTGTTTCTTTCCGATTCGACTTAAACAAAACTGACTAATGTAATAAAATGTAAGCCGCGCAAGGAAGAAAAAGAAATGCTTCTATATTAAGATCCGGAATGAAGACGATGACGACAATGGCGGAGACGGATGCACGGCTTGCTAGATACGTGCATGAGGAGGCAGTAAGTAACGACGAAGGCGCATGAAGACGAAGGCGCTGGGCTGATCGCACATGTGGGGTGCGCAAGGAAGATGCGTGGACTGATCATGCATTGGCTGGAGTTGGTGACGGTGTCGAGGAAGAGGAGGCCACGAGCTGGAGTTGCTGACTACGCGAGGAAGAGGGTGCGGGGGAGAGCTGCCTTGCGAGAGAGAGAACAACAAGTGGGATAGAGAGGGTGCATCGGGGAAGAGATCTCCTTGTCTCTTGATGCTTTGGGGGACTCCTCCTTTTATAGATGTTATATGCATCCTTTGGCCTTTGAAGGGTCTTCATCTCATGCACATAAAGACAAAAGAAATAATTACATTCATGCATGGGAGACATATGCATGGGGAATAAATAAGGCATGGTCAAGAGAGAGAAATAAAGAGGGCATTCATGCATTTTATATTACGTGGGAAGGGGTGTGTGTTGGGGGCTCCATGCATAGGGAAGGGAGATGCCATTATGAGATGCATGGATTGGAAAATTTTCACAACATATCCTCCTCTTTTCTTCCAAGATAAAATGTTAAGGGAATGTGTAAATCAAATTGGATGGATAAATGTGTGTGGTTTGAAAGTGATGTTTTATTTAATGACCAAGCAATTTTTGTTGGAATGTGGTATTAATTAATTGTGCTTTTTAGAGGTGGTTTTCCTATTGTATTTGTAGAATAAATAATATAGGATTAAGTGGTATTGAGATGTATGTGTCAGATATTAATGGGATTCTTCGTGTAATTTGTATGGTATTATACCAGCATAATATGTAATCATCAGTAAAGATTAACAAGTTTACAGGGTCGATGAGGGAATCAGGTTGTTTCAATGGTCGTAGATGTCATTTTTTAAAAGATTATAGGGTCTACCGGGTAAAAATCCCTTTATTTTATTTTGCTTTTTTTAAAAGACACTTAATGTTGGATTCAAATTCATTTATTCCTTTAATAGCAAAGGAAACGTACAATTCTATATAAATATATAAGAAGATATATATAAATATGTATTTATCTATTTGAAATAATTAAAAAATTACAAAATCATCTAAAGTCCAACTAAATTCATTTGATCGCCCTCCTTAATCAGTGACCTAACCGATCAAGTACCAACTTTCAATTTTTTTAACCTTACGATATCAATGTTGCCAAAGATCGGACCAGAACTACAGACATGTATGCTGTCTTCTTCTTTTAAGGCATGCTTACTTGGCTACTTGTGTGTAGTTTATTGCTTTCCAAAACACATGCGTTTCTGAACCCTTTTGTTTTACCCTAAGATTTCGAGGATACAACGACGGAAAGATCCTAACAACCAACTGGGAATTATTTACAAACCAGATGCAGCAAAACAGGTAATAAACTCATGAGAAATGGGGTACTACGATACAAGACAAAGCAAATAGCTACAAGGTACAGATCCTACCGACTTACATTTTTCCCACACTGCAGAAAAGTCCATAACTCCCTTCCCCGTCATAGGTTCCACACAAATATTCTACGTTTCTTTCCCTCCTCACCTCCTGCTCTTTATAGACACTGGTTAGTGACCTTCCTTCACCCATACCTTGCGATCCCCCTCCCCTTCTCTGGTTCCAATCATGTCGTCCGGAAGAGCAAGGATCACGGATGACGAGATCAACGAGCTCATATCAAAGCTCCAGTCAATTCTGCCGGAGTCGCGCCGTCGCAGCATGAGCATGGTATGTAGTGCATGACCATCAATATTTCTACCATGCTCTTCCTCTCCTCCTGCACGTACATCCTTTCGAACAATCATTGTGATTGGTGCGTGTAGGCGTCGGCGTCGAAGCTTCTGAAGGAAACGTGCAACTACATACGAAGCTTGCAAAAAGAGGTGGCAGACCTCAGCGAGAGGATCTCTGAGCTCCTGACCACCATGGATGCCGACGACCCCCAGTCAGAGATCGTCAAGGCCCTGCTCCGCTAGATTCTTTCATGTAATCCCACGTCAGCTCCATTCGACCATTGCAAGGGATGTCATTAATTAATATATACATATAGCACCTACGTATGTCCGATATTAATTAGTACTTTTAGATATATTTGAAAATGACCAGCGACCAAATTCCGCCTTGTAATGGGTCATATATGCATGTTATACGCCTCTCGTCGGTTCTAAGTGTTCTTGTTGTACCACATTATTATGGTGATTGACTATTGAAATTTAAGGTTGGAAGGATGGAATAATAAATTAAATTTCAATATTCAACGATCACATTGAGGTAAATCTTAATTTGATAGGATTAGTTACATTCATGACGTGTGAAAACTATACTAAGTCCTCTAAAATTTTGATGACATAGTCTTGTAGATAATGCGCAATATCTGAAACAATATCCGAAGAGATGATTGTAGATTTTATTACCTAGCCTGATCTAGTTATCAACACAACACGTTGAACATTTGGTGCAATTTCAATTTGATTTTCAAGAACTGGAGGATATATCATTGGTTAATCTAACGGAACACCTTGTGGTTGATCAACTACGATATGTGGATGTTATCTCTCCAACAAGGTATTTATTTGAATAATTTGGTCCTCCCTTTGTTGTGGTATAATAATATCCGGTAATTCATTATACATTTGAGTTCCATCTTGCTGTCGCTTATTTTGTCTTTTTTAAAAAATATAACATTTCTTGATTCTACAAAACGTGGTAACATACCTGGACAAATATCTTGAGCCTTTAGCTCCATCTAGATAACCAATGATATATCCACTAGTAGCCTCGGTATCCAATTTTTTTCTTGTAAGGATTCTATGCTCTAATTTCATCTTGACAACCCCAAACATGTATATTTTCCATCCATGACACTATAAGAAAAGGTTCGTGTGGAGAGCACACCACTCCACACTACCACCTTGGCAGGATCTTGCTAGGTCGCTTGGAAAGCAAGCATATTAGCAAATTGATCCTAAAAAGCACACATGTTAGAACACGTGTTAGCTAGCCTTCCCACCAAATAGTGAGGACATGTGCTAGCCAAGTCCTCGCCAAGTTGACCGAGATAGGATTTGTGCCCGCCCATTCCTAACAAGTAGCTCCTTATGAAACCATCTTAGCCAGGACTTGGGCAGGACCAGTGAGAACGTCGTCCTCAGCATCTCTAGAGATCAAAAAATTTGTCTACATGTTTGTCAAGTTTTGGAAGCCCTATCTAAACTATGTTACCTACCATTAAGCCATTGCAGTTGTTGAATAGAAAGGTGCAATACATTTTGAATGTAAAAAAGGATATAGACACCAAATAGGTAATTACATGCTTGAATTACCTATGTTGGAAAGGGGTTTAATGATTACCTTTTGATTGTGCAGCAAATCAATAATAGAAGAAACGTATCATACATGAAATATGGAATATAGAAATAGAAATACACTGGCAATTATACACAATAACAAAAAAACTGGGTACACCTAGGAGATAAAATGAAACAAGCAAATATAACATACGTAACAAATGATCTTGATATGTTCAGAAAATTTAAAAGTTCAACTAGTATTATTGTTTTGACGATGACCCACTTGAACGAAAGACTTTAGTAAGTATTTTTTTTATTGGACTTCTTTCGAAGCTCTTTCTTGAGTTATTCTATTAGTTTCTGCGCTTCCGTAGATTCATCATCTTCGTCATCTTCATCTTCACCTCCATGGTGCGTATCGTGATTTACCGAAGAAATTAAGTTAACTAAAGATATACAAACTTTAATTCATAATTTAAAGTTAAATTAGTCTCTTACTTGTGATGCCTAATACCAGTTTGCATCTCAACCATGACATTTTTGTATTACGGTCATCTGGGGTACTCAATAATGTAACACCCCTACCACGGATGAGGTGGATGCGAAAACAGGTGTGTGTGGAATATGAGGCTGACGAAGGTAGGGCAACTAGTTCCATGCCACATGGAGGAGAGTGCTTGCTTCATCGACATAGATCCTACCATACAATTGATAAAATAACATACAACTATATTAAATAAAATAATTAAATGTATTAACTAACACTACACTAGTTTTGACCTATGGGGACGGACTGTGATGGGAAAATAACTTCTTTGTGACGACGGAATTTGAATTTGTTACAGCAATTCCATCGCCAATACTCTGTCGTCATAGCTCTCGTTGCCTGAAGTTTACACAACAAATAATATGTCGCAGCTCATTAAACACAATCCATGGCATTGTTTTGTCACCCTAAGTAATATAATGGGAGTAAAAATATATCAGCTAGATGTTCTGTTTCAGTGAGTTTCACATGTGAATTCAAGCATCCCAACAATGTGATTTTAACTCACAACCATAACTAAAATTCATAGTATCTAGTGCAGCAGAAATCACATTTTTTGTTCCCACAATATGCAAATAAAGTGAACAAAGACTCTCATTTGTCTATAAGATATAAATACAATATTTGATGTCGTAACAACCTGTGATCCTCTTAATTCTACCAATGACAATATAAGAATAAAGTGAACAAAAACTTCAAATTACTATATTCCAAGACCACTATTACATAGCTATCCGCCCATACATATTACATAGCACAGAGTCACATACATGGAAAGAATTTTTATAGATGCACTGATAGTGGTTAGTATTCTAAGCGAAATACAGCACCACAAATATGACTTCTCAGATTCCATTTGGTATGTACTCAAGGCAGCAACACCCGGCTTAAGAGGGAATCGTCAAAGTAATATTCAAGGCAGTGTCCAAGGGCACTGACTAAATGGTGATGCCTAAGTTTTCCACGATTAGTTCAATTATTTTGACAAGCTCTGTGTGGTGTGCCTCTTCTTCAGTTTCAAGCACCTTGTAGCCACCAGAGAACCATCCTGCATTTTGCCTCTGTACATCTGCAGTCAGAAAAGATCGCATCTAGAAAATCACGCTCACAGATGCATTATTTCTATGAAAAATAAGTTGTATTGAAGCATTGTTAGGATTTTGTTATATCACTTCACAAAGCAGTTCTACTTCAAGGGACTATGTTGCAGTTACCTCACACTTATTAGGCCTTATACGGTAATAATACTACATCTTTCTGTTGTTTAACGATTTGTCATTGATGAGCCGAAAACCACGCGGAGAGGATAAAATTTATATCAAAAGATGTCGCCGTTCTCACCCACAGGATTCGGTCAACGAGAAAATTAATTGAAACCACTCAGAAATAAGATAAATCAAACAAGAAATGTAAGCGGCTTTTCGCTATTCTTTTACCTGGTATAGCGACCAGGATCGAACACAAGGAGCAACGATTGAAAAAACTAAGTAGTCAGATTTCGAAGCTAATTTTTAGTAATTTTTGAATTTTTAATTTTTTTCTTAATTTTTAAACAATCATAAATGAAGAAAAGTGATAAACAAAGAACCCACACTCTTTTTTGTATTTTGTTTTAAAATAACTAAAAATATACAAAAGAATCCAAAGAAAATGTTTTTGTGTTTTATATGTTCTAAAATATTTTTGGTAATTTTTCGTAATTTTCTGATGTTTTTGTAATTTTCTAAAAATAAAACAATGAAAAATTAAGAAACTATTCACAGGCAGAGTATTTTCAATTTAAAAGTTCTTTAAAAGTTCAAAACTCCAAGAGATTATTTTTAAATGAAAATAGAAAGCAATATCTACAAAAAGAGGATCAAAATCACTATTTTTGGAATTTTCTACAATTTTCTATAATTTTTTTAAGATTTTTCATTTTTTCGCATTTTTTTTATTTTTATAAATGAAAAAATGCACAAAAATTGGCCAGAAGTTAGAAGACACAAAAATACACCTACACTAATATTTGTGGAATTTTAGACTATTTTGTGAATTTCTATGAATTTTCAAAGTGTAGGAAAGCAAAAAGACACATGTTTAGATTTTTTTAAAAATATCAAATGGCAATAAAAATGATGAAAATTTTATACAATGTTAGAGACAATGACAGGAGCAAACATAAATTTTTGCCAAAATTTTTCGACTCATAGAAACATTTATTCCATTCCAAGAAAGCAAGCAAGTTTGAGTCTGCAAATGCGGGGGTTGAAATGTAATTTTCAAGTGTTTTCTAACAAAATATAAACTAAAAAAATAAAAAAAACAGAAGAAATTACGTAATTTACCCAATATAGACACACAGTGCACGTAAACTTGAAGTGCAGAGGCTGATTTGCAATATGTAGAGATCTTCAGGGGATAAAAATGTAATATACTCATTTTTTTTATTCAAGACCCCACAGCCCTAGGGCTTCTTCGTTTCTCAAATGGGAAGTGGCAATAGGGAGGCAAGCCGCTGCCGCACGTGGATCGGCGCATAGAGGGAGATGCGGAGGCGCGGGCGAGGACAAGGAGGTGGAGCGGCGCGGCTTCAGGCGAACGGCCCGCGCGTACGCGGGGAGGCACGGGGGTGAGCCGCGGGGCTGCGGAGGAAGGGCGCGGTCACTCGCGCAAAGGCACGGAGGAGGGGCAGGCGGCCTGGGCGTAGGGCAAGGGGGCGCCAGGCCGCGCAACGGAGGAGCGAGGGGGATGCGGTCCGTGGGGCTGGCGAAGTCTGGGCTTGGCGCGGAGGGGACGGAGGCGCCAAGAGGCTGCGCTGGAAGGGGAGCAGCTGGGGCGGCGCGCTGGAGGGCAGAGGACGGGGCCGCCGCCCGCGCGGGGGGTGGCTGACGCGCCACACGCGCCGCGGTGGCCTAGATCGGAGGCCGCGCGGCCGCCTAGAAGATGGTGGAGGCGCGGGGACTTGCTGGAGAGGCCGCGGTGGCGGCTTCAGGAGGAGCGGGGCGTGGCTGCTGGAGGCCGCGTGTGCCAGCGGCGCTGCGGGTGGCGCAGCAGCGAGAGGAGGCGGCGGGGGTGCTGACGACGACGCCGCGCTCCTGTCGTTTATTTTTTTATTATTTTTTGTTCTTATGTTTTTATTATTCTGTAACCTGCATGAAGAGGTTAAAAAACATTCTTTTTGGTTTTGTTAAACAGCAAATGTAAATAAAAGAGAGAGGATTTTTTTTAATTTTTTTATGTTTTTTATTTTTAAATGTACCTGCAAAACAATAGTTAGAGATAGAAACAAAAATTTTATTTATTTATTTTTACCTGCAAACAATTGTTAGAGATAACTTTTTTTTATTTTTCCTGCAAAAAGGAGATGTGAGATAAACAGGAAAAATGATTTTTTTTATACACAGGAATGAGAACGATGAATGGGCGGATCTTGCGATATGGAAGAAAAATCTGTGACTCCGACCACCGTGCGTGGTCGGAGGTGAAAGGTTGTGCGAGATAGAAATGAAAATGCGGAGATCACGAGATGAGATGATAAATCGGTGTCGGAGGCGGATCAAAGTGCGGTGAAAATTTTTGGATTTTAATCTCAAAAGTACTCACTATATCTATGCTAAAATTAAACCTACGATTTAACTACGAGAAAAAGACAAGAAATAAAAGTGGATCTCACCTCAGGGTTTAGACACGCCATGATGGCCTCGACGAAGCTCAGTCACTGTCACCGACTGGATCGGAGGCTAGGACCCTCTTCAACAAGAAATCTCTCGGAAACCGGGCTCCTCTCCACCAAAGATCGATCAAGTGTGAATGAGGGAGAAGGAGCCCATTAAAAAAATACAAAAATCAAAAATGGAAATATTTACAAAAATGGAAAGTAATTAATGGTAATTTAAATAAATAAAATAATTAAATAAATTAATTAAATAAATAAAAATGAAATTCGGATTTAATTAAAATATATAAATTAAATAATTACCAAAATTGAATTTGCCACCTTAATGGTGGCCATTAAAGTAATGAAATCATATCTAAAATAAATGGTAAGTTATCAAGTCACTTAATTCACATAAATCTAATAAATTAAATAAATTAAATATAAAATTAGTAATTAAATAAAATAAATTAATTAATGTTAGATAATTAATTTTTTTGGTGGATTTTATAAAAAGAAGTTAATTATATACATATATTATATACATATAATACAATATACATATGTACAGATAAGGAAATATTTTTATAAGAGATTTTTTTATTTTAATTTTTTTTCTATTTTATTTTTATTAAAAACATATTTATAATATATAGATTATGTAAAAATAAATATTAATAATTATATACAACAAATATATGGGTAAACTGCACAATACACCCCAGAAAATCGACTTTTTAACTGTAACTCCAAAAAATACGAAACCACAGCCATTTGAAAGATAATTTAATTTATAGTATGATGGAAGTGAGTTTAGTTCAATTTGAGCTCGTATGGAGCCGGAATTGATGTTTCAATTATCACTTTACGGCTTTTTCTGGGTGTAATTATTTGCAATATATACAATATTTTATTTTACAAATATTTTTATTATTTACAACACAATTTTATTCACAACTTTTATTTACAAAAATAATTAGTTTGAGGTCAAAGTATATACAAATAAAATAATGAAAGTTTTGTACAAATATACAGGAAAATATTTACAAAATATTTTTGATTTTTCTAACAGAAGACCCTATCTCCCCCTACTTTATTCCTGGTCGATCAGGTCAAGTCTTGACCTTCTCTCGGGGTTTGGGTCAGTCTGTATTTATTGCATAAATACCTCCTTTTCTTTTTCTTTTCTTCTTTATTCTTTTATTTATGTACAAAAAATGTTAAAAATGCATAATTAACAAATGCATGCAAAATGGTAATTTTATGAAATTAATGGGTATTTACAGGTATTTGACTAAGGAAAAGAGGCTAAAATAAAAGAATAAAGGTGATGAATCGTGGATTCATCATTCCCCTATACTTTACCTTTGCTAGTCCCTTAGCAAACACTTATTTGGAAAATAAGTGAAAACGAAAATAAAGAAAAGAAATAGGAAAGAAGTTAGAACAATGTTGACTTTCAAACTTATCTTCATAAAAATGTAGTCTGGAGCTCTGTCGGACCTTTGGATTATTAGTGTATTGGAACCTTAATGGGACATGGAATTAAAACCTAACAGCCTCTAAGTTCCATAGGACTCCTATTCAGGTCCCCTCAACAGTCAGATCAGAACAAGTCTACAGACACAAATTCTTATGACTATGAATTCTTACTTGTACGTGTAAGTGAAATTAAGCTCTTCATCTCAAAAGTAGCAAAGATTCAACCTCTCTCAACAAGGTAACTCAAATAACCCGGTCTGACAACTCTTTCCTCGAGGAGCGGGGATATTCCCTTCTAAGTTCAAGTACAACCAGCTCAAGAAGAGGGGATGGAGAAGAGAATGGACAGTAACCAGTGTAGTTACCTATCCTTGGATGCATGACCAGTGTAGCCATGTCACCCGCTGCAAGCTCACAAATATATGACTTTGAAGCTCTTATTCTTTTTTTTACATGCATTTTATTTTTCTTTCAGGCCTGTCCACTTTTGGAGATTTTGCATTTTTTTCTTTTTTTTGAAATATATACAAGGTGCAGCATGTACATAAGGAGATTTTCCTCTTGAGCCAGTAGACTATCCCTCTTTTGAAGCATTATTGCAACCCCACAGCTCCTATCTTTAGACCTCAACATCACCAGACTAGGTTGAGACGCACTTCCCTCCCTAGAGGAGGACGAGAGGTTCCGCCTAGATGTAATACCCTCGTATGCTACCCCAAGCCAAAAGATTTTGCTCCCTCACTACCTCATCCATGAAGAGCTACGTGTAAAGTGCATTGTCCAAGGTAAGCCACGGTCTGAAAGAATCATGTGTGTGTTGTTAAATATTCTACTTAGACTTATCAAGATGACATGTGAGCATAGTCTTATGGACTCAAAGAATTAAGTCGCTAGGACCTGAAAAGTCTTAACTCCAAATCTTATAAGGTTCCTCTGAAATTAAGTGGATTAAGGCCCAACTAAGCTCCATTCTTCAAATTTATTCCAGACTTAGTCTAAATATCAAAATCATTCTGAAAAATGCTCATGCAAATGCAAGAAAGTATGTACATGCAAGGAAAAAAACAAAATCTTTTTGTGAAACAATTTTCAAAATTTTAAAATTTTTATGGATTTCTGAAAAATGATGCACATGTAATTTTTTTTTTGCAAATAGTTAATAATATATACAAGTATATACAAGATTCTTTTTCTTTCTTTTTTTTAAGGAAAATATACATATTTACACAAGAGTGAGTTGATTATTTCACAAGAATCATGATGCAAGAATTTACAACTTGAGTAATTTATACAAGTATATACAGAGTTGTTGTTTTTAATTCATTCATTTCATTTTTTTGAGTGTTTACATAGTGTGTTGGAAATGCGAGCCCACGGCGAGCCATTATGCAATAAATGTTGTTGCAATTCACTCCTTGATCTGAAATGAAGAATACATAATTTGCATAATAGGTCCCTTAGGGCCTGTTTGGTTGCTGGGTTGGACTGGGTTGGGTTGGGCTGGGTTGGGGTGGGTGAATAGTAATTTGTGAGGAGGAAGTACCCTTGTGAATAGTAACCAGGGTTGTGCCAACCCAGTCCAACCCAGCAACCAAACAAGCCCTTAGTGCAATTAGGGTTATGTACCATGGCCATCTTAATAATCATACAGCTGTTGATTCAATTATTGAATCATAGAGGCTGGTGCTTAGATGAATATCTAATGAGTTAGATTGAGGACTCATCAAGCACCGTCAAATGATTATTAAGAGATGATCTCCAGCCTGAGTAGGAGATGGCAATCCTTTCTCAGTTAGGCTGATATCTGACCGACTTCTTGATGCAGGCCCTCTGCATAGGAACAGAGATTTGGAGGTGTCAGATTAGTTAGGTCAAAGAGTTGACTTAACGAGATCGAGATAACCAAAGTCTTATATCATATGCTGTCATGATATAGGCACACATCCTCTGACCGGAGACAGATGTGTTACTATATGTCTGAGTATGTACATTTGGCAGACCAATAGGTTGATGACCTAATCAAGGTCTATACACCGGCGCGCTGGTGTGCATATAAGGGCATATGAGTAATACGATCTCTCAAAGGGAACATACAGGTTCACTACTGAACCGTAAGACATGAGCTCACTCATAAGATATTGGGAAGAATCAAATTCCGTGCGCACGGTCGTCTCGCTTTGGAAGCTTGACTGAATTTGTAGGTTTGATATATACTTTTGGAAAGTATATGATCAAGACCTAGGTATGATATATGCTTTTGGAAAGTATATGATCAATACCGACTCCCAATGATCGAATGAGAAACTTACTGATAAAACCATGAAGTAGACAGTATAAAGTTGATCCAATACTTCGGGTTTATTCTGAGTCATCCAGTATGCAGGATGTACAGGTATTAGGAATACCTGAGGGTGATGTGATCATAAACGATTGTATAACCATGACGCTTCCATTCCTAGGGAGTGATGAAACGGGTCTGGATTTTAGTGACTCCTCTCAGTAGAGAAGTAATCTGATCTTAGTCCAAATATTGGACATTGATCTGAATGTGATTCAGATGCAATGAGAAGATTAGATTTGCGGTCTTGATTTAATCAAGCATCTATAGGAGGCCCGAGATCTGGATTTGAGATGTGATCTCAATATCCATGTCACTATACGTGGAACAATACAATCGCCCTGTCCTTATCTCCAAGTATTCGCGGAGAAAGCGCATTATCCTTGAAAGAGTTCATGGATAATTCTATTGTTGATATACGTATCCGAGCATTGAGAAAATGGATAATTAAATGTGATTTAATTATCATGAATAATATGAATTGGATTCATATTATAAGGAGAGTTATCTTAGATAACTAAATGTGATTTAATTATCAAAGATGTAAATAATGTGAATGTGATTCATATTATTTGAACACATGAGATAAAGAGATCCAAGATGATTAAATATGTTTAATTATCAAGGATAAGAATAATGTGGATAGTAATATCCAATTATTCATAATATATTATAAATGTGATTTATAATGTATTAGAGAGAGTTAAATATAATTTATATTAGTAGATTAATTATTAATGTGTATTGGATACACATTGTTTAATTAATTGAAAATGTAAATTATATTTTGTTTTGGGTTGTGAATGTAATTCACAATATTCCAATGTCAAGATTGCAATATTCCCAAAATTAATTGAGAATTATTTTTTGGTGAATAATTGTTGGAAAATAAGTTGAGAGAAAAACAAGGAGATATGCAATCCCATGGGAATCCATGGGATTGCCCTCCCCATATGGGAAGAGGGGGGCGGCACCAATTCCTTTATGGAATTGGTGGCCGTCCACTCCTCCCAATAGGGAAGGAGGCTCTCATTTGTTTTTTCACTCCTTATTTAGTTGGTTTAATTTGGTATTAATATATATTTGATTTATCAAATATATTTAATCAAAATTAAATCACAAGTTGTTGGCTTTTACCAACAACAACCTTGACCATTGGATTGTCATAAATCAATCTCAACCATTGATTTTATATGACACATGGATTGAGATCCATGGATCTCAAAACCCTATAAATAGAGAGGCATACCCATGCTCTCTCTTTACACACAATGCTTGAGAAGCATCTCTCTCTCTCTCTTTCTCTCTAGAGGTCAGCCCTCTCTCTCCCTCTCATGGCCGTCCACCATGGATGCCATGGAGAGGTTCTCCATCGCCGCGGCATCGTCGTTATGCTGCCCGTTCTTCTGCTCGTGGATCTCCGTCTCCTTCGGTGCACCTCGCTCGTGAAGAAGATGTTGGATCTCGTGTGTCGAGATCAGGAGATCCGCCGCTTGGATCATCAACTTGGATTGCGAGAAGCACGCGGTTCATCCCCGCGCTCGCAAGCGTCTCCTCCGTCGGATCGGACTTGAGACAGGAGGTCTCTTCGTTTAGAGTCTTGATCGCAACCACGCTTCAAGAGGTAATCCTAATTACTTGTTTGTGGTTTAGACGAAACGATCCGATAAGTATTCTTGGATCATGTGGTTTCGTCGTAAGAATTTTTTTTAAATTCCGCTGCATCGAGCAACTAGTGCGACTAGTCGCTCTTCGTCATATTCGATACGACGCTCACGCTTCCGTGATGCGCTTGAGGATCTAACCATATCCTTCAAGTGGTATCAGAGCCTTAGGTCGACGGTTTCGAATAGTGATTCGCTAACCGAGGACGACTTGGGTTCGTTAAGGTCGCGAAAGTTTTCATCGCATTTGATTTCGCAGATCTGTTTAGTAAAGAAATTCGGCACTGTTTAAATTGTTTAAACACGAATTTTATACTTGGATTATGTTCCCCATTAAATAAGGAAACCATATGATCTGAGTTTGCGTAAATCGGATTTCGTATGCTCGAGATATGGTCGTTTTAATGAACATGTATGCACTGTTGCGGGAACTGTGAATCTGAACGTGATTAAAATGTTAATTACTGTTTAGACTTGCCTCGAAATGCGTGAAACATCACTTAGGTTCTGTCCTAAATCAAATTAGCAAACTTTAGAAATTGACTTTGCTTAATTTGGATTTAATATGATTGAGATATGCCAATATTAGTAAGTAGGGGTCACTGCTGAAATTGCTTTCCTAATCTAGAACCAAGTGATTGTCAATTAGTGAAATTAATTGTTAATTTCGTGAAATAATCTTGAAAAATATTTGTGAAATATTGAAACATGATTATTTGCCTAATTGACTTGGCCCCAACCAATTAGTTGATTAGATTTGATCTAAACCATAATTGGAATTACAATCATCAAACTTCTTGCTTGAATAGGACTTGGGAATTTGCCTAGCAAATTTCCTTAAAATCAAAATTGTTTTGATTACTATATGGTATAATTTCGGTTGAAGAACCGATGATCATCTCAAGTACAAAATAATCAATTTGGCATTATCCTTTCCCGAGGCGGATATGGTGTCTAGTCGGGGATCGCTGGGTCAGCAGGTTGCAACGTATGTGGTCCGCCCCACTCCCGTCGGTACTGGCCATGACAGCAGGTAGGGCCGGGATAATGTCCGAGGGATTATGATGTATTTTTCTAATTATTAAAATATGAATTAATACGTACTTTGAGAATAATACCATATATATATTCAAGCATAAAATTAAGTTTGATTGATTGAATTGGATTGATAATTAATTTAATATGATTAAGTTAATTATATCCAATTGAGAATACTCTAATATGATTAGAGTTAATAATTCCCTTGGAAGAATTAATTATATGAATGTGATTCATAGTAATTAATTAAATTTGAATAAGAGGTGGAGGATCACATAAGTGACATCCATGGTCTCCCGTCAAGGCGAAGGGTTTCCGTCGCCAGGGATTGTATATAGGAGACGCCTGTACGTAGTGACAGCTCCTATATACAAGCGCATCTGGATCGGACTCTTTGCTTCTCGAAAGAGTAAGGCCGTATGCGTAGTGACCCCAATATCGGATCCTCATATTATTGGGGCGATATTGGATTGCGCATAGCGAGTTCTATTCCTGTTGACGGTTGGTTCAATTAACGACGGGTCAACATCACCTTAGGGGTGGTGGGCCCGGGTGTTAAAGACCGAATTGGGAAATGCAAGTTGGACTTGCAAGGCGGAATGTGTTCCCGCTTCTCTTTATTGGAGTTGCAGTTTCTCATATTATTGGGATGTAACAAAGATAAAGAGGAGATCCCAGATCTTGCTGAGATATAATGGTAAGTATATCTCTTACATTGAAAGTGATTAAGGGAATGAACTTTCATTGTTGACATGGCAAGACAACTTTGATATAAAAACTCCTAAATCAAAGTATAATATGTGTATATATATAAATATATACCCTTATGCAAATTACTTATTTCAGATAATCCTTCATTAAACCCACTCAATGTTATACTCATTAATAACCAGTAAAATATCATGGATTGGACCCTTTGATCCAGATATTGTAATTGCAGTTGGACACATAATGTATGTGGTTGCAATATGCAAGTTTCCTCATAATAATGAGAAGTGATAATTAAATAGACAATAGGACTAAAACCCTAGGGTTTGTATGTTTCTATAAGTCTTGATCTTATCGAATGTACTTTTGAAGTGACATGTCGATGATGATCGTAATTATCAAATAATCCTTATAAAATTAATAAAGATATTCTGGCATACATATGTGCTCTTGACATTTAATCATGAATGACATGGTTCTCTACATCATGTAGAATGGTAGCTCTATAACAGATGATGTATTCAAATTGTTTGAGTACCTACCTGAACCTATGTTTTAAGAGTTTAGATGGATGTAGATGATGAGTGTCATCATTCTACTGTCTATACTCTAGTCATTCATGAAGCTTCATAATATTCATATTATATGAATTGGGTGAAGCATGTATAAATGTTGAAATACTCTTACATTAAATTCTTTTGAATTTAACATAAGAGATCCTTAGTCTTGAGTAATGGTTGCTTATAGATAAAGGGAGCGCAGTGGAAGCATGGGTTGGACCCAAGTAAGAAATATAGTCAAAAGGTTGACTGTATTTCTGTAGCTTCTATATGACATTCAAAGAGTTGAATGAATGCCAATACTGCAATAAGTTGATGTGTTGATAGTATGACTATCAAATCTATCTAGAATCCTTAGAGAAGGAATCAGATAGTGCATCAGATCAATCTACATATAATCATTGGTATTAACTTACTTATTTGATAAGATAAAGTGTAATAATTGTATCTCAATTTTCTAATGACACTTGCAATTGGTTGCATATGTATTAGATATTTGATCTTAAGGTTTATTGGTCATCCATGTTGAAAGTGATGCAAGTGTTGCAACAATTTCCATGAGATCAATAGACTTCATATTTTCAGTGGGAGCCCTTAGTCTTAGAGAATGTCTCTATGACCTAGATATTGGAATACACTCATTGTTTATTTCTAATTGTTGGATATAAACATTAAATCTGTAATAAATCTATCATAAAGAGTTATGATGGAGATATTTCAGATAGTGATCTAAAATCTAGTGGACTCTATTAAATTAGAAAATTAATGAATGGTTCACTAAGTTTTTTAATACTGAGAATTAAAAAGATCAATAGGAGGATAAAGATCATTTGATAATGATCTGACATCAAATTTTGGACATATGTCTGTTGATGAGATCAATGGACTAGTAAGACATGAAACTTTAGATTGTCTAAAGCATCAAATCTCACATACTTGTGAATATTGTATTCAAAGTAAAATGTCCAATACACCCTTCCTTGGGAAAGGTGTAAGATTAAGGTATTCAAGATCTCATACATATTAATGTATGTGAATCATCTATATCAGAATAAACATTATGGATATGTGATATCTATTAGTGATTATTTGATATGAGATTTCTTTTCTTCACTTAGAAAACTTTGAAATGTTCAAAGATTTCACAATTTTGGTTTAGAACCAAAGTTTGAAGGAAGATAAAATGAATTTGATCTAACCAAGGTAGCACGTACCTATTAGATGAATTCAAGAAATACCTTATGGAGATATGAATATCATTTCTATCTCAATCCTCCTAATAAACCTTAACTCAATGGAGTTGTAGGAAGATACAATTGATCATGTGTGACATGATTTAATCAATGATTAATCCTAGCATAATTATCTATTAGTTTCCAGGTATATGTATATGTGGTAGAGACTACATTATATATCCTTAATAAGGTTCCATGTGATTAAGCTGGAATCTGGCACTAGAGAGTGCTACTTCATTAGGAAAATAAAGGATGGTATTGGATACCTACTTTATGACCTTGAGATTCTTAAAAGATCTAATCTTTGAGAATATGATTCTTATAGGATGACTCTCTTGAGAATCAAGATGAAAATGAAGTGAAGGAACTCATTTAATCTTGAAAAGATAATGAGGCTCCTGATATTGGAAACTGAAAGGACAATTAAAGATGAAACACTAATACCTCTTCAAATAAGTTTGAGGATGGATTCCATGTGTTAGTTAAATCTAAAAATGATCGGACTTCATGTGATGAAGCTCCTGAGGATCATGACATGGAAAGATGGATGTTAGCAATAAAAGTTTAATGTAGACTTCATATACAAGTGTCGTATATGGACCCTTGAGGATCCACCTATATGGGTCAGACCCATTAAGGTGTAAATGGATCTTCAAGAGAAAGAGGGAACCGGATGAGAAAGGTAGAGACCTTTAAAGCACGGTTCGTAGCCATGAGCTACACATCGAAGAGAAGGTATCGCTTGCGATAAGACTTGCTCTCCAGTGACCTTGCTTTAACCCATCAGAATATTGCTAACTATAGCTACACAACTTGACTATGACATCTTCGTGATGTAAGTCAAGATTGCATTCCTCTATGAATACCTCTCTGAGGATATTCATATGAAGTAGCCCCAGGGCTTCATGGTTGAGGAAAGCAAGGTGTGCTAGCTAAAGAACTCCATCTTTGGACTCCAATAAGTTTCTTGTAGTTGGAACATAAGATTTGATGAAATTATAAATGTTGTGATTTCAGATAAAATCTTGATGAACCATGCGAAGCTTAGTGGGAGTGCCATTGTGTTCATCGTGCTAAATGTAGATATTATTCTAATCATTTGGAATGATATAAGAATAAAGAATAAGTGTTTTATAATTTGGTTGTTCCATACCTTGAGATACGATCTCAAGGATACCTCTTAGATCTTAATTCTGAAGTCGTTCAGAAGCAAAGAGAAGAGGGTATTGGGACCGTCACATTAGTAATACACCTTGGACTTATTTCAATTTTGGAAAATTCCAAGAAAGGCTTCCTTCCCTTGAGATGTGGTAGTGACCTGTCTAAAGGGATAGCACCTCAAAAAGTTGAGGAAGTGAATGCTAGAACTACTTGCACTTGTGCATCAGTTATGAGAAGCTGGGTATATGCTAGATGCGTACAAGAGCCAGATGTCTGCCATGCAGTGGGAGAAGCAAACTGTTACTAATCCTACTGTGGAGATAAAACGCTTGATTGCAGTAATAACAATATCTTCAAAGATGATGAAACTTAGAGATAGTGATCTCAAAGTCTTATCTTCAAAGGTTTAAGACCTTGTAGATAGTGATCTATAAGGGTCTTGACTGTAGATACCTTAGGAGATAGAGATCTCCAGGAATGAAGGTATTCTAATAAGGATTATGGGAATACCGGTTATGATAATTAATAAGATGTAGTGTCAAGGACACTATAACCAACAAAATTGAGTATCGGTTGCATGAGATGCAACGTTCGCATTGGATGCGATCACTGTTACTAGGAGATATGCAAGTGTTGTAAAAGGACTTGGCGTAGTCTCTTGAGAACAGAGTGACTGATCAGCTTACCAGCTATTTTCTAAATAGCCTATGATTGTCACATGAGTGTAGGTTTAAATGATTAGCCCATTAATGGCTCTTTGGGCTAGTGGGAGATTGTTGGAAATGCGAGCCCACGGCGAGCCATTATGCAATAAATGTTGTAGCAATTCACTCCTTGATCTGAAATGAAGAATACATAATTTGCATAATAGGTCCCTTAGTGCAATTAGGGTTATGTACCATGGCCATCTTAATAATCATACAGCTGTTGATTCAATTATTGAATCATAGAGGCTGGTGCTTAGATGAATATCTAATGAGTTAGATTGAGGACTCATCAAGCACCGTCAAATGATTAGTAAGAGATGATCTCCAGCCTGAGTAGGAGATGGCAATCCTTTCTCAGTTAGGCTGATATCTGACCGACTTCTTGATGCATGCCCTCTGCATAGGAATAGAGATTCGGAGGTGTCAGATTAGTTAGGTCAAAGAGTTGACTTAACGAGATCGAGATAACCAAAGTCCTATATCATATGCTGTCATGATATAGGCACACATCCTCTGACCGGAGACAGATGTGTTACTATATGTCTGAGTATGTACATTTGGCAGACCAATAGGTTGATGACCTAATCAAGGTCTATACACCGGCGCGCGGGTGTGCATATAAGGGCATATGAGTAATACGATCTCTCAAAGGGAACATACAGGTTCACTACTGAACCGGAAGACATGAGCTCACTCATAAGATATTGGGAAGAATCAAATTCCGTGCGCACGGTCGTCTCGCTTTGGAAGCTTGACTGAATTTGTAGGTTTGATATATACTTTTGGAAAGTATATGATCAAGACCTAGGTATGATATATGCTTTTGGAAAGTATATGATCAATACCGACTCCCAATGATCGAATGAGAAACTTACTGATAAAACCATGAAGTAGACAGTATAAAGTTGATCCAATACTTCGGGTTTATTCTGAGTCATCCACTATGCAGGATGTACAGGTATTAGGAATACCTGAGGGTGATGTGATCATAAACGATTGTATAACCATGACGCTTCCATTCCTAGGGAGTGATGAAACGGGTCTGGATTTTAGTGACTCCTCTCAGTAGAGAAGTAATCTGATCTTAGTCCAAATGTTGGACATTGATCTGAATGTGATTCAGATGCAATGAGAAGATTAGATTTGCGGTCTTGATTTAATCAAGCATCTATAGGAGGCCCGAGATCTGGATTTGAGATGTGATCTCAATATCCATGTCACTATACGTGGAACAATACAATCGCCCTGTCCTTATCTCCAAGTATTCGCGGAGAAAGCGCATTATCCTTGAAAGAGTTCATGGATAATTCTATTGTTGATATACGTATCCGAGCATTGAGAAAATGGATAATTAAATGTGATTTAATTATCATGAATAATATGAATTTGATTCATATTATAAGGAGAGTTATCTTAGATAATTAAATGTGATTTAATTATCAAAGATGTAAATAATGTGAATGTGATTCATATTATTTGAACACATGAGATAAAGAGATCCAAGATGATTAAATATGATTTAATTATCAAGGATAAGAATAATGTGGATAGTAATATCCAATTATTCATAATATATTATAAATGTGATTTATAATGTATTAGAGAGAGTTAAATATAATTTATATTAGTAGATTAATTATTAATGTGTATTGGATACACATTGTTTAATTAATTGAAAATGTAAATTACATTTTGTTTTGGGTTGTGAATGTGATTCACAATATTCCAATGTCAAGATTGTAATATTCCCAAAATTAATTGAGAATTATTTTTTGGTGAATAATTGTTAGAAAATAAGTTGAGAGAAAAACAAGGAGATATGCAATCCCATGGGAATCCATGGGATTGCCCTCCCCATATGGGAAGAGGGGGGCGGCACCAATTCCTTTATGGAATTGGTGGCTGTCCACTCCTCCCAATAGGGAAGGAGGCTCTCATTTGTTTTTTCACTCCTTATTTAGTTGGTTTAATTTGGTATTAATATATATTTGATTTATCAAATATATTTAATCAAAATTAAATCACAAGTTGTTGGCTTTTACCAACAACAACCTTGACCATTGGATTGTCATAAATCAATCTCAACCATTGATTTTATATGACACATGGATTGAGATCCATGGATCCCAAAACCCTATAAATAGAGAGGCATACCCATGCTCTCTCTTTACACACAATGCTTGAGAAGCATCTCTCTCTCTCTCTCTTTCTCTCTAGAGGTCAGCCCTCTCTCTCCCTCTCATGGCCGTCCACCATGGATGCCATGGAGAGGTTCTCCATCGCCGCGGCATCGTCGTTATGCTGCCCGTTCTTCTGCTCGTGGATCTCCGTCTCCTTCGGTGCGCCTCGCTCGTGAAGAAGATGTTGGATCTCGTGTGTCGAGATCAGGAGATCCGCCGCTTGGATCATCAACTTGGATTGCGAGAAGCACGCGGTTCATCCCCGCGCTCGCAAGCGTCTCCTCCGTCGGATCGGACTTGAGACAGGAGGTCTCTTCGTTTAAAGACTTGATCGCAACCACGCTTCAAGAGGCCTCGCACAAAAATCCAAGAGAGAATGTCAGAAAACAATTATTATATAGAGAGACAAATATCACAAAAAATGAAAAATGACTACAAAGCCGTGCTCCCCGGCAACGGCGCCATTCTGATGACACAAAAAATCGATGCGACTAAGGTAGAAAATAAATCACAATGTCGTCGTTCTCAACCACGGGATTCGGTCAACGAGAAAATTAATTGAAACCACTCAGAAATAAGATAAATCAAACAAGAAATGTCAGCGGCTTTTCACTATTCTTTTTACCTGGTATAGCGACCAGGGTCGAACACAAGGAGCACGATTGAAAAAACTAAGTAGTCAGATTTTGAAAGCTAATTTTTTAGTAATTTTTGAATTTTTAATTTTTTTGTTAATTTTTAAAAACAAGCACAAATGAAGAAAAGTGATAAAACAAAGAACCCACACTCTTTTTTGTATTTTGTTTAAAATAACTAAAAATATACAAAAAAATCCAAAGAAAATGTTTTTGTGTTTTATATGTTCTAAAATATTTTTGGTAATTTTTTTTCATAATTTTCTGATGTTTTTGTAATTTTCTAGAAATAAAACAGTGAAAAATAAAGAAACTATTCACAGGCAGGAGTATTTTTCAATTTAAAAGTTCTTTAAAAGTTCAAAACTCCAAATTATTTTTAAATGAAAATAGAAAGCAATATCTACAAAAAGAGACCAAAATCACTATTTTTGGAATTTTCTACAATTTTCTACAATTTTTTTAAGATTTTTCATTTTTCGCAATTTTTTTTATTTTTATAAACGAAAAATGCACTAAAATTGGCCAGAAGTTAGAAGACACAAAAATACACCTACACTAATATTTGTGGAATTTTTAGACTATTTTGTGAATTTCTATGAATTTTCAAAGTGTAGGAAAGCAAAAAGACACAATTTTTGATTTTTTAAAAATATCAAATGGCAATAAAAAATGATGAAAATTATATACAATGTTAGAGACAATGACAGGAGCAAACATAAATTTTTGCAAAATTTTTTGACTCATAGAAACATTTATTCCATTCCAAGAAAGCAAGCAAGTTTGAGTCTGCAAATGCGGGGGTTGAAATGTAATTTTCAAATGTTTTCTAACAAAATATAAACTAAATAAATAAAAAAACAGAAGAAATTCGTAATTTACCCAATAGAGACACACAGTGCACGTGAACTTGAAGTGCAGAGGCTGATTTGCAATATGTAGATATCTTCAGGGGATAAAATGTAATTTACTCATTTTTTTATTCAAGACCCCGCAGCCCTAGGGCTTCTTCGTTTCTCAAATGGAAAGTGGCAAGAGGTAGGCAAGCCGCCGCCGCACGTAGATCGGCGCATAGAGGAGATGCGGAGGCGCGGGCGAGGCCAAGGAGGTGGAGCGGCGCGGCTTCAGGCGAACGGCCCGCGCGCACGCGGGGAGGCGTGGGGGTGAGCCGCGGGGCTGCGGAGGAAGGGCGCGGTCACTCGCGCAAAGGCACGGAGGTGGGGCGGGCGGCCTGGGCGTAGGGCAAGGGGGCGCCAGGCCGCGCACGGAGGAGCGCGGGGGATGCGGTCCGTGGGGCTGGCGAAGTCGGGGCTTGGCGCGGAGGGGACGAGCGGCGCCAAGAGGCTGCGCTGGAAGGGGAGCCGCTGGGGCGGTGCGCTGGAGGGCAGAGGAGGACGGGGCCGCCGCCCGCGCGGAGGGTGGCTGACGCGCCACACGCGCCGCAGTGGCCTAGATCGGAGGCCGCGCGGCTGCCTAGAAGATGGTGGAGGCGCGGGGACTTGCTGGAGAGGCCGCGGTGGCGGCTTCAGGAGGAGCGGGGCGTGGCTGCTGGAAGCCGCGTGTGCCAGCGGCGCTGCGGGTGACGCAGCAGCGAGAGGAGGCGGCGGGGGTGCTGGCGACGACGCCGCGCTCCTGCTGTTTATTTTTTTATTATTTTTTGTTCTTATGTTTTTATAATTCTGTAACCTGCATGAAGAGGTTAAAAAAACATTTTTTTGGTTTTGTTAAACACCAAATGTAAATAAAAGAGAGAGGAATTTTTTTTAATTTTTTTATGTTTTTTCATTTTAAATGTACCTGCAAAACAATAGTTAGAGATAGAAACAAAATTTTTTATTTATTTATTTTTACCTACAAAACAATTGTTAGAGATAACTTTTTTTTATTTTTCCTGCAAAAAGAAGATGTGAGATAAACAGGAAAAATGATTTTTTTTATTTATATACAGGAATGAGAACAATGAATGGGCGGATCTTGCGATATGGAAGAAAAATCCGTGACTCCGACCACCGTGCGTGGTCGGAGGTGAAAGGTTGTGCGAGATAGAAATGAAAATGCGGAGATTACGAGATGAGATGACAAATCGGTGTCGGAGGCGGATCAAAGTGCGGTGAAAATTTTTGGATTTTTAATCTCAAAACTACTCACTATATCTATGCTAAAATTAAACCTACGATTTAACTACGAGAAAAGACAAGAAATAAAAGTGGATCTCACCTCGGGGTTTAGACACGCCATGATGGCCTCGACGAAGCTCAAGTCGCTGTCACCGACTGGATCGGAGGCTAGGACCCTCTTCAACAAGAAATCTCTCGGAAACCGGGCTCCTCTCCACCAAAGATCGATCAAGTGTGAATGAGGGAGAAGGAGCCCATTAAAAGGAGACAAAAATCAAAAATGGAAATATTTACAAAAATGGAAAGTAATTAGTGGTAATTTAAATAAATAAAATAATTAAATAAATTAATTAAATAAATAAAAATGAAATTCGGATTTAATTAAAATATATAAATTAAATAATACCCAAAATTGAATTTGCCACCTTAATGGTGGCCATTAAAGTAATGAAATCAAATCTAAAATAAATGGTAAGTTATCAAGTCACTTAATTCACATAAATCTAATAAATTAAATAAATTAAATATAGAATTAGTAATAAAATAAAATAAATTAATTAATGTTAGATAATTAATTTTTTGGTGGATTTTATGAAAGGAAGTTAATTATATACATATATTATATACATATAATACAATATACATATGTACAGATAAGGAAATATTTTTATAAGAGATTTTTTTATTTTAATTTTTTTTCTATTTTATTTTTATTAAAAACAATATTTATAATATATAGATTATGTAAAAATAAATATTAATAATTATATACAACAAATATATGGGTAAACTACACAATACACCCCAGAAAACCGACTTTTTAACCGTAACTCCAAAAAATACGAAACCACAGCCATTTGAAAGATAATTTAATTTATAGTATGATGGAAGTGAGTTTAGTTCAATTTGAGCTCGTATGGAGCTGGAATTGATGTTTAAATTATCACTTTGTGGCTTTTTCTAGGTGTAATTATTTGTAATATATATAATATTTTATTTTACAAATATTTTTATTATTTACAACACAATTTTATTCACAACTTTTATTTACAAAATAATTAGTTTGAGGTCAAAGTATGTACAAATAAAATAATGAAAGTTTTGTACAAATATACAAGAAAATATTTACAAAATATTTTTGATTTTTCTAACAGAAGATCCTATCTCCCCTACTTTATTACTGGTCGATCAGGTCAAGTCTTGACCTTCTCTCGGGGTTTGGGTCAGTCTGTATTTATTGCATAAATACCTCCTTTTCTTTTTCTTTTCTTCTTTATTCTTTTATTTATGTACAAAAAATGTTAAAAATGCATAATTAACAAATGCATGCAAAATGGTAATTTTATGAAATTAATGGGTATTTACAGGTATTTGACTAAGGAAAAGAGGCTAAAATAAAAGAATAAAGGCGATGAATCGTGGATTCATCATTCATCAACTACCAGGAACATAAGGCATCACAAGAATTTTCTACCTATCTGATATTGTGATATTAATAAAAAAAATTTGGGCCATCTTGTAAATTTATCACATTACAGAGTAATAATAAAAAAGTAAGAAAGTTGACCTGCTTTATTCGCATAACATGCACGACTTATTTAGATAAAAGAAACAATGGAGGCATTCTCTCCACCATGTTGATAATCAAATAACAAAATCGTTATTAGAGTAACAATTGAACTTTGATTGGCTAAATTAAAAAAAAACATTCATTTAATAATCCACAAGTCCATATATATCCGTTGCTCTTGCAATTAAAGAGGGAGTATATTAAAAAAAGTATTTAATCAAGACGTGATAAGGAAAGAGGAACACACACAGGGTCATGCGCTGCAATTTAACCCACAACAATACAACCCCGCATGCCTGGAGCTTTTGGATTTGCCATTGGCGAACCCAATAATTTCTATGAGTGCCCAATTGAGAACTCTAGATCCGTGCCTCTCGATCCCTGGTAGAAACTATATTAGCAGGGTTAGACAGTTCTTATTGAGTTGAATGACAATAGATATGGTCAATTTTTCTCAGCCAATGAAGTCCCTACAACTCGATTTCATCCAAGTAAGTCCCCACATGAAGACTAATTCACGAGTAATATCAGATTCAATAGAGAACCTCTATTATAAAAAATTGATCAACCGTGACATCCTTCGATAAGAAAACTGTAGTTTCTCGGAAGGTCCAGCTATGTACAGATGCATACAATGTTAAGCTACGACGTGTACAGTTTGCCTAGGTATGCTGAATACTTGCTGTTCTTGATTCAAATTTATGATGGTTATGATGGTAATACTGATGGTGTGATCTTACTTTATGTTGATTTTGTTTCTAAGTGAGAATGTACAAACATAGTATATAATAACATCAAGCATTCACAAGTAAGCATTTTACAGTTTAAGAATCATCTTGTTTATGCATAAATAAACATAGAGGGAGTAATTTCAGTGGCCGGACTTGGAATTAATAAAATTCAGATATTAAATGTTCTTCCTTACTTCTACAAACTAAAAGACATGATGTCATTCTGCTTCATCTTTTTAAAATTCAGGAATCTTTTCGTTAAATCTTGAGGAAAATCAACAGAATCCAAATGATAACATTATAAGCTAACCATGATTTCTTTTTACAAAGTTGATATTTGAGAAAAATTAAATGGCATCTTGATAGATATAGTATATTTTTATTTTTCTATTACAATTTGTGCCAACATGAGGTAATATACTAATTGTTGTTATTCGGATTATGTACTAATTGAAACAACTCAAATGAACTGACTAACTTAAAAGTTGTGCACTAATTTCTCTCTCCCTCTCTCTCTCTCTCTCTCTCTCTCTCTCTATATATATATATATATATATATATATATATATATGTGTGTATGTATGTATGTATGTATGTATGAGAAAAATGGGGCTGCTCTCTGGGAGTAGCCAACGGGTTGCTCCCTCCCCCATTTTCCCCCAATTTTTTATTTTTTAGAAAATAAAATTTTGTAAATTCATCATTATATCCTTCTAACATTCTATTAAAATTTCGTCAGAAACAGAGACTCCTACGGCCTCCATCCAAACAGAGTCGATTTAAAAAATCTTGCGACCGTTAAAAAATGACGTCTGGATGGAGGGTCTGGAGTCTCTATTTCTAACGAAATTTTAATAGAATATTAGAGGGATATAGTGATGAATATACACATTTTTATTTTTCAAAAAAATAAAAAAATGAGGGGAAAATAGGGGTGGGAGTAGCCATGTTGGCTACTCCCAGGGAGCAGCCCCATTTTTTTATTTTTTTTAAATTTCTTCGGTAGATTTTCATCAATATATCCCTATACTATGCTGTTAAAATTTCGTGTGAAACAAAGACTCCTACGGCCTCCATCCAGACGGGGTCGTTTTTAGCAATTCTGTTACCGTTAAAAAATGACTATTTGGATGGAGGCCGTAGGAGTCTCTATTTCGCACGAAATTTTAACAGCATAATATAGGGATATATTGATGAAAATCTATGGAAGAAATTTTAAAAAAAATAAAAAAAAATGGGGAAAATGAGGCGGGGGGGAGCCAAGTTAGCTCCCCCTCAAGTGGGCATCCCCATTTTACCCATATATATATGTATGTATGTATGTATGTATGTATGTATGTATGTATGTATGTATGTATGTATGTATGTATGTATGTATGTATGTATGTATGTATGTATGTATGTATATATATATATATACGGTAAAATGGAGCTGCCCGCATGGGGGAGCTAACTTGGCTCCCCCCGTCCCATTTCGTCCGGTCTTTTTATTTTCTTTTGAAAACTTCTTCCGTGGATTTTCATCAATATATCCCTATATTATGTCATTAAAATTTCGTGCGAAACAAAGACTCCAATGGCCTCCATCCAGACGGGGTCGTTTTTAGCAATTCTGTTACCGTTGAAAAACGACTGTCTGGATGGATGATGTAAGAGTCTCTGTTTTGCATGAAATTTTAATGACATAATACAGGGATATAGTGATGAAAGTCTACAGAAGAAAATTTCAAAAAAATAAAAAAACCGGGCAAAATGGGGCGGGGGGAGCCAAGTTAGCTCCCCCAAGGGACAGCCCCATTTAACCCATATATATATATATAGGGGGCCTTTCAAATGAGACATGGTCCTTCCATGTGTAAGGAAGGCCAACGATCTGAGCCCTTAGATTCAAATCTAACGGCTTGATAAATTTATTTGCCCAAAAGGGTATTTTGGTCATCATGATTTGCATTAATTACGGATAGTATTCATTATTTCGAAATACTAAATTTAGCTAGATCTAATTTTGGTATTTTTTCGTAATACCATATTTAAATAATGTCCAGTTTTGTGGTGGGCGACATAACGTGTGGACAGATATTTGTATCCTTACACATTTTTTTGTATAATCCGTGATTCCTTTTATAACGATAGTATGTCCTTTTGTATAATGCGTGGTTTATTCAAATTTCATTATTCATTTTGTAAAATTTGTATGGTTTTTTGTAGAATACAATTCATATTAGTAATATGTTGGCTATTTTTACGTTTTTTGATTTATGTGAAATATGTAATCCTTTTTATAAAAATTTATAGTACATGTTTTCAATATGTATAATACACATCTAAAATATGTAATGCATATCCAAGAAGTATAATACACATAAAAACGTTAATTTTTCATTCGCATCCATTTGATATGTAAAATACACATCAAATATGTATAATACAAATCAAATTGTAATAATAAAAATAAAAAATGTATAATACACATGAAATATGTAAAACAAAATGGTTGCACGGCCTCCTTGTGTAGTCACCACCATGAAACACACGTCATCATCGCCACTGCCCACTGCTCATGGAGATCCATCCATCGTTGCTCGAGGAGCATCGCAAGCTCGACCATGCCGTCCACCATCTCCACCACCGCAAGAGTTCCTTTAGCCGTTGCTCCTAAGATCCAGGGGTGTGTGTCGCCCATTCGTAGCCCTCCTAGCCAGCTCCTCCAGATCCATCGACCGCGAGCAGTCCACCGCTAGCGAGCTGCCGATTTCCTGCGCATAGGAGTCCCCTTCCCTCACCACCGCCCAGCCGACCCACCTCGCCTGGAGCAGCCCGTCGACCACCGTGCGAGGGCGTATGTTGCCCTCCTGATCCAGCCGCAGATCAACAACGCTGACCTCCAGAGAGCAGTCCTCCGCAGACCACCAAAGCTCCTCCGCACGAGGCCAAGAAGAACTGCCCGCTTCAGATCATTGTGCTGTCGTCTGAAACCCGCCGCCATCGACCCACCTCTGGCCAAAGCCCTACTCCACCGCGAGAACAAACCCGCCGACCACCGTGCGAGGGTGTATGTCGCCCTCCTGCTCTAGCCGCAAATCACCATCGTTGACCTCTAGAGCGCAGTCCTGCACGGAACACCGAAGCTCCTCCGCGCGAGACCAAGAAGAACTGCCCGCTTCAGATCGTTGCGCCGCCATCTGAGACCCACTGCCATCGACCCACCTCTGACAGCGAGACCAAGAAGAACTGCCCGCTTCAGATCGCTGCGCCGCCATCTGAGACCCACCGCCATCGACCCACCTCTGACCAAAGCCCTCCACCACCGCGAGAACCCTCCGCTCCAACCCTTCAGCGCGAGGCCTGTCACCATCTACCGCCCGTACGAGGCCCGCTGCCCTCCGTCGATCAACTCCCGCTGACCAAAGACCTCCGCCGCCGCCCTTTGCTTGCAAGAGAAGAAGACGGGCTGCATAACCCCTTTCCCTTGAAATCAAAGAAATTAGGGTTTCTAATTTTGATAAGCAATTAAATCGACGTTAATCGAGGAGATATTTGAGTTGTTTACATACTATATTTAGACAATGTATAAAGACCAAAATAGGTTTTTGCGTAATTTGTAAATAATATTAACATGTCATTAATACCTACCACACGATTAATTATGAATGGTTGAGATTGATGGCCTTCCTTATGGATGGAAGGACCATGTCTCATTTGAAAGATATCCTATATATATATATATATATGTATATATATATGTATGTATATATATATATGGGTTAAATGGGGCTGCCCCCAGAAAGTAGCTAACTTGACTACTCCCACCCCTATTTTCCCCTCATTTTTTTATTTTTTTGAAAAATAAAAATTTGTATATTCATCATTATATCCCTCTCACATTCTATTAAAATTTCGTCAGAAACAGAGACTCCTACAGCCTCCATCCAAACATGGTCGATTTAAAAAATCATGCGACCATTAAAAAAATGACGTCTGGATGGAGGGTTTAAGAGTCTCTTTTTCTGACGAAATTTTAATAGAATGTGGGAGGGATATAATGATGAATATACAAATTTTTATTTTCCAAAAAAATAAAAATGAGGGAAAAATAGGGGTGGGAGTAGCCAAGTTGGCTACTCCCTGGGGGCAGCCCCATTTTACCATATATATATATATATATAGGGGGTAGGGAGCCTGCACCCTGGGGTGTAGGAAACTCCCTGCACTCACCCCATTTTTCGATTATTTTTTTTATTTTTTTTGAAATAAAAGTTGGGGGGATTTACTTAATATGTTAAGGGGAATATGTGTTCCAAGTTTCATGCAAAACAAACATTCCTAACACGTTCATCTAGACATGGTCGATTTCAGCAATTCTGAAACCGTTAAAATTTGGTAGTCTTGATGGAAATGATAGAAGTCTCGAATTAAGTTGAATTTGCAATGACAACATGGTGATACATGGTGATCTAAATCCCCCAAGGTTTCATTTCAAAAAAATCAAAAAATAATGGAAAATTAGGCCGGGTGTAGGGAGTTACCTGCACCCGCCGAGGTAGGCTCCTTTTTCCCATATATATATATATATATATATATATATATATATATATATATATATATATATATATGGGAAAAGGGAGTATCCTCCCTGGTTGTAGCCAACTTACATGCTCCCACCCCTTTTCCTCTGTATTTTTTTATTTTTCTGAAATGAAACCTATTGGAATTTAGATCACAATATGTCACCATGGTGTCATTCAAAATTCAACTTAATTCGAGAATCTATTCCTTCCATCAAGACTGTCAAATTTTAATGGTCTCAGAATTGCTGAAATTGACCCCCTTCAGATGGAGGGCATAGGAGTCTCTGTTTCTGACGAAATTGGAATGACATGTTCGGGGGATATAGTTATGAATTTACATATTTTTATTTTCCAAAAAAATAAAAAATATAGGAAAAAATAGAGGTGGGAGTAGCCAATTGGCTACACCCAGGGAGTAGCCTCCTTTAACCCTATATATATATATATATAGAAAAAACTTGAATTGAGGTGCCACCTATCCATGCACATGGTGCGACACCTCCTACCATCCATCCGATATTAATCAACGGCACCCGATAAAACCACTAATCCGCACAAAAACCACTACGCTTTTTTTAGAAAAAAAACTCTCTTCCATTTCAATCCCGATTATCATGCTAAATATTGATTACGCATATTTGATTACTAAATATAGCATATTTTTAAATATCGTTCTTCCTTACTCGAGATTCCCATCTATGTTCTTCATGGTTTTTGAGTTATTCTCCTTCGATTTCATCAAAAATATCGGCGACGCATTCAAGATCTCCATTACAAAAAGTTCCGGGTAAGTATTTTTTGCCCATGGAGGATGCATGTTCTTATTTTTTTTCATTTTTCTTAGTTCATATCTTCGTCTCCCTACTGAAAATCTCATTATATTTTTTCATTGCAGTTTCTATATATTTTTATACTTTTTCATATCGGATTTCAAATGATGAGGATGATATCTCGATTACATACTACTATCAGATCGTTTCTGGCTTCATTATATTTTCATCTGTTCATTTTCAATTTGTAAAATTCTATTTTATTTTATTTTCGTGCACTCATGTTCTATTACCTTTTCATGTACTTTTTTATGTCAGGTTCATTGCTTTTGATTGCATGATCCGTATATATACGCATCATGTTTTAAGTTCAATGATGTTGATTACATCATTTTACAATGCATTACACCAAATTACAATACATTTGATCATTTTACATTTTTTACCTCATTTTTACAACATCATAATGTATTTTACATTCAAACGACTGTTGCACTATTTGTACAAACACATTCCAGTTATTTTTATATTACTTACAGTCATTTTGTACTTTCATATTCTGTTTACAATACCTTATTATATTTTTATATTATGTAGGCCACTTGGATAACTTTCAATGAGAGGAAGAAGGGTAAAGATCGAGACAACCATATCTTACGGATGTCATCAATTTAGAATTGACTACAGAAAAATAGGAGACGAATGTGCCATTTGAATTTTGTCAGAAACAGAGAATCCTACGGCCTCCATCTAAACAGAGTCGATTTAAAAAATCTTGCGACCGTTAAAAAAATGACGTCTGGATGGAGGCCGTAGGAGTCTCTGTTTCTGACGAAATTCGAATGACATATAGGAGGGATATAGGGATGAATATACATGGTGATATTTTTCCAAAAAAAATGCGAAAAATGGGGTGGGGCAGCCATTTTGGATGCCCCTAGGGGCAACCCCATTTTCCTTATATGGGGGAGCCCGGATTTCATCAATCCAGATGAGGTTCAGGACATGAAGATCATATAGGCTAGCAAGATCCCTAAAAGGGTGTATGTGTTCCTCTAGTGTCTCAGGAGAGGAAGGATTTGTGACAAGGCGACAAGGGGAAGATTGTTTGGGATTGCTGACACGAGCTGTGATAGATGTGGGGAGCATCTCGAGGATGCGGAACATCTTTTCTTTAAGTGTTTGTTTTCGCTTCAGATATGGAAGGAGTTAGGGGCACTGTGGGCCTCTATTTGATGCAGCGTGGAACGACATTATAGGGCCGAATATTTTTAATTGTTAATTTTATTTACATTTATTTAAAGTTGTCGGGTATTTAATTAAATAAATGAGATCGCATGTGATCTCCAACAATTAGTTATAGATTTGATTTCGAAATCTGGTCGGTTAATTAGTTAGAGTCTAATTAGGATAATTAGTTGTCAATTTAAATTAGTTTACTATTTTTGTAATCTCATCCCTCCTATATAAAGGGATGATGGTCCAATGTTTTTAGACGGTCCAGTTTGATAATTAATTGATAATTATTCTCATTCTCTATCCCTCTCTCTCTCTTCTCTCCTCCCGCGATCTCCGCGTTCTTCTCCTTCAACCCCGCGCTACAGCCGTGTTCTCTTCTTCTCAACCCCTCTATTTCTCCACCGAAATTCCACCATTCAAATATTTCAACTTTTGTTGCCGCGCCAAAATCGTGTTTGCATCAAGTGGTGATGCAGATCGAAATTTACACGACGATGAAAAATAAAATTTTAATCGGTGGATTTTGGTGGAAGAGTTAGAGGGGTTGAGAGAAGAAACTCGTCGGGAACGAGGGGTTGAGGGAGAAGAAGAAACGTGAAGAACACGTGGGATGGAGAAAGGGAGATAAATCTCAAATTTTCATTAATACTTCACCACCTAAAACAATGGACCCTCATCCCTTTATATAGGAGGGATGAGATTACAAAAATAGTAAACTCATTTAAATTGACAATTAATTATCCTAATTAGACTCTAACTAATTAACCGACCAAATTTTAAAAATCAAATCTATAACTAATTGTTGGAGATCACAAGCGATCTCATTAAGACTCGACAACTTTAAATAAACGTAAATAAAATTTACAATTAGAATTAAAAACATTCGGCTCTATAATGTCATTCCACGCTGCATCAACTCTCCTCCACTTTAAAAATTCGTTTCCCGATGAATTGCTGGATCTGCAGGCTTGGAGGTCGAATCTGCGTGCTCAGTCATCTTCTGGAAGAATTGGTGTGGAGCGAACGACGGAGTCCATACGCGAGCATGGGTGATGCGACCTTCGTGGTTGAAGAACATGTGTGGCGCGAACGGCGGCGTCTTCTTTATTGTTGTCTCCTCCATGTGATGATCGAAGAATTGATGAGGCATGAACAACATGACCTTTGGAGAATCCATAGCAAAGCAATGACACAAGGAGAGGAGGGGAGGAGATGTGTCCAAGGAACGAAGCCATGGGGTCCTTATATAGGGGAAGCCCAAGGCCCTAGTCCTATTTGGATAAGAAGGGTCCCCAGATTTCTGATTTTCAGCTCTCTTTTTTAAATATTCTCGCAGCTAGGGGCTTGGGCGCAATTTTCGTACCCTGCAGCTAAAGGGAATCCATAGTATATTTTAGCCTTACAATGTCCTTGTTGATATAGAATTTTGGGCCAGGGGATCTTCATGCAATTTTTCCGAATTAGTTTCCAATACCACACTTCCAGGGACTCGAATCCCTTCAATCTCGGCTTTCTGGTTAGGGCTTGAGGCTTCTTTTGTGTTCTATGTACGGGGGGGGGGGGGGGGGGGGGGGGGGGCACGGGATCTCTAGCAGGCTAGCGGCGAAGCGGAAGTTGGGGCGGGGCGGACGCGACTAGAGAGATGGGGAGATGCGACGTCCTGGGTAGCAGGCGGGAGGCGGCGTCGGGTGGTCTGGGGCTCGACGGGGGTGGTTGATTGGGGACGCACAAGTGTTGGGTGGCAGTGCGCGCGAGCAGGGAAAAGGCAGGCGGCGACGGGGGGTGATGAATCTACGTTTCATCATCTTTATTCTAACATTTTGGCCTCAAAAACCCTAGTAAATGCGTGTAATTACTATTAATTTAGGCATTTTAGCATTCAAGCATCAATGTGTAAATAGTGTACAAAATGCGGTTTTTAAAGCTAAAACTACAGAATAAAGAAAAGAAAAGAAAAAAATAAAATATTGTAAATATTTTATGACCTGAAACCCCGAGACCTAGGCATCTCGATGACTAGGTCGACAAGGAATAAAGTAGGGGGAGATAAGGGCCAAAATACAATAAAAATACCTTTTATTTCATTCATTCTTTATTCATTTTGGGACCTATTTTTGGTTCCACTTTCTATACCTCAAAAAAAGAAACTTTATACATGAAAGTTGTAGATAATTAAATAAAGAAAAATACAAAATTGATTTCATTCAAAAATAATACACAGATAAAAAGTTATGGTCTGAATAAAATTCCAGAATCCCAACTTCCCAGACCCGTATCTCACAAATAAAAACTCCAAATGCATCAAACTCACTTTAATTGTATATAGTGTAAAATAAGCTATTTAATGGCGGTGGTTTCGCATTTGGCGGAGCTACGGTTTAAAAGTTGAGTTTTGGACCCCTATTGTATACTTGTACAAATTAAAATATTCATTTTATTTATTATTCATTATTTTTATAATTTTATATTTTTATAATTTTGTAAATATTATTTATAATATAGGTGCATTAAAATCAGAATAAAAACTTAAATAAAACACAAAATAAAAGTACTTGTCATGTAATACATAGGTAAAATACCTATATACATACCTGTATAATTTATACTTCTATTTTATTAAGTGTACAAAATACCTCAGAAAAATACAAAAAAATTATATTTAAATGTATAAAAATATTTTATTAATTTATAAAATAATAAACATAAATAAATCAATTAAATAAACAAAAAAAATAAAATAGTTAAATATATAGATATATAGACCTATTCGACCTATAAAGGTAACTTGTTATTTTATACCTCATAAAATAATTAAAAATCATACTAAATTAATTTACAAATTAATAAATATTTTTTATTTAATAACCTAAAAATAATAAAATTATATACTATTTTAAAATGATTTTAGAAAACATTTTTTTAGGCTTTTTCCTGGTTGGTCCACGTGGACCAACCAAGGGGGCTGGAGAGTTGACCGCGGTCAACTCTCTGACCCCAGCCTGTTCCTTGTGAGAATGCGTTTTGACCCATCTTCACCAATTTTTGGGGCTCGCATCTTTCCTCCTCAGGCATTGAAGCCTTCTTGCATTTTTCACCTTGTCTATTTGTGATTCACGCCGGCCACTTGGATCCTCCAAGATCGCATTCGTTTGCCTCCTCCTCCTCGATCTTTGGAGCCCGTCCGCCATCCGTTCAAATACCCTCCTTTTTTCTCCTCCTTTTTTTGAACCTCTTTGACCTAGCTTCACTCCCGCTCTTGGTGTGCTCGAGGTAGAGGAAGGTGACATCTTCCTCCCTCTACCCATGGCGGCGGCGTTTGACATGGGGAAGGGCGGCTTCCACCATCGCCGGAGCACCGCTCATGGCGGTTTTATCTCGCGGTTTATCCACTGCTCAAGGTCATTTTCGCTCTAATTTCTTGTGCTCTTAGTTAGACGTAGGGTTAGCCTTAGGATTGCACTTTTTATTGTGAATTTTGGCAATCGTTTTAGCCCAGATTTTTACCAAAAATCACTGCTGGAGCTTCCCCTCTGGCCACCTCCATCTTCACCACTCCACGCCACCCATCTTTCACCATTCAATGCTGGATTTTGCACCTCCTCTTGCTGTCGTGCTTCATTTGTCACTTGCAGGACCCAAGGGAGGCCCCAACACCTCACCTTTTTGCTCGAAAAGAACACCCAGGTCCGCCGGAGCGTCCTCGCGCGGCTGGAGGCCATCCCATGGTCTTCGGCCCCATATAAGGTACCTGGGCAGCGTGGAGGAGTTTCAGGAGTTGAACAAAGCCACCGAGCGTGGGTATGGTGGTCGGAGGCCAGCCCTGTACGTTAACAAAACTCGGCTCCACCGAGTTTGTCGTTGGTTCTTCCAGCTGCATCCCTTGCCGTCAGATCAGGAACTCTCCTCTCGCGTTACAGCTGACATCGGATCACGCCATCCTAGTGCCGTCGATCATCTCCCGAGATCTAATCCAAGCTGTGCATCCACGAAAGGGTATCAACGCGCACAACGCTGACATGTGTTTTAGTGGGAGGCGCCTCACCGTCTAATCTGCGCAGGTCTGGGTATTTTGCAGTAAATTGCCCATCCAATTTTGTATTTATTTATTCGCTTCTAAAACTTTCATATGTTGCTGTATACTTTTTGTAATAATTGCTAAAAGAACCCCGGACCTTCCAATATTGTAGTCTCGTCCTTGCCAGCAAGGCGCACGTGCGTAGGCACGTGCGCTTGGCTATTTTGCGTTCAAGACCTTGCGAATTTGAGCATTTCTAATTGGTCCAGAGATTTTTAATTCAGTTATAATTTTTGTGTGGAAATTGCATACACGCCCTGAATATTTTGCTTAATTACATTTATACCCTTGGCCAGTGAGTAGTTTCTTTTTGTTGTATCTATTTATTGCATGCATCTATAAATTGCTAAACAATCACCAAAAATCACTATAAGTTCCTGCTGCATAGTAGTTTAACGCCATATTTTTACATTGCATTTTTATTGCATTTTTATATTTATAAAAATCAAAAACAACCATTTTCAGCACTGTTTGCATCATAAAATCCATAAAAAATAAAAAACACTTCAGAAAAATTCCAAAAAATATCTGTTGCATATTTTAGTGTGTTTTAATTTCAGACCTAAAATCATTAAAAAATACAAAATAAAACTCTTAAAAATTACAAAACCCCAAAAAACTTCATAAAAATCTCAAAAATTCTAGAAAACCCTAAAAAATACAAACTCAATTTCTGTAGTTTCTTTATTTTATTACCTTTTTTTAAAATTAATTTGAGGAATTTTGAAACCTGTTTGGTATTTTTCATCCTCATTTTAACTTCGGCCAGCAATTTTGTTCACTGTTTTTTGTATTTTTGACTTTAAAAATACCAAAAAAAAGAAAAATATAGAAAATCATAAAAACATTAGATTAATATAAAAACCCAAAAAATATTTTATTTCCTGATTTTTGAGTATTTTTACCTATTTTTATAAATACTCTATTCCTCTCTCTCTTATATTATATATATATATATATTTCATTATTGAAAAAGAAAATTAAAAAAATATAAAATATAAAAAGAAAATACAAAATCAGTAAATTAAAAATCAAAATAAAAAAATATAAAATTAAAAATTAAATAAAAAAATATAAAATTAAAAACCCACAAAAAATATCATAAATAGGCAAATTCTCACATTCACATACTTGTGCATTCATTTGCCATGTTCTACCTATCTGCTCCCTGTGTTCGACCTCTACACATACTTGCATCTACACACATCTTTGTTGTAGAGTTATAATAACTTTTAACTCTGCACCGTTTTTCATTCCTTGATTTCTGTTGTAGGTTAATTGTTGTTCGAAGTTCGGATCTTCCTGCGGGTCGCCTCAGCGACACTGTGATCCCGCCTTGTGTGGATTACTTTAGACCCGTGAAAAATCCGCTTCAATAAATGGCGCCGTTGCCGGGGAGCAACAACGCTTAGTTCAGGTCTTGTTTGTGATTGTGATTGCTTGTCTATTTTCGCGGCTTTTATATTGCTTATTTTTTTACCTTATTTTTTATATAATTGTTTGAGCTATCTAACCCTCTCTTGTTAACTTTGTGCGAGGAACCGCGGACCGAGGGAGGCGCTCCACCCTAGGCGCCTGTGCACCCACATGAAGCCAGCATCTAGCCAGCCTAGCATCGAGAAGACGAGAAGAGAATTTTGAAGATCGTACTCCACTTCAGTTGCATTTACTTTTATTGTATTTATTTTGTGATTTTAGTGAGAGAGAGACTCTAAGTTGTAATAATACAGGTACCCCCGAACTTTGGACTATCGAGCCTAATTTCCAGGTGTTTGCACACCTGGGGGCTCACTGCAGCTTTTGTCGGGTTTTTTCATCGCTTCTTTTTATTTGTTTCCCGGTTTTGTTTTATTTATTTTGTGTGATTGAGCCCCTAGTTTTAGGAGTTGCTTGCGATAGACTAAGGCCAAACACCTTAATATCTTGCATGTGCCTATAGCCGCGTTTGGACTTAGTCAAAAATTTTAAACAGCCGCATCATCATTTTTGATCCTTCGCACCACGAGCCCACCCTGCTAAGCGCTGCTCCTGAACTCAATTTGTCGAGAGGAGGAGGGGTGAGCCTAGACCAGACTCTTGGATTGAGGATCGGTGACCGACTTGTGGTTCTTCACGATAATAGCAATTTGTGAAACTTAGGGTGATTTCATCGACTTGCATTTGCATATAGATAGGTTTCAATTCTGCTAAGCATCTTTGCATGTAGAGTGCTGGAGGCAAGGTGAGCATTTTTCTTTAGCATACATTATTGATTTGCCGCTTGCATTGCTTTTCCGACTCTCCCTCTGATTTTGCCAACCTAGGTGCTCAAAGGAATTGATTCCCCGATAGGCTCGTGCATTCTTACTAAAAATCCAAAAAAAGTGATAATCAATAAAATTGGGACTGCTAATATTACTTGACCCTAAAATCGATCAAAAAGAAAATTATTGTCTTGGGGTGAGTAATCCCCTCATTGTCTTCATTTTACTTGCTCACGCACACGCTAAGGATTAGAGACCAAATCCCATTTCAGTCCCTAAGTATGTGTACAACTCTTTGACTTCTCACCTAACTCTAAAACAGACAAGATAAAAAGACCGTATTTTACGGTCTCTACCGAGTTGAGTAGGTGAATTGAGGGTTTGTATTCTTTTCATTTTTGTTTGTGATTGTTTTGTGTGTGTTCTAGATCGCTTCTGTGCATTTGCGCCTTTTTCTCGCTTCTCTTGATTTGACCATCGTGTTCTCCTGACTATCATTTTCCTTTTGTTTCGAGATGGCTGACTGGAGCGTATTTTGTCCGGATTTTGCGGATCCCTCGTTCTCTTCAGCCGGTCCACCTCACATTCTCCAGGAGGACTTTGCTCCTAATTTTTGTACATATCCGACCAACCCACTATTTCAGGATTCAGACTTTGACCTTCACCAATCATTTCCACCACCATCACCCTCACATTTCGACAACCCGCTCTTCCTTGAGTATCCTGATCCGGGATGTGATTTTTGCCCACACCCACCACCCACATTCGACACACCCGATCTTGATATTTTGGAGTCACCTTTCATGATCTCCACACTTGAGACCTTGAATCAGATGATGGAGCATATGAATTCGAGGATTGCCGACCTTACTAGTTTGAATAAGAACCAAAATGTCGCTCCATTCTTTGAGGATATGGTATCATTTGAGGATTATCATGAGAGCTTGCAATCGCCTAAAATACAAAAAAATGAGAAAAATTTAAAAATCCAAACAGAGTTCGGGAGACCCTTGATCAAGTCAGACTGTAAGGAGAGCGTCCACTTTCCAGACCATTTGACCACACAATCTCTCACACCCGGTCCCACCTTTGATCCCGAGGATGCCGCTGTACAGACTGCTCTTGGAAGGCCTCGTGTATATGCTGATTCCGACTTCCTCCCTTGTATGGAGGAGGTCCAAAAATTCAAAAAAATATTGTCTGAACCTGAAAGTGGTGGCCATCATTCATGAGATTATCCGTGCCCCACTTCAGCAGGCCATGACTAATTTATCTGCTCCTCTTCCCAAGAAGAGAAAGCAGAGGAGCAGATCTGAGCGTCATATTCTGACCATGGCCACTGCCCACGCCATCACACACCATCCCATTCCTCAGAAGAGGAACACTGCCACACCTTTCATCACTTGCACCATCTCTGACCACACATGTGATCACACTCCCCTAGACGGCGGTGCTTTGATTAGCATTATACCCTTCTCGCTGGTACAGTCTCTTCACTTAAGGCCTCTCAAGAAAACAAGGATGATCGTACAGTTTGCTGATGGATCAATAAAGAGTCTGAGGGGTATCCTAGAAAACGTTGTCATCTCGATTCAGGGCACGAGCTACCATGTTGATTTTGTAGAATTGCCCATGGAGACCTCCACAGGGGAGCACTCTCCAATCATCCTTAGACGACCATTCCTCGGCTCTGCGAGAGTCGTTATTGATATGGATCAGGAGAGATTCGCTTCCATCTTGCTGACGAGAGTAAATTGTTGATCACCGCACCCACTGCCAACCAGAGATCTGCACCTGATGCGACTTCACCTATCTTGGCTGACCTTGAGGACCATGACCTTGATGATACTATCAGAGAATTTTGTTGTTTATTGGATTCCACTGAGACCCAGGAATTCCTCCCTGTTGAGGAAGATTCGGAAAGCATGGACCTCGACGTTCCTTCTTCTGGGACTTGGCATTGTGTTGATGACATCCGTGGAATTTACACGATCGATACCATTGAGCGGAGGGCAGATGTAGAGATTAGACAGGACGGACATGTTTTGACTACTTCCACTGATGGGTCCGCTCCTGTTCATGTAGATTCAGATGAGACAAAGGCCGAATTTGATTTGATTGCTTTTATTCGGGAGTTGGGGCCTTTTGATGAGAAAGATGATCCGATTGAGATTATAGAGGACGAACAGAGTTCGACTACTTCCACCGATGAGTTCATTCCTTTTGATTTTGACCTGGACAACACCTCGCAGGACGACACTGATTACACTACTTCCGATGATGATGAGTTCGTCGCATTTCACTTTGACACTAGCGAGACTCCCAAGGCTGGACCTAGTCGTACTTCTTCCACTAATCTGTCTGTGCCTTCACACCCTAGGGCCACTGAGAACCTACACCATGTCGACCCCGATTGGATTCCGTCCACTATGAACCCCGATGTCGACCTGCACTACACCAGATTCATTCTTCAGCGGTCCCGCAAGAAGGTTCGCTTTCAACCTTCTTGACCATTTGTACATCCATCTCTGTTGTATATTCTCTCGTGTGTACCTCTGTCTCTCTCCCGTGTTGCTCATCCATCCATCCTCATGTTTGCCTTACTTAGGACATACTTTTCCCTAAGTATAGGGGGGTGGACGAGCCGAGTGTTCCTTCATCGTTCCGTTTCGTTACTCCTGTCGTTGCCTATACTTAGGGCTTCTTTTACCCTAAGTATAGGGGGAGTGTGGTGTACATCCTCTGATCTGTTCTTCCATTTTCATCTCTTTTCTTCTTTTCTTCTTTTCCTCTTCTATCTTTTTTATCTACCGAAAAGGTGTCGCCCCTTTTTGTCAGTCTTCTATACTTAGGACGTACTTTGTCCTAAGTATAGGGGGGTGTGCACCCCGAGTTTTCGTTTCTTTCGATCCTCTCCATTGTCTCCTCTTCTTGTCTATACTTAGGGATATCTTACCCTAAGTATAGGGGGAGACAATCTGAGTATGATTTGTTCATTCCCACCCTTGACCCTCCCTGCTTTGTGTACAGTCTGCTATACTTAGGATTATTTGATCCTAAGTATAGGGGGGACGGTCAACTTCTCATTCGTTCATTCATTCCTTTATTTATTCTTTAGATTTTCCTATACTCAGTACGAGTTATGTATTATCTTTTCTCTCTGATCTATGAGGACATAGCTCAAGCTAAGTATATGGGGGTCGTATATACTGCGTATATACTTTAGTCATAACTCGTACATTCGTATTTTCTTAATAATATGGCTAATAATTCTTTAAAATTCATTAAAAACCGTAATAAAAAGATGTCGATTATTCCTCAAATTCTTTTTGTATATACTGATTAATAAATCAGGTGAAAATATTTTTTGCAAAATGTTTGAAAAATAGTTTGAAAATCTATGTGAAAAATCTTTTGAAAACTATTTTGAAAACGTTTTGTTACATGTTTTCAACCTTTGTAAAAATGAGTGGTTTGTAAAATTTATTTTCTTTATCTGAAATAAAAATGTTTGAAAAATTATTTGCAAATGGTTTGAAAATGGTTGCAAAAATGTTTTGAAAAATCTATATATACTGTTTTGAAAACCTTTGCAAAATGATTTTCAAATGTGTGTACATGTTTGTATATTGTTTGTAAAAATTATTTTGGACTATAGTTTTCAAAATTATTTGTAAAATGATTTTCAAATAAGTTTGAGGAATATATACATCACATTTAAAATCCACTATATATATATACCTATAAAATTAATCACTTACCCCTGTAAATTTTTAAAATCCACTTCTTGTAAATATAAGAAGCACTCCCGTGTAAATATTTTAACCTAGCTTTTAGCCAAAATCTTTCTTTTCAAAAATCCCAAAAACATTTGCAAAATTAAAATACCAAAAACATTTGAAAAATCTTTCTGAAAAATACAAAAAAATGCACATGCATCATCTTTTCAAAAATCCATAAAAAGTTCAAAATCTTTGAAAATTGCATCACAAAAATATTTTCTGCATTCTGCATCGCATTTGCATAGCATGAGCATTTTTCGGATTGAGTTTGATGGTTGAACAAGTCTAAGTAAAATTCGGAGATTGGAGCTTAATTGGACCTTAAAATTTACCTAATTAGAGGAACCTTATAGGAACTAAGTTGAGGTACTTCAGGTCTAGTTGACTTAATTCTTTGAGGATCACGAGATGTGGTTCAATGGGTTCTTGACTGCCTAAGTAGAGTATTTCAGAGCACACGCACAACTATTGTTGATAATGACCTAACTTGGACACCTGCACCTTTCACATGGCTCAACTCAGTAGGAGTGGTGAGGGGATTGGATTTGTCGGTATGAGACGCACACAAGTGGAAGCACTTGTCCTCCTCTAGGAAAGGAAGTGCACCCCAACCCGTCCAGTGATAAGGAAGTTTAAAGACAGGAGAGTGTGGGTTGCAATAAAGCTTCAAAAGAGGGATAGTCTACTGGCTCAAGAGGAAAAACTCCTTATGTAAATGCTGCTGTGAATAGTATCTCAAAAAAAAAGAGAGAGAGAGAAAAAAAGAAGACAGGCATGTACCAAAAATAAAATGCCTGCCAAAGTATGTACATATGTTGTAAAGTCAATAAGCAAGCTTGAGTTCCAAAGTCAAATATGTGAGCCTGCAGCTGGATGACTTGACTACACTGTTCTTGCATCCTAAGATAGGTAGCTACACTGGCTACCGTCCATTCTTCTCTTCACCCCCTCCTCTTGAGCTGGTTGCCACTTGAACTTAGAAGGGAATACCCTGCTCCTCGAGGAAGGAGTTATTGGATTGGGGAATCATTGGGTTGTCATAATGGAGAAGCCCGTCTCTTTGTCATTCTAGTTGGGGAGAGCCACTATCACTTACACTGTACGAGTCAGATTCATAGTCGTAAGGGTTTGCGTATGAGTTGAGATATTTCTGACCTGGCTATTGAGGAGACTTGAACAGAGTATTGGGATTCTCAGGGACTGTTGGATTTCAAATTCAGTTCTCGTTAAGGTTCCGCCCGCACTAAAAATCCAAAGGTCCGACTTAAGCTCCAAACTTTGATTTTGTGAGGACAAGTTTGATCATTAAATTAAATCCAAATTCTTCTTTTTCTTTTCTTTATTTTTCTTTTTTTGCACTTATTGCATAAGTGTTTGCTATGGACTAGCAAAGGCAAGTATAGGGGGATGATGAATCTACGTTTCATCATCTTTATTCTATCATTTTGGCCTTAAAAAACCTAGCAAATGCGTGTAATTACTGTTAATTTAGGCATTTTAGCATTCATGCATCAATGTGTAAATAGTGTACAAAATACGATTTTTAAAGACAAAACTATAGAAAGAAAAGAAAAGAAAAAGAATAAAATATTGTAAATATTTTATGACCCGAAACCCCGAGACCTAGGCATCTTGATGACTAGGTCGACAAGGAATAAAGTAGGTGGAGATAAGGGCCAAAATACAATAAAAATACCTTCTATTTCATTCATTCTTTATTCATTTTGGGACCTATTTTTGGTTCCACCATCGCCGGAGCACCGCTCATGGCGGTTTTATCTCACGGTTTATCCACTGCTCGAGGTCATTTTTTCTCTAATTTCTTGTGCTCTTAGTTAGACGTAGGGTTAGCCTTAGGATTGCACTTTTTATTGCGAATTTTGGCAACCGTTTTAGCCCAGATTTTTATCCAAAATCACTGTCGGAGCTTCCCCTCCGGCCACCTCCATCTTCACCACTCCACGCCACCCATCTTTCACCATTCAACGCTGGATTTTGCACCTCCTCTTGCTGTCGTGCTTCATTTGTCACTTGCAGGACCCAAGGGAAGCCCCATCACCTCATCTTTTTGCTCGAAAAGAACCCCCAGGTCCGCTGGAGCATCCTCGCGTGGCTGGAGCATCCCATGGTCTTCGACCCCATATAAGGTACCTGGGCGGCGCGGAGGAGTTTCAGGAGTTGAACAAAGCCACCAGGTGTGGGTATGGTGGTCAGAGGCCAGCCCTGCACGTGAACAAAACTCGGCTCCACCGAGTTCGTCGTTGGTTCTTCCAGCCGCATCCCCCGTCGTCGGATCAAGAACTCTCCTCTCGCGTTACAGGTGACGTCGGATCACGCCATCCTAGCGCCGTCGATCATCTCCCGAGATCTAATCCAAGTCGTGCATCCGCGAAAGGGTATCAACGTACACAACGCTGACATGTGTTTTAGTGGGAGGCTCCTCACCGTCTGACCGCAGCGGGCGAGGATGAGATGAAGTTGTTCTGCGCAGGTCTGGGTATTTTGCAGTAAATTGCCTAGCTAATTTTGTATTTATTTATTCACTGCTAAAACTTTCATATACTGTTGTATACTTTTTGTAATAATTGCTAAAAGAACCCCGGACCTTCCAATATTGCAGTCTCGTCCTTACCAGCAAGGCGCATGTGCGTAGGCACGCGCGCTTGGCAATTTTGTGTTCGAGACCTTGCGAATTTGAGTGTTTCTAATTGGTCCAGAGATTTTTAATTCAGTTATAATTTTTGTGTGGAAATTGCATGCACGCCATGGATATTTTGCTTAATTACATTTATACCCTTGGTCAGTGAGTAGTTTCTTTTTGTTGTATCTATTTATTGCATGCATCTATAGATTGCTAAAAAATCCCCAAAAATCACTATAAGTTCCTGCCGCATAGTAGTTTAATGCCATATTTTTGCATTGCATTTTTATTGCATTTTTATATTTATAAAATATCAAAAACAACCATTTTCATCGTTGTTTGCATCATAAAATCCATAAAAATATAAAAGCACTTCAGAAAAATTTTTTAAAAAAATATCTGCATTACATATTTTAGTTTGTTTTAATTTCAGACCAAAAATCATTAAAAAATACAAAACAAAACTCTTAAAAATTACAAAACCCCAAAAAACTTCATAAAAATCTCAAAAATTCTAGAAAACCCCAAAAAATACAAACTCAGTTTCTATATTTTCTTTATTTTATTACCTTTATTTTAAATTAATTTGATAAATTTTGAAACCTGTTTGGTATTTTTCATCCTCATTTTAACTTCGGCCAGCAATTTTGTTCACTGTTTTTAGTATTTTTGACTTTAAAAATACCAAAAAAATTAGGAAAAATCTAAAAAAATCACAAAAACATTAGAAAAATATAAAAAACTCAAAAATATTTTATTTCCTGATTTTTGAATATTTTTACCTATTTTTATAAATACTTTATTCCTCTCTCTCTTATATTGTATATATATTCCATTATTGAAAAAGAAAATTTAAAAAATATAAAATATAAAAAGAAAATACAAAATCAGTAAATTTAAAAACAAAATAAAAAATATAAAATTAAAAATTAAATAAAAAACACAAAATTAAAAACCCACAAAAAATAGCATAAATAGGCAAATTCTCACATTCACACACTTGTGCATTCATTTGTCCCGTTCTACCTGTCTGCTCCCTGTGTTCGACCTCTACACATACTTGCATCTATACACATCTTTGTTGTAGAGTTATAATAAATTTTAACTCCGCACCGATTTCATTCCTTGATTTCTGTTGTAAGTTAATTGTTGTTCGAAGTTCGGATCTTCCTGCGGGCCGCCTCAGCGACACTGTGATCCCGCCTTGTGTGGATTACTTTAGACCTGTCAAAAATCCGCTTCAACTAGGAGGGGAGGGTGTGGGGTGCGGGAGGGGCGGGGATGAGAAGGTGGCGGTGGTGGCGAGTTGGGGGCTCGGTTGAAGAGGAGACAACGTCAACAGGGAGAGGGGCTGGTGCGCGCAGAGGTGGTTGTGCGCGGGGCGGAGAAGCGCATCAAGGGCGGAGCTGCGAACTGCTACAGCACCATAGCGGTGGAAGGCGCACAGCTGGTGGTATCTATCCCGGAAGCAGCATCCTGGGCGAGAGGGGCGACGTTGGCCATGGTTGTGATGACGATGGATGCGACACCGTGGATGGCGGAGGCAACGCACCAGTGGCGCCCTGACCGCGCGCGCATCGCAGTTCTTTCGACTGCGGCTGGGGATGGGTGACAATGCCGGGGGTGAATGGGCGAGAGGCATTGGGACCGATGTCGGTGTCACAGGAATCTCTTGGACAACAATTTCTTCCCTGAACAGATCGATGAATTCTAGTTTTTCTTCCCTAGGATCTTCATCAAATATTGGTCATATGTCCTCCTTGTCTTGCACAACGATTGTATCAATAAAATCTTTATTAGGACTGAAAATACCTTTATTTTTTTGGCTGAAATCAATTTGATCTGCAGATACAATGTTCTGATTTCTGTTGTCAACAAGCGAATCTTCATCGATTTGCGCGTCCAACCAAGTTTGCACCTTGACGCATGATATAAGTCATTGCTGGAACTTCTTTGAACGTGAATGTGAGTGCGAACCATGAGATAGGCAGCTGAGATCAAACTTCAAGCGCGAATATGAAACAGGATCATTGAATCGTAGGAACGATTCGGTTTCCATGCTCTGATACCAAATGATGCGGATCGAAATTTGCACGGCGATGAAAAGTAAAATTTTGATCGGTGGATTTTGGTGAAAGAATTAGAGGGGTTGAGAGAAGAAACTCGTCGAGAATGAGGGGTTGAGGGAGAAGAAGAAACGTGAAGAACACGTGGGAGGGAGAAAGGGAGATAGAGGGAGATAAATCTCAAATTTTCATTAATACTTCACCACCTAAAACAATGGACCCTCATCCCTTTATATAGGAGGGATGCGATTACAAAAATAGTAAACTCATTTAAATTGTCAATTACTTATCCTAATTAGACTCTAACTAATTAACCGACCAAATTTTAAAAATCGAATCTATAACTAATTGTTGGAGATCACAGGCGATCTCATTTATTTAATTAAAGACCCGACAACTTTAAATAAACGTAAATAAAATTGATAATTAGAATTTAAAAATATTCGACCCTATAATGCCGTTCCATGCTGCATTGATGCAGATGCAGTGTGGAACGACATTATAGGGCTGTATATTTTTAATTGTCAATTTTATTTACGTTTATTTAAAGTTGTCGGGTATTTAATTAAATAAATGAGATCGCATGTGATCTCCAACAATTAGTTGTAGATTTGATTTCGAAATCTGGTCGGTTAATTAGTTAGAGTCTAATTAGGATAATTAGTTGTCAATTTAAATTAGTTTGCTATTTTTGTAATCTCATCCCTCCTATATAAAGGGATGAGGGTCCAATGTTTTTAGACAGTCCAGTTTGATAATTAATCGAGAATTATTCTCATTCTCTATCCCTCTCTCTCTTCTCTCCCTCCCGCGATCTCCGCGTTCTTCTCCTTCAAACCCGCGCTACAGGCGTTTTCTCTTCTTCTCAACCCCTCTATTTCTCCATCGAAATTCCACCGTTCAAATATTTCAACTTTTATCGCCGCGCCAAAATCGTGTTTGCATCAAGTGGTATCAGAGCATGGCAACAGAATCGTTCCTACGACTCGACGATCCCATCGCGTATTGGAAGATGCAATATGATTTGAGTTGTCTATCTCATGATCCGCATTCACGTTCACGCTCGAGGAAGTTCAAGTATCGCCTCCTATCAAGTCTCAAAGTACAAGAGTGGCTGGACACGTTTATCGAGGAAGAATCAATCGACGACAACAAAAATCAGATCGCCGTAGCCGTTGTTCAACCCGATTGTGAGGCAAAAAATGAAGGTATTTTCATTCTAGATGAAGATTTATTTGATACAACTCCTGTGCAACCAAACAATGAAGATAAAGGGTCGATTTTTGATGAAATTATGGGGGAAGAACATGAACTCAGCGAGTTTTCCGAGTTCAAAGGTGCAGTCCAGAAGGTTTCACATCAGCCCCCATCACCAATGGCGTCCCCGATGGCAGCCCCAGCCCCCCCAGCGGTTCCCCAGGCCGACCAGACCCTCGTCGCATCCCCGCGACCCCCTCTCGCAACCCCGACAACCGCAACCCAGCCCCCAGCCTCATCGGCGCCTTCCCCCACCCCCGCAAATCATGCGGCCCAGAACCCAACACCCCGGGCCCTCCCTCCCCTCCCTGCACAAGTCAACCCGCAACCCTCCGCCGTACCACCGACGGCCACTCCCACGACCCCCAAAACCCCTGCGATACCCCCCCCCAGCCCCAGCTACCCTCCCGCACGTTCTCCCTCTCGCCCACCCACACCCGCGACCTCGCCTCACCCTCGCCATCCCTCCCATCGCCACCCTCGGACCCCCTCCCATCCCCAACCACGCATCCCCAGCGGCCCCAGCCCCGGCCCCATCTTCCCTCGCCCCCGCACGTTCACTGACCCCTCCCCGAAGCCCGCGATTCTGCCTCGCCACCCCCGCACAGGCACCCCACGCGACCCCGCCGAAACCCGATCCCGCCCCCCAGCACCTCACGCCCTCTTGCGTGGGAACCCTTGCGACCCCCGCCTTCCCTCGCCCACACCTTCGCCAAGGTCGAGTCGCCGCCCTGGGCTCTCCATCGCCACCATGCCCCGCCGCCTCTTATCATGGGCACGCAAAACCCTAGCAAGGGTTTTCTCGGTAGGTGCATCCCTGAAATTAAGGGATGAGGTATTGACTTGGAAGATTTACAAGGGGACCCCTCCTCCAAAAAATATTTATCAAAAGATCCCAGTGGAGAATAAATTAAACTATGGAATTCTTTCAAGTGAAGGGGTAGAATATTTGCAGCTGTACCCCTCCAATAAGAAAAATACAAACGTAACATGGAAAAGGATCAAATTGGGAAGTTTGAAGCTACAGTTCAAGGATGAATTCTCCAACGACGCCTCTACATCGAACAATTCTTCGGGAGACGAATTTTTAAAGCGGAGGAGAGTTGATGCAGCGTGGAACGACATTATAAGGTCGAATATTTTTAATTGTCGATTTTGAAATCTGGTCGGTTAATTAGTTAGAGCCTAATTAGGATAATTAGTTATCAATTTAAATTAGTTTACTATTTTTGTAATCTCATTCCTCCTATATAAAGGGATGAGGGTCCAATGTTTTTAGACAGTCTAATTTGATAATTAATTGAGAATTATTCTCATTCTCTATCCCTCTCTCTTTTCTCTCCTCCCGCGATCTCCGCGTTCTTCTCCTTCAACCCCGCGCTACAGGCGTGTTCTCTTCTTTTCAGCCCCCTATTTCTCCACCGAAATTCCACCGTTCAAATATTTCAACTTTTATCGCCGCGCCAAAATCGTGTTTGCATCACTATTAGTAGCGAGTATGATTTCTGGAGGATAGCAAGGTCGCTTGGGGGCAACTCGATGGATGACTGTGCTCTTCCTTTTGTGGCATTTTGGTCCATTTGGGGAGGAAGAAATGACTTAGTGTTTAACCAGAGATTTTATTCTGAAAATGTAATGGCCTTGTGCCTCTCCCTTTATCGGCTATGGTCTTCTAATTAATGTATCTTTTTTAATCTGATTTTAATATAATTTCTGCGGTGAGTCCTGCCTTGGGACTTCACCCTCTTGCTTCTAAAAAATAATAAAATAAAAAAAATATATGGGTAAAATGGGGCTGCCCCCATGGGGGGAGCTAACTTGGCTCCCCCACGCTATTTTGCCCAGATTTTTATTTTTTTATAAAAATTTCTTCCATGAATTTTCATCAATATATACATATATTATGTCATACAAATTTCACGCGAAACTAAGATTCGTACGACCTCCATCCATAAGGGTCGTTTTTAGCAATTCTATTACCCTTAAAAAACGACTGCCTGGACGGAGGCCATAGGAGTCTCTGTTTCACACGGAATTTGAATAGCATAATATAGGGATATAGTGATGACTATTCATGGAAGAAATTTTCAAAAATAAAAATAAAAAATCGGGCAAAATGGCACGGGGGTGAGCCAAGTTAGCTCCCCCAAGGGGGCAGCCCCATTTAACCCTATATATATATATATATAGATGTCGATGGGGCTGCCCCGCCACATTTTTGGGCAAATTTTTTTATTTTTTTGAAAAATATTGCCATGTATATTCATCCATATATCCCTCCTATATGCCATTCGAATTTCGTCAGAAACAAAGACTCCTACGACCTCCATCCAGACATGGTCGATTTAAAAAAGCATGTGATCCTTTAAAAAATGGCGTATGGATGGAGGCCGTAGTAGTCTCTGTTTCTGACGAAATTCAAATGGCATATAGGAGAGATATAAGGATGAATATACATGGTGATATTTTTCCAAAAAAATAAAAAAATTGCGAAAAATTGGGTGGGGGCCAGCCTTGTTGGCTACCCCTAGGGTGCAGCCCCATTTTTTCCATATATATATATATATATATATATATATATATAATATGCAATCTTATTTACCTAGCACACACCACCCATTGTGCAGGGCCACACGCCACCCGGTATGGAGTGATGCAAATTATATGACTATTTATATGCATTCTTATAGTGATTGGTATTATTTACATAGCACACACCACCCGTTGTGCAGGACCACACGCCATCTGGTATGGAGGGAAGCCAATTATATGACTATTTCTAGGCAATCTTATGATGACTGATATTTTTTACATAGAACACACCAATCGTTGTGTAGAGCCACACGCCACCCGGTGTGGAGGGATGCAAATTATACAACTATTTGTATGCAATATTATGATAACTAGTACTTTTTATATAGCACACACTGCGCATTTTCTTGAAGCTTTATTAAGGTTTGACGGGAAAAAATCATGAAGGGGGACTACATCTGAATCATCGTACCCACAACCTAAATGAAGCATGCATATCTGAATTTGAATGGGACGAGTAATGCATACATATAAATCAAATGGAAACACATAAAACTAAAGCAAGGTGAGACAACATTTAGCGTTGTCTAGAAAAATTATAATGCAATGGATAAAGCAAAATGCATAATAGCAAATTAGAACACCTACCATAAAAAAACTGCGAAGAATATATGACCGTTGATATAAAAAAGAAGAAGGGTCCACAAAGGCATCAAGCTCGTGTTCAGACATTTAGCCAAAAGAAAAAGTTCTTGTAATATGGAGCCACTGGTGGAAACTAATTATTAATAAGTTTATCCAAATTATTCTGAAGTATGAAGTGCCAACAACTACTTTACATGCAGCCATCATTACTTTGCATGCTCTTAAAAAAATATAAACCACAACTTCCCGTTTGAAATAAGAAAATGTCCAAAAATATTTCTCATTTGAGAGAACTATTTCAATTTGCACTTATGGAGAACAATTCTACGAATAAAAGCCTCATAAATCCAACTAGGTAACACATAACATGTATGTAAGTGAAGAAGAGGAATGGAAACAGTTCATGGCATTAAGAATCCTCAGGCGGAACATACTGATCTCACCATCAGGACCTTCAAAGAGACAACTATGTCCAACGACAACCACAGCAGGTGAAACACAGAATACTTAGGCACAAGAATTCTTTTTCTAGCAGATGAGCCTGCAGTGACGTTCATATTGAGGAGTATTGTCATCACTCCATCTCACTGTGAATTTTATCTGGATTTGTTAGACTGACCCACATTTTCATCTGGTCAGTTGAGATGATCGACGAGATTAAATTTCCGTTCATTTTTCATGATCTGACAAACAGTAAAAAGGTCATGGAAAGGCTTTCAAGTTTAATAACAGGTTGATGAAGTCCAGTTGAGTTTAGATATCTTTCTCCTCATCTCTGTTTATCATAACAACTTCTTGGAGATTCTTCTGGTTGTTATATGGTTACCAAATCCAGGGCAACTTGAATAAGCATCCACAGTATGTTCGGCATTAGATTTTCCCTCTTTCTTATCTCTCAGTGGTTATAGTCATGTATGTTGACCATTTTGTAAGTGGGTATTCGAGATTTACCCGTAATGTAACAGCTAATAGGACGAACTTTACTTATGTATTAGTTGTTGAATAATTTATAAATGTCTTGACTGATTTGCCTTGATAAAGTAGATTAGGCAGTGTGGGGGGGTCTGACATGCCTTATGTATTTGAGGATACGAGCAGTGACCTGTATCTGTTGGAAAAGAATCGAGAGATAATCAAAGTGACAACCTTTTTTACGTTAAGTACAACCATTCGTTTTTCGAGAGTGTTGATTGAACAAGATGGCAAGCCTTTCTACAGTATCATCTCTTGATCCATGATCAGCATGGATATATTTTTGGGAGAAGATGAAATCTCCAATGATGATATTCAACTAAAGTAGGAAAGGATTACATCGAAACAAAAGGCAAGCGGGCAACAAGCTGCACCGCTGGTCCTTTTTGTATTGCAAAGCCAATCCTCCTAAACACTACATCCATAGATCTGGGGTCCATCACGTTACTGTTCATCACTTTTTGGATCCTCTTTGAAAGCTCAATAGCTTCCGGTGCTAGGAAGCCAAAGGTGTCGAAACCAAAGGGGATGAAGGCATGCTGATTCTCCGTGCAGGCTTTCTCGTGTTTCACCACTTTTGCTAAAGAAGCTTTAAGGGCAGCCTGCCCTGCTGTGAAGGACCCGCTCTTCAACCCCACCATCGGGGAAACTCCTGTCAAATCTACACAAGCATGTTTTCCTCCTATCCACCCAAAAATCAAAATATCAACAGGTCTAAGTGTGGATCTTCCCTCTTGTGGATATGTTAAAAAGTTCACTGGCGCCTCTTTCTTAGCCGCAATACCTGCACGCTTGAGGACATCGAATAAAACGAAAATGGAGTGTGCCCTTCCCTCTACTGAAAGAAGATAATTACATAGACCATAAATTGATTCACGTGCAAATTGTTTGTTTATTATCGGATAAAAGGCAACAGAACTTAAGAAAAATCAGTCCTTATTCCATGTGACAAATTATGGTATTATCTAAGAATTGTGTACAACTTAGAAACACATGGGGCGTGAAGCTATTTCCCACTGCATTGATTATTGAGGCATGCATATAAGCCAAAGAAAACACATCGTAAAATGGAGTCAGAGTACCTAGATATGGCGGCTTGTGGGGAGCGGAAAAGGATGGACGTCATGGACAGGTTGGCACCAGATCTCCTCGATGGAGGTGACTGGATGGCGACGGAAATAGCGCAGATCACTGGTAGTGATAGTTGCTGCGTCGAGCACCAGAGAAGAGGATTACCGATGGAGATTGCCGCTGCACCGACCTGTTGGCATCGTATCTCCTCGATGGAGGCAATCAGACGAAGGTGAAGTTCACCGCAGATGGCAGGTGGAGATCGCCGCGCACTAGTGAAGATCGAGGATCACAGGTGGAGATCGACCTCGAGGATGCGTCTGAGGTCGAGAATGGGGTGCAAGGGATTCTAGGGTTTGAGAATGGGGAGGAATGGCGGGGAGGCATCAGAGACAAATTGGGAGGGGGATTTAAGGAATAGGGTTTCGCACAGAGGGGAGGGCTTTTTGCACAAAAAAATGAGTGTGGGACCATTGACTATGTTTGTTGTCTTAGAGGAAATTGGACGACAGATTTTCTGTGTCTTTAATTTCCGTCGTCTTGGCCCTGTCGTTACACTTAGGGGGTGTTTGGATAGTCGGTTTAGGTGGGTTAAACTGGTTGCAGGTAATCCATTTTTGGGTTTTGGTGTTTGGATAGAGGGTTAAACTGGGGGTGGGTTAGAAGTGGGTTTGGGGTGATGTGATTGTATTGGAGTTTGAAAAAGTGATAAGTTATTGTGATGTGATTGTATTAGAGTTTGAAAAAGTGAGTAGAAGTGGAGTAGTTTATAATTTTTATATGATATGATGTATACTATATTATTTTTTGATGGATTTGATGATGGAGAATTGATTTATTTAATTTTTTTAAAAAGATAAAAAGTGGGACCCACGTTGATGGAGAAAATATGGGGTAGGGGAGTTTAACCACCTTTGGAGTGGTTTAACCCGATACAAGAACGCACCCTTAGTGTAATAATACACCTGCTTCGCTTTATCAAAATGAAGATGATCTGCATCACGAGTATCATCCCATTTCCCTGCAGAGAGTTCTGATATTGATCATGAAATGAAGTTGTAGAAAATAGAACATATATTATAAAGTTTACCTAAAAGTAATGACATAAGAGAATTATAAAGCATTTACTAGAATTTCTCCGGAATAGACTCCATATCCCCATGATCCTCAAGCCTATGGTTCTTCGACCACCCCTCCCTCGTAGTAGATTCCCTCTATAACTTAATCCCTAAAAATATTTGTGTTAGCAATATGTATCTTAAATTTTATAAATAAAATTCCAAATTTAAAAACTTACCAACTTTGCATGGATATGATTTTAGATTCTTGGCACCACCGATCGATGTTATTTGTTGTTTTTGCAGATTTTCTCTACCCACCATCAGCTTTCATGCAAATCCAGCACCAAACAAATCACAAAGATATGCATACTTGCAAAATCATATAATTATCGAATATTATGATATATTAATAAAATTTGTAATATGAAAAAAAATCCATATCTCTGATGATCACACCAAGTATGATGAAATTTCTTTCATCTCCTCAAACTCCATATCATCTCTCCATGTATTCGTGCGTAAGTCCTCCTATCCTTGTGAAAAGTATCACTCATCCTTTCTCTAAAGCAAGAGATAAATCATGATGACAATCCTTTTTCCCATGTCCAGGGCCATGACAGAACATACTCCGTAATTTTTGACATAATATTAGATGTAAGTAAATTTATTAATTATAATGGAAAAATAATATATAATTCCTTACTAGAAAGATGTCGAACAACCTCTCTTGCTCTGTTACAAGATTTATGACACCATTGACACTAAAAAAAGTCCCAAGGTTTTTAATTATTCTTGTGATTCCCTTATATAGAAACCATGTTGCTATTGTGAAAATCTCCATAAAATAAATATTTATATAAGGTTTTTTTTATATATCTTAGAGACTAAAATTAATATCTTAATGAATTTACCTTCCATTAGATGCAAGGAGAAGAAATAGATGAGAATATGACAACTGAGGTCCCGCAAATGCGATGGACACATCTGCATACGGGCATGCAAGAGAAGGAGAGGGAACACACAGACAAAAATACTTGAGAGGGAGTAGGAAGTTTACCAGACCTTTCATAAAAGGGTTGGCCAAAGACATGTCCTACATAATCTTGAGGCGAGGGAAAGACGAGAGACTGGTAGTAGGAAAGAGATGTTCATGCATCAACAGACAAGGGTCCTCAAAATGTTTAAAGGGGGAGGAGGTTACTCGTGAGGAGGTGTCTACGAACTAGACGGATGATTGAATCAAAGGGATCCATCAGATCCACATTGACCAAAACCTGACATGGCTATTGAGAGAATATCGCAAGTAAATAGACAAAGCAAACGAAAAGGACTTTTGGGAAACGTATTAAGAAGTGTTAAAATTTACCATGTAAAATAGTAGTACTATTTATCACTCAATAAAGACGATATTGCTTTCTTTCAAACTTGATTTATGTGATTCATCATTAAAAAGGAACTCTCATTGAAACTACGTGTGTAGACTCAGATCCTAGCCCTAGGACTATCAAGAAAGGTTGGCAAAAGGCTAATTCGATAGGCCAAGAGTTGTCTTACTCTAGACCTCCTATGCGTTGGAAGGCATCATTCTTTTCCTACCTAGCCTTGAGGGCTTTTGGCATAGGTGAAAAGCCTTGAACTTGGCCGTCTCTCGGATCTTATATCATAAAATCCGGCTCTTAAGAGAAAATCAACATATTTTCTTTCGTGTGAATCTGACTTCGTTTCGAATTGTTATGATTTTTGGAAGAAATAGAAGTAAGGAGGCTTATGATGTCATTAATCCTTAATGATCATTATTAAAACTAATTAATCATGATTAAGGAGAATAATGATTTATTAAAGACCACTAATCACCATTAGCAAACACTAGTCAAAGGTCAACAAAAGTTAACCGTGAGTCACGAAAGTTAAATCACGATTAGTGAAATCTAATCACGATTAATGCTAATTAAGCATCATTAGTGAACCTAGAAGCTTCTGGAATATTCTAACTTAACCCCTAAGTTTTGGACTAGTCTTATCCAAAATCATGGGCCACTAACCGAGCTTAAGGGTTAAACCATGGTTTATTAACCATGGTTAATGGGTTGATGAATCTCTGATTTATCATCACATTATTCATTTATTGTCCTACTAGCTTAGACTTTTCAATAAAATTCATATTTAATTTACTAATATTAGAAACTAACCCTATATTAATAATTAACCTTATTTATTGTATAAATTAACTAAAAATCCCAAAAATTATATAAATATTATATATATATATATATTGACATTAAAAATAAATCAAAATTACAAAAAATGCAAAAGAATTAAAAGAGGTGTTTTTATTCATTGAAATGCTTGAAAAAAATTCTACTTTGTACATATGACCTCTTTTGGCTTTTTGTTCAACATGAAACTTGTAAATCTCATTGAGATTTACAAGTTTTATGTTTCAACTTTTTTTTGACTCAACTTTCTTTCATTTCTTTTTGATTTCTCTTTATTTTTTTATTTTAAAATAATTCCATTGGGCCACGTGGTGCCCTCTGGGCCGCTTACATGGCCGCCTCTTCTTGCACTAACTACTCCTCTTCCCTGGCATTTCATTATATATGTTGATCAGATCTGGAGCCTCTATTTATGTTTGATCCTAGGCAATCTGATTGGCTCAATCATACGGTTATCACTCCCTCCACGCCGACCATGATCCTTCGTCGCTGGATCAGATCTCTTGATCTGATCTGGTCCACACGCCAACGCCTCCATCGAGACCATTGGATGGTTTAATCCAATGGCTCTCGTGCTTCGTTTACCACCATAACCATCCCTCACCTCGTCGCACGCCTCTCTTGTTCCCATTTTCTCCACTACCTCTGCCCTAATCTCCACTCGCTAATCTCACTACCACGTAGCCCTAACACCACTCCTACTTCCCAGGCAAACTCTGCGACCACCTGCGCTCTTTGCTACTCACCACCTCGACCATCTGGATCCCTAGCTCCACCCCTCTTCTCCCTCCTCTTCGTCTTCTTCTTTCCTTTGATAACTCGATGCACCTCGACACTCCGCTCCTCCACCCGTCGAGCACCTCGACACCATGCTCTTCACCGCTCGCCGCCTCCCTCTCCTCGCCCACACTTCCCAGCTTTGTCGTCTATGTCCTGCCACGCCTGGCCACCTACCTTCTCCACCGAGCAAACTGCCAAGCCTCCACTCGCCTCTGTCATGCGTCGTCACCCGCGATTCGTACCTCCAGCTGCCCGCAACAAGGGCCCTCGACCTACGCCACCACAGCTCCGCCACCAAGCAACCCTCTCACGATCGCCGATAGTCGCCCTTATTGACAACGAGCAACAGTCGGATTGACCGTATAGCCCTTGATCCAACGGCAATGAAGGTGCCACATCACTCCCGCCCCACCTAAGCTACGCAAAGCCTCAGGCCCAGGTCTCCAAAGCTCCGGCCACACATGAAGCACGTGTAGCCAGCCACGCGGATGCTTGACATCAGAGCCTTAACCATGCCACCCAATCCTCCTTCACCACATGCAAAGCATGTGAGAGTGGGTGATATTTGCAGATAGACCCCCTCCTTTCTAGGAAATCATCTCTCTGCCCCTGCCTCACAACAGATCACACGCATTGCATGTGAGTGTGGGTAAATTGCAAATCAGGCCCATGTAATTTTGTTAGTTGTAATTAAGTCCTTTCAGGGGTCTTTTTGAAAAAAAACTTAATTTTATTGCATTTTAATCTCTAAAATTTCATTTTATCATAGCTTTCACATTTGAACTCTATTTTAAATGCACAATATGTCATTTTGAAGCTTATTTTGTGCTCCATCATTTTACATATAGTGCGAGTAGATCAGACCTTGATTCAAAATGAATATTAATTAAGGATCTCTTCTAATCATGCAGGATTAGTTTTGATTTATTGGTGCTATTTTATCTTGAGAAAAATTTGACTTAATCTATAGGTACTTGATTGAAAAGATTTAATTTGATTAATTCTCTCGTGATTGTTGTTCATTATCTTCAAGGAATTAATCTTTGTAGGAAAAAGTATGATTCAAAGCCAATTTGATTTGATCATTTTTAATGAATAAGGAGTGAATTCTCCAACCTGCTTTGTTGGAGTTTGAGTGATGAAATTTTTGTTGATGCATTTTTTAGAATTGGGATCAATAGGGGAATAATTATGCGGTATAGAGGGGGAATTCTAATCTCTTTTGTAGGGGCTTCAATTATGAGAATTAAAGTTAATCTCCCTAATAGTTTTTGTGATTAAAGATCACTTACTTGAGGAGCAAAATACATGGAAGATCAGGGGCAAGAGTACTTTGAGATATTTTTGCAAGGTTATTCATTGATCTATTGACATTCCCAACCTGCAGCCTAGATTTAATTCGAATATGTTTCTTGAATTTATCTCTTTTGATCTGTGATTTCATATGAGGATTAATTGATCGTTCTAACTAAGGATTGAAACTACATTTCATCACAGATCATGTGCTTCATTGTTTCCTCTATTTATTTTTCTTTCATTACACTACACTTCTTTTATTTTATTTTCAAATTTATTTTCTGACACATATATTAATATAACAATTAGTTAATTACTTAAATTAATTTAGAACTATGCAACTAAAAATCATTGTTCTCTGAGTTCGACCTTGGTATACTTACCAAGTAAAATTTTTTCCTCAATATTCAATAGTTGTAGTTTTTGTTAATATGATTTCTGCATCCTATACTAAAATTCAGAATTCTTAAAGAGGTGGATTTTAAGAAAATCAAATGGCAACGTTGCTAGGGACACGACTCATCCACTTCGGTTTCTTGGATTTTTAATGTTTGTATTGAGTTGTTTATTTTCAATATTTAGGTTTCCATGTTGTGTTTGTTTTTGCATTGTTTTGTTTATCAATTAAATTTCTTGATATAAATAAATTCCTTTGTGGCCGGGCCCGTGGACACTGGGGACACTCAAGAAACATGGAGGTGTGGAATTAGGAACTCTCACTACAAGGAGCCACAGAAGGAATTTCTGAAGGCATCAAAGAGTTTAATTAGTAATTTATTCATTTTGTTTTTTTTTTTCATATTATTGTAATAATTGTATTTCTAGCAGACCTCGTTCGAGGGCTCGTGTGTAGCATGGACTTGAACATTATGTGGGGTGTGTGGGGAATGTTTCACCTTAGTCTGCGTGGGGCTCCACGTGAGTGTTCGACTTAGGTTAGGCACACGATTCTCTGAGCTTCCCTTATTTCATAAATTTCGTGTGCAATCTTAGGTCGGACACACCAATAGACAAGTCGAGTGAAATTATATCTATATGCATGCAACTCGGCTTGCATGCATATAGATATAATTTCACTTTCAGTCTTGTACATGCATGGAGAATGTTGGAAGCACTGTAAGTTTCTCTCCTGAGCATGCATCATGAGTTCCTCTTGCAATAGCTTTTCTCAATATTCCTCTTGATTTATCAACTTGGAAATATATTGAATTGGGAATGGTTGTTAGATGATGAATGCATGATTTATGCTCACATTAATTTAGTAATAACCTAAAGCATAAAACTGGGACTGTTAATTCAAATTGACCTTAATAAAATAGAGTAACATTCACCTTGGATTATGGGAGAGCAATACTCGTAGAATTTGATTGCTTGTTGAGAGGTGAGGACGTATTCCTAGAATAGTGCCCAAAACCTGTTATTAAGCATTGCGTAATGGACTCAAATTTTGGATTATCACCAACTAACAAGATAATAACCAACATTTTGTGGTCTTCATGTATGAGTTGGTGAAATCAAGGGCATTTTTGCCTGATTGGTTGAGCCATGCTTGGGTATGCTGCCCAACCCTCTCATAACCCTAATTGTTCCATCTTCATCTTAATAGATTCAATCATCTCCATAGATTCAACCATCTCTGTAAATTCATTTTTCAATGTAACCCTAATTACTACATGACCCTAATGTTAGTTCAACATCCAGATACTTAGGCTACTCTTTAGCCTAAGTACAGGGGGAAACATGTACCTCTTTGATTGATCACCTCGGGCCCCTCCATCATTATTGCATATCTCTATCCTCGGGCTCTTCTCAGCCTACATATAGGGGGCACCCGAGCCCCTTTCGCCTTCTCTACTCATTTGATCCATTCCCTCGATCATCTCCTTATACTTAGGTTATTCTTAACCCAAGTAAAGAGGGACCTCCTGAGTCAGTTCATGTATGCTTTTCTATATTTTAGCTTGAGCTATGGCTTCATATCACTTTGTGCTGTGAGGACATGGCAAAAGTTAAATACTGGGGGTGTACCATATATATTTCATATATATTTTGTGCTAAGTATCTAGATGTGGAACTAACGTTGGTGGTTATGTAATAGTTAGGGTTACAATGAAAATGAATTTACAGAGATGGTTGAATCTGCGGAGATGATTGAATCTATTGAGATGAAGATGGAGCAATTAGGGTTACAGGAGGGTTGGGCAGCATATATAAGTAGGGCTCAGCCAATCAAGCAAAAATACTCGTGATTTCACCAACTCACACATGAAGATCATGTTGGACATGCGAGCCCACGGCGAGCCATTATGCAATAAATGTTATATCGAATATCATTCCTTGATCTGAAATGAAGAATAACTAATTTACATAATAGGTCTCTTAGTACAATTAGGGTTATGTACCATGGCCATCTTGATGATCATATGGTTGTTGATTCAATTATTGAATCATAGAGGCTAGTGCTTGGATGAATATCTAAAGAGTTAGATTGAGGACTCATCAGGCACCGTCAAATGATTGTTAAGAGATGATCTCCATCCTGAGTAGGAGATGGCAATCCTTTCTCATATAGTTTGATATCTGACCGACCTCTTGATGCAGGTCCTCTGCATGGGAATAGAGATTCGGAGGTGTCAGATTAGTTAGGTCAAAGAGTTGACTTAACGAGAACGAGATAACCAAAATCCTACATCGTATGCTGTCGCGATTTAGGCACACATCCTCTGATCGGAGACAGATGTGTTACTATATGTCTGAGTATGTACAATTGGTAGACCAATAGGTTGATGACCTAACCAAGGTCTATACACCGACGAGCTGGTGTGCATATAAGGGCATATGAGTAATACGATCTCTCAAAGGGATCATATAGGTTCACTTCTGAACCGGAAGATATGAGCTCACTCATGAGGTATTGGGACCGATTGAATTCCATGCATGGTCGTCGTGCTTTAGAAGCATGACATGAATTTGAAGGTATGATATATGCTTTTGGAAAGCATATGATCAATACCAAATCTCAAATGACCAAGATTGAGAAACTTATTGATGAACTCCTGAAGATGACAGTGTAAAATTGATCTATATCTTCGGGTTGATCATAGGTCTTCCAGTATGAAGGATGTACATGTATTAGGAATACCTAAGGGTGATGTGATCAATAATCGATTGTATAACCATGACGCTTCTATTCCGAGGGAGTGATGAAATATGTCTGGATTTTAGTGACTCCTCTCAGTAGAGAAGAAATATGATCTTGGTCCAAGTGTTGGACATTGATCTGAATTAGATTCAAATGCAATGAGATTAGATTTACGGCCTTGATTAAATCAAATATCTCTGAGAGATACGTGAGATCGGGATTTGAGATATGATCTCAATATCCAAGTCACTATACGTGGAACAATACAATCGCCCTGTCCTTATCTCCAAGTATCTGCGGAGAAAGCGCATTGTTCTTGAAAGAGTTCAAGAATAATTCCAAGGTTGAATTATATCTGAGCATTGAGAAATGGATAATTAAATGTGATTTAATTATCATGAATAATGTGAGTTCGATTCACATTATCTGAATGCATGAGAATGAGTATCCAATGTAATTAAATGTGATTTAATTAATGTGGATACAAATAATGTGGATAGCACTATCCAATTATCCATGTATATTATAAATACGGTTTATAATATACATTAGAGAGAGACTTGTGTGATTTATATTTGTTGATTAATTGTTAATGTGAATGGGATTCACATTGAATAATTAATTGAAAATATAATTACATTTAGTTTTGGGTTGTGAATGAGATTCACAATTTTTCAATGGCATGACTAATATTTTCCAAAAGATAATTTGGAATTATTTTTTTGTGAAAATTATTTTCGACAAGAGTTATAGGAGATATAATGAGATAATGAGATCTCATGATATATTAGGAGATTGACCAAGTCCTATCTAACAAGAGAGGACGGCTACAACTCTCCATGTGGAGAGGAGTAGTTGTCCCCCCTTATTTAGGAGTGGACCATGGTCTTCTCATTATCCTATCTCTAGTCAAATGTGATTTGATTTGAGATTAATTATATTGATTTATAAATATTAATTAATTTAAATTAAATCACTTATTGTTGTATTTTACCAACAACATCATAGTCGTTGAAAGGAATACAAATCAGTCTCATCCGTTGATTGTGTGTTGTCCATGGATTAGGATCCATGGACTCCCAAAATCCTATATAAGAAGAGGCATACCTTGCTCTTCAAAAACATGCACCGACTTGACGAAGTCTCTCTACTCTCTCTCTCTCTCTCTCTCTCTCTCTCTCTCATTCTCTCGTACCCTCTTCCTCCTCTCTCTTGGGTGGCCGTCCACCCTACCCTAGAAGGAAGAAGGCCCTCATCGTCGCCTTGCGTTGTGCTTCGATGACTCTCGGTACTCCATCTTCATTGGTGCTTCTCGCTCGCGAAGAAGACATACGATCTCGTGAGACGAGATTAGGAGCTCCCTTGCTTGGACAACTACTTGGATTGCGAGATCCCCGTGACTCATCCCCGCGCTCGCAAGCGTCTCCTCCAAAGGTCGGACTTGAGACAGGAGGCTTCTTCTCTTAGAAGCTCGATCACAACCACGCTACAATAGGTATTCATATATATACTATGTGGTTAGACGAAACGATTCGTAAATGGTTTATGGATCATGTGGTTTCATCGTTTAAAATTTTATAAATTCCGCTGCACCGAGCAACTAGTATGACTAGTCGCTCTTGATCGTATATGATACGATCATCACGCTTTCGTGATGCACTTAAGGATCCTCCCGTATCCTTCAAGTGGTATCAGATACAAGTTTACGAAGATCTTGGATATGATCCATGAACCTACGAAGATTTGGGCTCATTTGGGTTTGTGAAGATTTTAGCATTTAATTTTTGCAGCCCTGTCTTGTGATATTTTTTCGATCATGTTTAAAATGTTTTAACATGAATCTATCACTTGGATAATGTTTTCCATTATAAAGAAAATATGGAATTTGAGTTTGCGTAATTTGGATTCCGTTTGCTCAAGATATGATCGTTTTAATGACCATATGTCCACTGTTTCGGGGATGGCAGTTAGAGACGTAATTAAGATATTAATTAATGTTTCAAAATACTTGGAAATATGTGTTTATCATATGATTTATGTTTTAAATCAAATTATCAATCTCTGGAAATTAATTTTTGCTTAATTTGGGTTTCAATTAAAAGAGACATGCTAATTTTAGTTAGAAAGGGTCACTGCTGGAAATTGTGTGTTTTATCATAAACTTTGTGATTATCATTTAAGAATCTAGTGAAATTAATGGTTAATTTCCTGGAATAATTATGGATAATATTTGGGAAATATTAGAATAATAAGTGTTCCCTTAAATGACATTGCCTCAACCAATGAATGATTAGATTAGATCTAGATCACCAATTGGTTACTTGATACACTTTCATCAAACTTGTTACTTGAATAGGTTTTGGGAAATTGTCTAGCAAATTTACTTATAATCAAAATGGTTTTGATTATTACTATATGGTATAATTTCGGTTGAAAAACCGATGATCATCTCAAGTACAAAGTGATTGACTCGGTATTATTTTTTCCCGAGGTAGATATGGTGTCTAGTCGGGGAGCGTTGGGGTAGCATGTTGCACCGTGTGCGGTCTGTCCCACTCCCATCGGTACTGACCATGACAACGAGTAGAGAATGGATGATTCCTGAGAGATCATGATGTATTTTTCTAATTATTAAAATTCGAATAATACGTACTTTGAGATAATACCACTAATTCAAGTAACAATCAAGTTTCATGATTGAATTGGATTGATAATTGATTTAATGAGATTAGATTAATTATATCCAATTGAAACACTCTATTATGAATAGATGTGTATTTCCCTTGGAAGACTTAATTGCATGAATGTGATTCATGATAATTAATTGAATTTGAATAAGAGGTGGAGGATCACATAAGTGACATCCATGGTCTCCTGTCAAGGCGAAGGGTTATCGTCGCCAGGGATTGTATGTAGGAGACGCCTATCCGTAGTAACAGCTCCTGCATACAATCACATCTGGATCGGGCTCTTTGCTTCTTGAAAGAGTAAGGCCGTTGATGAATACCCATTCATCACTCTTTATTCTTTTATTATAGCTACAAAACCTATGCAAAATACCATGTAGATATGTATAAATAGCATAAATAGCCATCATGCATGCATTGTGTAAATTACAATAATTAGCATTTTTTTGTGCATAAATAAAAGAATGAAGAATTAAAAGAAAACGAGGGAAATATTTAGAATAAATATTGAGTGATCTAATCCCAAGGGAGGGCTCAGTATGGGCCTGACCGCAAAAGAATTCAAGTAGAGGGAGATAGGGTCAATCATGATGTACATATACCTATGTATATAAACGAATATTATTTTCCTCTAAATAAAAATAAAAAGTGTTTCTTATATTTTGTACATATTTATAAAAATAAAACTCAAATAAAAATGGGAAAAACAAAAGAAAAAAATAAATAAAATCTCTCTGATCAATGTATATAGATCATGTATATAGAATAACGTACCTATTTACTTTCTCCTTGTAAATAAATAATTAAAATCCAATAAAAATATTTCTATATTCCATATTTCATGGTATAAAAAAATAAAATAAAAATCAGAAAAAAAAGAAAAAAATAAAATCAATTTCTACTTTGTATATATCCCATGTAAATATGTATATATACCTATTTATTTAACTTATGTAAATAAATAATAAAAATAAAATAAAAATACCTTTTTATTCCAAATTTTATGTTATAAATAAAGAAAATATAAAATTGGAAGATTATATAAAAATAAATAATTAAAAATAAAAATAAAAAATACTTATATATATACCTATATATAATAATATAATGTAAATACAAAAATTATTTTTCAAAAAAATAAATAAAAATCACTAAAAATTAATTTGGAAAATAAGAAACATTTTTCTTGTTTTAACTTTTTCGAAATAAGGTCATTTACTAATTTTTATTGAATTTCTAAATAATTAATAAATGGTCGTTCCTGATTGGTCCACGGGGGATGTTGACCCCCGGTCAACTCCCCCCCCCTGGACCATTCGACCCGGATCCGTCTGCACCGACCCGCGTTCTCCGAATTTTTGGGAGACGATCCGATCTCCATTTGCCTAAACCCCATGTCCTAATCACACTTCATACATCCGAGACCCTCGCCCGATCATTCTCTTAGGGATCCGAGCTTCACCGAGCTTCGCCCAACCCCATCTTCTCGGACCCTTCTCAGTATAAAGCTCCACCTCCGCCGCACATTTCCCGCTATCTTTGGCTCTGCCCCTCCATCCCAGGACCTCCATTTTCTTCCCCAGAGTAACAGCTGCGCGAGGAGAGAGTCGTAGTGAGGAGGAGGATCTTCCAGCCACTAATCCGTCGACCTTCGTCGCCGTGCGCCACCGCGAGGTGCGCCAAGCCTCGGACCCCGATGTTTCCTTGAGGCCAAGACCCCAAGAGCTTCCTTAGCTCACCCCCAGTTGATTTCCTCCGTCAGGTAACCCCGATACCTCCTAGTTTCGTCGAATTTCAGATTACGCCCAAATCGCGCCGTCGGCTTCGCCGGCCGATTCCCATGGATTCGCTCATCCATTCGATCATCGGACCACTTAGTCACGACCACGAGACTTCTCTCCACCTTCTGCACCCAGTCACTCAACTTGGTTCGCCTCGGAACCAAGAATCAGACCTCCCTCCCCATCGCATCGCCGGAGGTCTCCGCTTCGATGCACCCGACCACCCATTTCACCCACTGACGGGTCGAGGCAATTCGCCCTCGACCCGAGAGCTTGTATGTGCTATTTTGCAGGGCAAAGGGACCCATCTGAGGGTATGGACACTTGAGCACAGGAGCTTCGCTCCTCCACTGTCGTCGGGCCGCTCCGGTGGTCCCTAGCGTCATCGGAGGAGCACAACAGCTACGGAAGAGCCCACGCTTCGCGTTCCCTATCTCAGTAGCTCCAGAGGAGGTCCTCAGCGTGCGCATTGGGCTGACGAAGTTCTCCAGTGTCGAGTGATGAGCCGCCCGAGCAACTAAGGTAAATCAGGTGTCACGAAGGTCGTTGTGACCTCATTCACTCGGGACTCAGAGCTCAATCAAGAAAAATAAATCGGACCACCAAATAAGATAGAAACACGAGAAAACCAAATAGCAGTCCCAGCTATGGGATTGACCTGGTATAGCTCGCAGGGTCGAACTCGAGGAGCACGAAATGGCCTTGCGGCCTATGAAGTAGTCTAAAAACAAATAAAATAAAAACAAATTATTTTTGGTGGATTTTTATTATTTTTATATATTTTTTGGATTTTTAATTATAAAGAAAATAATAAAAAGGGCAAATAAAGACAACTTCAAGCAATTATTTAATTAGTCAAAAATGCTCTAAAAATTCCAAAAAAAATGTTTTTATGATTTTTATATTTTTTTTACTATTTTTAGTGAATTATTGAGAATTTTCTGATTTTTAGTGAATTTTCTAAAAATAAAATAAGGCAGAAACCAATGAAAACTGTCTAATCAGGCTTCTAAAACTATTTAAAAATACTAAATGGTTGTTTCAAGGCCTAGAGGTATTTTTCTTGAAAAATATAAACAAAAAGGAAAAATAAGAGAAAGAGTTTATTATTTTTGGAATTTTCTATGAATTCTTAAATTTTTTATAAATTTTTCAAGGTTTTCAATTTTTATATTTTCTATGAATCCAAAAATCACCAAAACGGGTCAGAAAATCAAACACACCAAAATACACAAAATCTGATTTTTTTTGTAATTTTTAAAGAGGTTTTTATATTTTTTTGTGAATTTTAAATCTGAATAGGTAGAAAATTAGGAGTTTTTGAATTTTTAAAAATACTAAAAATGCTAAAAAATGTACCCAAAATTTTGTGAAAAGTTTACACATTGGCAGGAGCCACGTAACCAATTTTCACTCAATTTGGGTTAATTTTACTATTTTATTAAAATCAAAAACACACAAACAATGCACAGGGACCTAGTTGCAATAAAAATAAGTCCTAGGGCTGGAAAGATAACACATCAGAAAACCCCAGGTCCTTAAATGCAAAAATCCCAGAGAACCACCCGCGATGCACGTGTGTCACACTTAGAGGGGCATATGTGTCAATCTAATTTTAAAACATTCAAAGCAGAACACACATAAACCACAGGATAAGAACTGCAATTTGACCAAAACACACATGTCGACGCACGTGGATCACATATAGGGGGACTAATATGCAAATAATAAATAACAACAAAAAGGTCCAGAATGCAATTTAACCAAAATAAAAACAACGTAACAAAGTATTTACAGGACTAAAAAGTAAATTCGAAAATAAAAGGGGCCTAAGAGCAATTACCCCACTTATTTATTGGGCGGCCGAGGAGTAGCCACGTAGAGGATCGGACGGTTATGGGACGAGGGCTTCTCTTCGGTTGATGGACGCTCGAGGGCTAGCCATGTGTCGATCAGACGATGGCGGGCGGTGGCTAAACCCTGCGGCTGATGGACGGCTCATATCGATTCCCAGCTGGATGAACGGTGATTGCTGCTCGAGGATCAACGGGTATAATCAAATCTGGAGCTGCTGGGGTCGATCGGACGACAGAGGAAGGCTCTCCAATAATAGGTGGCTGGCGAGTTTCGCCGGCTCCGTGCGCGCGAGGAAGACGCCCTCTGGAGCTGCTGAGATGGTGAATGGGTTCGCCTCGGTGTTCCGCAGCCAATGGAGGCCTCCAATAAGGCTGGAGGTGTCGGAGATGCTCCAGCGACGAGGGGGCTCAAAGCTCAGGTGCCTAGACAACTTGACCTCCCAGATGGGGTCCGTTGACCTGCACAATGGCACCAAAGTGATCTCGGGTCGAGGGCAAATTGCCTCGACCCGGTTAGAGGTGAAATAGAGGTCGAAATGGATCGGTGCAGCACCCTCCGGCGGTGCGACGGTGAAGGAGGGTGGAGGACCTGCTCCGAGGTGAGTCGGGGGGGTGGATGGGTGGAGATGAGGAAGAGAGGTCTGGCGAAGGTGATGGTCGGGTCGGGCGAGCAAATGGTTGGACGAAGACGGTGAATGGCGGCGGCGGAGCAAAAGGGGCAAAAATCTAAGATCCTAAAATTACGCTAAACTATAGACCAAAGAAGCTACCTGGTGAAGGCATCTGACTGTGCTGGAGCTCTTGGAGCTCCGGGGGTCATTGACTCGAGGGATCGTCGAGTCCCGAGGCTGAGCGCGCTCGCGGCGGCGCATGGCGGTGGAAACGCCGGATTAGAGGCTTCCCAACATCCCGAGCCTTGCTTCTACTCCCTCTCGCACCGTTGTCACTCAGGCGAGGTGGAGGAGGTCACAGGCGTCGAGGGGGAGGACCAAAGATACCTGAATCGTGCGACAGAGCTAAGGATTTATATGGCTAGGGGTCCGGCTAGACGACGGTCGGGCGAGGAATTCGGAGCACGGATCCCCAAAACCCACCCCGGACGAGGATCTCAGATGATCAATGATGGATTAGGACCCGGGGTTAAAGGGTTTGGCGGTCGGATCAAGGTGCAGTAATTGGGAGAAAAGGCAGGTCAGGCGTAGAATCCAGCTCTGGTGGTCCTGGGGGGAGAGTTGACCGGGGGTCAACATCCCCCGTGGACCAATCAGAGCCCGCCAATTATTAAAGTTTTGTATATTCAATAATAAATAGAAAATGGTCGAATTTCGAAAAACTCAAAACATAAAAAATGTTTCTTTTATTTTAAATTAATTTTTGGTGAATTTTATTTATTTTTTTGAAATAAAAATTAGGTATTTACAATATAGTATATTATATATAGGTATATACACTATATATTTTTTTAATTTTTGATTTTAAATTATTTATTTTTGTACATTTTATTCCAATTTTGTATTTTATTTTTTTATAGAATAAAATTTGGAATAAAAGTATATTTTTATTTTATTTTTATTAATTATTTACAAGGGTTAAATAAATAGTTTTATTTATATACATATATGATATATATACAATGTTAGGATTAGTTTGTTTTTATTTATTTTTATTTTATTTTTATTTTTGTAATTTTCATTTTATTTATCAAATATAGAATATGTACAATTTTTATGAGATTTTAATTTATTTATTTATAGGGATAAATAAATAGATAAATTGTTTTATGTACAAGGTGTATATACAATGAGGAAGGATATTTTCTTTTCTTTTTAATTTTCTTTTATTTTTCTCATTCTTATTTTAATATAGTATTTACAAATATATACATATAAATACACACCCATTTTTATTTTTATTTAGAGGAAAATATTTTTGTTTATTTATAGGTATATATGTACACACATGAGCTTCCTTATCTCTCTCTACTTGGATTTTTATGTGATCAGGCCCATGCTGAGCCCTCCCTTGGGATTAGGTCGCTCAATATTTATTCTAAATATCTCCCTCTTTTTCTTTTATTTATTTATTCTTTTATTTATGCAGAAAAACATGCTAATTATTCAATTTTACACAATGCATGCTATTTGCTAATTATTATTATTTACGTATATCTACATGTGTTTGGCAAAGGTTTTGTAGCTAAAATAAAAGAATAAAGAGTGGTGAATGGGTATTCATCACCCCCCTATACTTAACTTTGCTAGTCCCTTAGCAAACACTTATTTGAAAAAGAAGTGAAAAAGAGAAAGAAAAAGAGGAGAATGTGCATGGATTAATGCTGATAATTAAACTTGTCTTCATTAAATTGAAATATGGAGCTCGATCAGATCTTTGGATTATTAATGTGTCGGAACCTTATTTAGACTTAAGTTTAAAACTCAACAGCCTCTAAGATCCACTAATCTATAATCAAGACTCCTCAACAATCCAGATCAGAACAAGTCTACATACACAAACCCTGAAGACTATGAATCTTTCCTTGTACAGTGTATGTGAGGTATAGCTCTCCACCTCAGAAGTAGTAACTTGACAACCCTCCCCAACAAGGTAACTCTATGAGCCTAGTCTGGCCACTCTTCCCTCGAGGAGCGGGGTATTCCCTTCTAAGTTCAAGTTCAACCGGCTCAAGAAGAGGGGGAAGAAGAGAATGGACCATGGCCAGTGTAGCCATGTATCCTTGGGAGCTCAACCAGTGTAGCTAAGTCTCCCTGCTACAAGCTACATAAGGTGGGACATGAATATCAAGCTTTGCTTATTTGCACTATATACATACTCCGGTGGGATTATCATTTTCTATCAGACCCACCACTTTTTTGGAGTTATTTTCTTTTTGCATTTTTTTTCAAGTGCATCTATACAACATATACAATGTGCAACATATGTACATAAGGAGTTTTTCCTCTTGAGCCAGTAGACTATCCCTCTTTTTAAGCATTATTGCAACCTACAACTCCTGTCGTTAGACCTCATGGCAACCAGACCAAGTTGAGACGCACTTCCTTCACTAAAAGAAGAAGAGAGGTTCCGCCTAGAAGTACTACCCTCACATGCTACCCCAAGTCAAGGAAGACTGCCTGCTCACCACCTCATCCGTAGAGAGCTCGGTGTTAAGTGCGGGTCCAAGTCAAGCCATTGTCTATATGAGTCATGTGTGTGTTGTTAAGTGCTCTACTTAGGCTCATTGAGATGACATGTGATCATAGCCTAGTGGACTCAAAAAATTAAGTCACCATGGACCTGAAAAGTCTTAACCCTAAGCCCTATAAGGTTCCTCTTAGAATTAGGTGGATTAAGATCTTAATCAAGCTCCATTTCCCAATTTAATTCCAGGCTAGTTTAAATGTCAACTATAATCCAGGAAAAACTATACAAGTATATACAAAGATGCTATTTACACAATATTTACACAAATGCAAAATTTTTGAAAAATGTTTTGAAATCATGGATGCGTGCATGAATGCAAGTTTTGCAAAATATTTACACACATTTACACAAGATTTTTGCAAACTTTTGATTTTCAAAACATTTTGGAAAAATTTTGTACTATATACATAGTTTTGATATACACATATTTACACAAACTTTACGCAAAAAAAGTTTTTGAAAACATTTTTACAAAAATAATTTTGTACAATAGCTATGTGCAAATAAAAGAATGATTATTTACAGGGAAAAATTTAATTTTTGTGGATTTTGGGTTTTTAGCCATTTTTATTTATTAACATACTCACACAAAGTACGAGTTATGGCTAAAGTATATATGAAATATATACACACCCCCTATACTTAGCTCGAACGATGTCCTCAGAGTCAATAGCGATGAAGAAGACATAACTCATGCTTAGTATAGGGAAGTGAAAAGGAAGGCTATTTACAAAGACGAATGAAAGAATAGAAAATCAAGAGGGGCTCGGCTTTTCCCCCTATACTTAGGATCAAATAATCCTAAGTATAGCAGGTTGTACACAAAGGGAAAACCGAGTGAAGAATGTACAGGGTCTACCCCCCTATACTTAGGGTAAGATATCCCTAAGTATAGGCAGCAAAAACATGGGTAAAATAGATCAAAAGAAATACCCGAGAGTCCTACATCCCCCCTATACTTAGGGTAAAGTACACCCTAAGTATAGCATAATCAAAAGATGAGGAAAGGGATGTGGGACAAAAGAATGGAATGATATAGACATCTGGATCTATGCAGGTCGGGAGAACAGTGATAATCAGGCGTGAGATGCAATAGATGTGAGTCAAGAGACCACATCTCACGCAAAGTGAATAGGGGCAACATCAATGACCCGCGGCTCATGATCTAGAAATGGCTTGAGCCGCTGGCCGTTCACTCGAAAGGTACTCTCAGAAGACAACTCAGATATATCGATACTCCCATTATCGTGTACCTTTCTCACTAGATACGGTCCCTTCCATTTGCTCTGTAGCTTCCCTGGAAATAGACGAAGCCTAGCGTCAAACAACCATACTCTCTGTCCAGGCTCAAAATGCTTGTGGCTGATATGAGAATCATGCCACTCCTTCACTCTCTCCTTGTACTGTAGGCTGTTTGAGAAGGCGGTATCACGAAGCTCCTCCAAGGCTGCTAACTCTGCCCTCCTCTGATCTCCTACACTATCTGGATCCAAAAGTATATCTGTGACTGCCCAAAGTGACATGTGTCTCAACTCAACAGGCAAATGGCACGGCTTCCCATAAACGAGGCGAAAGGGAGATGTGCCCAATGGTGTCTTGAAAGACGTCCTATATGCCCACAAGACCGAGTCCAAAAGCTGTGACCAATCCTTTCGGTCAGGGCGGACGACTTTCTGCAATATAGTCTTGATCTCCCTATTTGACACTTCAGCTAGACCATTCGTCTGAGGGTGGTATGGAGTGGCAACTCGATGGTTTATGTTGAACTCGCTAGCAAGGGCCTTCACCTGGTCGTTGACGAAATGAGACCCCCCGTCAGATATCAACACTTGAGGTACCCGAACCGTGAAATGATATGCTTCCCCAAAAATCTGCAAACAGTCCTAGCATCTGCGGTTCGGGCGGGGATGGCCTCAACCCAACGACTCACATAATCAACGGCCAACGGAACGTATTCGAATCCCCGACTCTTAGGGAATGGACCCATTAATTCGATGCCCCATGCGACAAAAACCTCATAGAAGTGAATGGGCTGCATCGGCATCATATCACGCTGTCCACAAGTGCCCATCCTCTGACAGTCAGTACACCTCTTCACGAACTCATCAGAGTCCTTGAAGAGGGTAGGACACCATAGGCTAGATTGGAGCACTTTCTGTGCCGTTCTCCTCCCAGAGTGGTGTCCTCCTGCCTCAAGCTTGTGGCAGTAAGTAAGGACGCTATGGTGCTCCTCCTGAGGAATGCACCTACGCCAGACGCTATCCCCTCCTTTATGGTAAGGGATGGGATCCTCCCAGTGGTAGGACTTGGCCTTCGTGAGGAAGGTCTCAAGCCTCTGCCTGGGCCAATCTTGTGGAACTTTCTTAGCAACAAGAAAGTTCACAATATCGGCATACCACGGAAGAGAGGCGATAGCAAGGATCGCCTCATCTGGGAAGGTCTCACATATAGGCTCGATCTGCTCAGAATCCTCAAGGTGCTCTAATCGGGAGAGATGATCTGCCACCGCATTCTTGACTCCAGGCTTATCCTTAATCTCTATGTCAAACTTCTGGACTAGAAGGATCCATCTAGTCAATCTGGCCTTGGCATCCTTCTTTGCCATGAGGTACCTGATGGCGGTATGATCAGTGTACAAGGTCACTCTAGATCCGATAATATATGATATGAACTTATCTACGGCAAACACTACGGCTAGCATCTCCTTCTCAGTGATTGTGTAGTTCCGCTGCGCGGAATCCAATGTGCGGCTAACGTAGTGAATGGCAAATGGAACTCCATCCCTCCTCTGTCCCAGCACGGCCCCCACGGTAAAATTGGAGGCATCCGTCATGATCTCGAATGGGAGAGACCAGTCAGGCGGCTGGAGAACAGGAGCCTCGACAACACATAGCTTGAGAGTCTAAAAAGACGAAAGACACTTGTCATCGACAAGGAACTCGGTGTCTTTCGTCAGCAGGTCAGTCAACGATCGGGAAATCCTACTGAAATCCTGAATGAAGCGCCGGTAGAAACCGACGTGCCCATGGAAAGATCGTAACTGCCGCAAGTTGGACGGTGGTGCGAGTTTTCTAATGACATCTACCTTGGCCGGATCAACCTCCATGCCCTTGTTTGAGATGATATGGCCAAGCACCGTCCCTTGAGTCACCATGAAGTGACTCTTCTCCCAAGACAGCACAAGGTGAACCTCTATACATCACTGAAGGACTCGGTATAGGCAGTCAAGACAGGAATCGAATCCGTCACCATAAACCGAGAAATCATCAATGAAGACCTTCAAGCACTCCCCCACCATGTCTGAAAATATCGACAACATGCATCTCTGAAAAGTCGCAGGGGTATTGCATAGCCCAAATGGCATGCATCGGAAGGCGTATGTGCCGAAGGGACAGGTGAAGGTGGTCTTGTCCTGGTCCTCGAGAGCGATGGCCACCTGGTTATAGCCGGAGTACCCATCCAGAATACAATAATAGCTCTTCCCTGCCAGTCTCTCAATGATCTGATCTATAAAAGGCAGGGGGAAATGATCCTTCTTGGTGGCCTGGTTGAGTCGTCTGTAATCCACACAGACTCGCCAAGAAGTGGGTACCCGGGTAGCAATCTCCTCTCCAGACTCGCTGACTACTGTAGTGATGCCCGTCTTCTTGGGCACCACATGCAACGGACTGACTCACTTGGAGTCGGAGATGGGGTAGAAAAAATCGGCACTCCACCATTTCGAAATTTCCTTCATGACAACCTCTCTCAGATTCTGGTTCAGCCGCCGCTGGAACTCACGCGACGGCTTCGCCTCATCCTCGAGATAGATATGGTGGGAGCACAGGGCCAGACTTATCCCCTGGAGATTGGCTACGCTCCATCCTATCGCCTTGCGGTTCTTTTTAAGAACCCCCATCAGACGGGATTCCTGCTCTCCAGTCAAATCGGCGGAGATAATGACTAGGTACATCTCATGCTCACCCGCAAGGAACCTATACTTCAACGACGCAGGAAGTGGCTTCAGCTCTGGACAGCAGGGTGCTGGTGGATCTGGCCTCTGAAAACTCTGTGTGAAAGCTGTCGAATCTGCATGGGAGAACTAAAACTCTCTATCACACTCTGAAACTGGAGAAGGATGCTCTGCTAGTCTGTCTCTGCTCTGCTCGGTATCTACCTCCTCCCTAGCTGCAGGCTCAGTAGAAGTCAGATCTGGTATAAAATCCTCAAACTCTGCCCAGTCAAAATCTGACTCCGAGGGATCCGTATCATCACTGGTGGCCTCAGTACCACCGTCATCACAAAAAAATCAGTCTCACGGTCAAGAACTGGCTCTGCTGCCTCAAAAGTATCCTGGACCAGGAATGCGCTCTCCAAGCTCTCCTCTGCTGGCGTCTCTGCATCAGCGGACTCTGAAGGTGAGAGGATGGCATGTGCATCTGGATCTTCCCATACTGCCTCGTCATCTGTGATCACAAAGTCGCAGTCCTGGTGGATGTATGGCCATGCATCTGTCATCTGCTCTGTATCGGAAGTAGTCTCTGAGCATGTTGTATCTCTGGCTCTGCTGTCCTCGACCGTCTCTATTTGTACACTTTCGCCCTCGATGCGAAAGTATACCTTCCCGATATCATGGTCGGTCACTACCTTGGTTGTGGCCAAGAACGGGCGACCGAGAATGATGGGGGTATCGGTCACTGACTCAGGGATCTCCATGTCCAACACTACGAAGTCCACGGGGAATTGCATGCCCGGAATCGTGACGACAACGTCCCTCAGCAACCCCTTCGGCTGGTAGACTTGCGGCCTCAGTACCGCGCTCTGGCTCGGTAACATGAGCGGCCTCAGTACCACCTCCTCCAACTGGTGAAACAACGGCCTCAGTACTGCCGGTGGGATCAGCATCCGTGGTGGCATCAATACCACCATCATCATCTCTAGCGGCCTCAGTACCGCTCTCCTCCTCGTCGGGCGCTCTGGAAGTGGCCTCGGAGTGTCGCTCAGACGAGGCGCCGCCTGCTGGCATCCTACCGCTCCTAAGTGTGACAAAATCAGTATCAAATAAATATGCAGACATATCTCCAAATGTATCACTAGGAGTGGCATACTCTGTACAAACTACCTTCTCAAACTTCCTCTTGAGGTTATTCGGATTGGGCTCTATCTGGGCAGGGATGGCGGCCTTCCCTCTCACAATGTCCCACATCTCCTGGCGGAACTCATCCATCTCTCGTCGGAAAGTCGCCTGCTGATCGGTAAGGAGGCGGGCTATGTCATCCAAGGCGGGGTTCTCGTAGGATGGCCCATGAGAACCTGACGGGTAGCCTCTCTGGTAGTGAGGCTGCTGTTGCTGCTGCTGCTGTGGGTGAGAGGGGTATGACTGTGGATGATGCTGCGGCTGATGAGGCTGATCACGCCTCCAAGAATGTCCCTGCTGATAGGGATGAGAACCATACTGTTGTGATTGCTGTTGCTGCTGCTGGGTGTACACTGGGGGCTGCTGCTGCTGGTGATCCCTCTGATGGTTGTACTGGCCACCCTGTCCTGACGGCTGCTGCTGGGAGCTGGAACCTCCGGCCGACCAATGGAATCCGGGATGGTCTCGTCGGATACCGGGCTGGGGTCGGTCGTACCAAATCCCGTTGACATCCATCAACGGCTCTGACTCGTAAGGGGCTGGCGGGAGTACTGCCAGAGGCTGATCCGGCTGGTATACCACCATCTGCATGTTCGGAGATGGTGGTGACTGGTAAGTGGGCTGCGGCTGCTGGTACGGCTCCGCCTGTACAAGGTGTACCTGTCTAGGTTGCTGGTGGCTGGAGCGCTAGAACGAGCTGCTGTTGCTACTCGGATCGCCTTGTGCCTGAAGACGGGGCTGGGAAGCCGTCTGTGCCTCCTGGAGACACATGAGCTGTGTCTTCAGGTCACTCAGAGTCTGTGCCATCTGCTCCATCTGCGTGATGCCCTGGCACTGCTTCTTCTCAATAATCTCCATCCGGTCTAGCTTCTCACTGATGATGCCCATGTCAGCGGCTGTGGACTCGGCCTGTGCTGCTGCCGCTGACGAACTGGAAGGACCGGCATCGACCCGTGCTATCTTCTGGTACTGCACGGTCTGTGGCTGAGGGCGTCCCTATGTGTAGAGTCGGGTCTGGGACATCACCATGTAGTTCTCTGCCATCTCCTCGTAGATGGCCCAGACCTGATCGTGATCCTTGGTGAAATAGGACCCGCCACAAGAAGCATTCACTAGGCCCTGTAGCTCTTGTGTCAGCCCGCTGAAGAAGCTCTGAACTAGGTTTGGCTTTGAGATGTCATGGTACGGACATCTGTCTGTCAACTCTCTGAACCTCTCCCATGCCTCGTGGAATTGCTTATTGGGGAGCATGGAGAAGTTGCTGATCAGGGCCCTCGCAGCATTCGTCTGCCCGTGTGGATAGTACTTGTGCAAGTACTCGGTGCGGAGTTGCTCCCAGGTGTAGACGAACTTCCCCAAATGTTTCAGCCAGGTGGCTGCTCTGTCTGCTAAGGAAAAGGGGAAGGCAATCATGCGGATGGTATCCTGGTCCACCTGTATGTCGTGGACTGTGCTGCAGATCATCAAGAACTCCTGAAGGTGGAGATGGGGCTCCTCTGTGGTGAGCCCATGGAACCGGGGGAGAAGCTGCAAAGTGTTCGGGGAGAACTTGAAGTCCCCCACGATGGCTGGAAGAATGACCCAGTGATGCATCAACGTCGATCCAGGGTTGTGTAACTCCCGCATCGGTCTCGATGGATCTGCTGCGGCTGCTGCAGCGGCTGCGGCATCATCGGGTATCCTCGGCCCATCTCCTGGCCTGTGCTGCTCGCAGTCTGCTCTCAACTGCTCCATCTCACGCCTCATCTCTATCATGAAAGCTCCCTGATCCCTCAACTGCTGTTGAACTGTCTCGAGGGAGGCGATCACGGTGGAGTTGATCGCACCCTAGTCCATAATGAATGTCTGCTCATGCTGGGGACCTCTGGTGCGGTTGTCACTGCTGCCGGCCATGGTCTCTGCAAAAGCAAAAGACCCAAACTCAGGTGCCGATAAATCATCTGACTGACTCTCCTCTGGCACTGGTATCTCGGAACTGAAAGAAGGGGGATCGAGGGGGAACAGGGTGGAGTCGAACTCGGGTTCGGAGAGCGGGTCTCGACTCTCGCGAACCAACCTAGATGAGCGGGCAAAAGTGCTGGGAAGCGGAGTAGCCAGAGGCTGCCTAAGAGACCTTCTGCCCATCATCTTGATGTGGCAAGTCGGGCGGATGAGATCTGGTAACAACAATGATCAACAAGCAATACCCCAAGTTCACCTACTCAACGCGAGCTGAAGACCGTAAAGGTTCGGTCAATTATCTTGTTAGTTTTTATTAGGTGATAGGTCAGGATAGCAGAGCGATTAACATGACCTGTTGGGTAATCCAATATTTTCTCAACCGAGTGTCCCGTACCAAAGAGCTGGTAATCAGTCGAGAAAAAATCGGATATGGCTCTATCCTAGGGTGCGGGTCACTCTCTCACGCAAGTAAACCAGACAAGGAGGGGGTTGCTCTCCCCAAGACAAATTTTTCGGTGAGTGTCTTTTAGGGTCAATAGAGTTAACCAATCCCAATTTTATGGTTCAAATTTTTAGGTATTTTTTCAATAAAAAGCAAACGCCTAACGAATTTTTCGGTTCTCCTGGTTATTAAGTCCAAAAATCAGGGGGGAGAAGTCGAAAAAGCTAATGCGCGAGAAAATCAATGATGCATGCAGAGTAAGAAATGCGTACCTAACTCCAGCAGTCTACATGCAAAATGATCCGCGCAGAATTTAAAGACTGAAATAAACTACCTAAATGGTGCAGGCAGAAAACCGAGCCCTAAGCAGCAGTTCTACTCGAAAGAACGTCTAGTCGACCACCAGCCTCCAATCCAAGAGTCTGGTCTCGGTCCACCCCTCCTCCTCTCGACAAATCGAGTTCAGGAGCAGTGCTTGGCAGGGTAGGCTGTGGCGTGTAGGCTCGAAGGTAGTGGATCGACTATTTTATTAATTTTTTTATTGTTGGTCCAATTACCGATCTATAGGTACATGCAGATTTATTAGGGTGTTTGGATCCTATTTATTACGTCACAATCAAGCAAAAATCCTAAGGCTAGGGGCTCAAAATCGCGAGAAACCGAATAGGCAGAAAAGAAATCAAAATCGCGAAGAAAGCCGTGTAAAAACCAAGAAAAAGCCGAGGGGTCCCCCGAGCACACCGGTGCTCGGCGAAACAGACCCTGAGAGTCTAAGTCTGAGAGAGAGTCCTGATGTCCTGTATTATTACAATAATCCAAATAATGCTAAAAATAAACCTAATATACTCTAATCTACTCCTCCCACACTCGGCTGCTTCCTCGTGCTCTCCTGCGGCTCCGTGCAGAAGGGAGCCGCCTCCGATAGCCGCGGTTGCGCCGGCTCCTCAAAAGTCACCACCTCGGTCCTCGGGCCCTCGCAAGAAAACAGAAGAGTGTCACATACCAGATAAAAATAAGCAAATAAAAGAAGAAAAAGAAAATAGGGTATCTATGCAAAAATAAAAAAACAAGCAAAAACAACCAAAAATAAAATAAAAGAAAATAAAGAAAGAAAAAAATAAAAGAAAAATAAAAAGCCGTGAAAAGCCGTGGACTATGAAAAAGCTGCAGAAAGCCGCGAAAAAGAAAACAAAATAAAAAGAAAAAGAAACCGACTACTAAGCCGTGCTCCCCGGCAACGACACCATTCTGATGAGCCGCCCGAGCAACTAAGGTAAATCAGGTGTCACGAAGGTCGTTGTGACCTCAGTCACTCGGGACTCAGAGCTCAATCAAGAAAAATAAATCGGACCACCAAATAAGATAGAAACACGAGAAAACCAAATAGCAGTCCTAGCTATGGGATTGACCTGGTATAGCTCCCAGGGTCGAACTCGAGGAGCACGAAATGGCCTCGCAGCCTACGAAGTAGTTTAAAAACAAATAAAATAAAAACAAATTATTTTTGGTGGATTTTTAATATTTTTATATTTTTTTGGATTTTTAATTATAAAGAAAACAATAAAAAGGGCAAATAAAGACAACTTCAAGCAATTATTTAATTAGTCAAAATGCTTTAAAATTCAAAAAAAATGTTTTTATGTTTTTTATATCTTTTATCATTTTTAGTGAATTTTTGAGAATTTTCTGATTTTTCGTGAATTTTCTAAAAATGAAATAAGGTAGAAACCAATGAAAACTGTCCAATTAGGCTTCTAGACCATTTAAAAATACTAAATGGTTGTTTCAAGGCCTAAAGGTATTTTTCTTGAAAAATATAAACAATAAGGAAAAATAAGAGAAAGAGTTTATTATTTTTGGAATTTTCTATGAGGTATTAGAATTTTTATAAATTTTTCAAGGTTTTTCAATTTTTATATTTTCTATGAATCCAAAAATCACCAAAACGGGTCAGAAAATCAAACACACCAAAATACATAAAAACTGATTTTTTGTAATTTTTAAAGAGGTTTTTATATTTTTGTGAATTTTAAATCTAAATTGGCAGAAAATTAAGAGTTTTTGAATTTTTAAAAATACTAAAAATGCTCAGAAAAGTACCCAAAATTTTGTGAAAATTTTACACAGTGGCAGGAGCCACGTGTCCAATTTTCACTCAATTTGGGTTAATTTAACTATTTTATTAAAATCAAAAACACACAAATAATGCACAGGGACCTAGTTGCAATAAAAATAAGTCCTAGGGCTGGAAAGATAACACGTCAGAAAACCCCAGGTCCTTAAATGCAAAAATCCCATAGAACCACGCGCGATGCACGTGTGTCACACTCAGAGGGGCATATGTGTCAATCTAATTTTAAAACATTCAAAGTAGAACACATATAAACCACAAGATAAGAACTGCAATTTGACCAAAACTCACGTGTCGACGCACGTGGATCACATATAGGGGGACTAATATGCAAATAATAATAACAAAAAGGTCCGGAGTGCAATTTAACCAAAATAAAAACAACATAACAAAGTCTTTACAGGACTAAAAAGTAAATTCGAAAATAGAAGGGGTCTAAGAGCAATTACCCCACTTATTTATTGGGCGGCTGAGGAGTAGCCACATGGAGGATCGGACGGTTATGGGACGAGGGCTTCTCTTCGGCAGATGGACGCTCGAGGGCTAGCCACATATCGATCAGACGGTGGCGGGCGGTGGCTAAACCCTGCGGTTGATGGACGGCTCAGATCGATTCCCAGCTGGATGAACGGTGACTGCTGCTCGAGGATCAACGGGTATAATCAAATCTGGAGATGTTGGGGTCGATCGGACGACGGAGGAAGGATCTCCAAGAACAGATGGCCGGCGAGTTTCGCCGGCTCCGTGCGTGCGAGGAAGACACCCTTTGGAGCTGCTGAGATGGTGAATGGGTTCGCCTCGGTGTTCCGCAGCCAATGGAGGCCTCCGATGAGGCTGGAGGCGTCGGAGATGCTCCAGCGACGAGGGGGATCAATGCTCAGGTGCCTAGATGACTTGACCTCCCAGATGGGGTCCGTTGACCTGCACAATGGCACCAAAGTGATCTCGGGTCGAGGGCAAATTGCCTCGACCCGGTTAGAGGTGAAATAGGGGTCGAAATGGATCGGGGCGGCACCATCCGGCGATGCGACGGCGGAGGAGGGTGGAGGAACTGCTCCGGGGCGAGTCAATGGGGTGGATGGGTGGAGAAGGGGAACAGAAGTTTGGCGAAGGTGATGGTCGGGTCGGGCGAGCAAATGGTTGGACGGAGACGGTGAATGGCGGCGGCGGAGCAAAAGGGGCAAAAATCTAATATCCTAAAATTACGCTAAACTACAGACTAAAGAAGCTACCTGGTGAAGGCATCCGACTGTGCTGGAGCTCCTGGAGCTCCGGGGGTCATTGCCTCGAGGGATCGTCGAGTCCCGAGGCTGAGCGCGCTCGCGACGGTGCACGGCGGTGGAAACGCCGGATCAGAGGCTTCCCATCATCTCGAGCCTCGCTGCTACTCCCTCTCGCTCTGCTGTCACTCAGGCGAGGTGGAGGAGGTCACAGGCGTCGAGGGGGAGGACCAAAGATACCTGAATCGTGCGGCGAAGCTAAGGATTTATATGGCTAGGGGTCCGGCTAGACGACGGTCGGGCGAGGAATTCGGAGCACGGATCCCCAAAACCCACCCCGGGCGAAGATCTCAGATGATCAATGATGGATTAGGACCCGGGGTTAAAGGGTTTGGCGGTCGGATCAAGGCGCAGTAATTGGGAGAAAAGGCGGGTCGGGCGCAGAATCCGGCTCTGGTGGTCCTGGGGGGAGAGTTGACCGGGGGTCAACATCCCCCGTGGACCAATCAGAGCCGCCAATTATTAAAGTTTTGTAAATTCAATAATAAATAGAAAATGGTCGAATTTCGAAAAAGTCAAAAAATAGAAAATGTTTCTTTTGCTTTAAATTATTTTTTGGTGAATTTTATTTATTTTTTTTGAAATAAAAATTAGGTATTTACAATATAGTATATTAGATATAGGTATATACACTATATATTTTTTTTATTTTTGTTTTTTAATTATTTATTTTTTACATTTTATTCCAATTTTGTATTTTATTTATTTATAGAATAAATTTGGAATAAAAGTATATTTTCATTTTGTTTTTATTAATTATTTACGAGGGTTAAATAAATAGTTTTATTTATATACGTATATGGTATATATACAATGTTGGGATTGGTTTTATTTTTATTACTTTTTATTTTATTTTTATTTTTGTAATTTTCATTTTATTTATGAAATATGGAATATGTACAATTTTTATGAGATTTTAATTTATTTATTTATAGGGATAAATAAATAGATAAAGTGTTTTATGTACATTGTGTATATACAATGAGGAAGGATATTTTATTTTCTTTTTAATTTTCTTTTATTTTTCTCATTTTTATTTTAATTTAGTATTTACAAATATATACATATAAATACACGCCCATTTTTATTTTTATTTAGAGGAAAATATTTTTATTTATTTATAGGTATATATGTACACTGACGAATCCGGAAATGCGGCTTTTAAAAAGTTATTTTTTATCGTGTTGTGCGTTGTAGGCGGCACTCGGAAACGATCAAGAAAATACCACAAATAATTTATTCAATTTTTAATCTCGTGGTTTTATGTTTATTTTACTTGGGCAAGTCCCAAGGTCGATCACAAGGAGGCAAAGGAACAACCTAGAATTAAGTCTATCAAAGTTCGTGTTCGGTTTTCAAGGCGGTCTTTTTTTGGAATTTTCAATGCAATAAAGGATGCAAAATGCAAATTTGGCCTTATTTTAGGGACTAAAATGTAAATTACGTTCAAATGATGTCCGAAAAACACGAAACTTGGCCACAATGTAAACTATAATGAAATGGATGCACTATAATTTTTTTGGAATTTTTGGATGCAATATGAATTTTTTATGGATTTTTAAATGCAAACAAAATGATTTTCAATATTTAATTTTAATAAATATCAAACCTACTTATTTTCGAGAATCAAAATTATCTAAGATCTATCACTAGGTGTCGGATCTCAGAAAAATCCTAAACCTCGAAAATGTGGGGTTTAATACCTACTAAAAATTAAATACTAAATAATGCAAAATGATTTTTACAGGAAAAATATGCATGCAAATACAAATCTTTTTGGGCACAACGTTAAGAATAATTAACTCTACAATGTGTGATTTTTCGGGGATTTTTAGAGCAACGGTTAATCAACTATGAATTTAAGAGCAAGAAATGGGTAAAATACGCAAATTTTCACAAAACAATTAATTATTAATTAACCGTCCGTCACAAAAATACCCACAACTTGTCAAAGTGTAGAGAATTAATTAACCAACATCATGCTATTTTTTTGATAATAAAATAATGTAGATAAAGTGTTCAAAACTGAGGGGGAACATAGGGGTACAGATGCAAATATAAATAAATAAATAAACAAGCAAAGGGCTGAAATGTAAATACCTATACCCGTGGGGGTATTCGCGCAAAATTCCCAGCAGGTCACGTGCCACGCACGTGACCTTGGGTCGGCGGGCCTGACTGCAAAATGGGAGACCTTCAGGGGGGAATATGTAAATTGCCCAAGGGGGCACGTGCGCAGCACGTGATTCCCCCTGGGTGTTGCTTGCTGGGGAAGTTCCCCCACGCACGTGCGAGGGGCGTGCGGGGGGCCTCGGGGTTCGAGCCCGGCCGGCGAAGGGGCGGAGGAAAGGCGCTGCGGTGGCCGGAGTTGGCGAAGCGGAGGTGGGCTACTGGAGTCGTCGTCGGCTGTGCTCCTGCGGCGGATGGCGATGGCGGTGGTAGGCGGAGGTCGATGGCTGGCTCCAGCCAAAGCTCGGCCGAAGGCGAGGTGCCGGTGAGTCGAGGCGAGGCGGAGCTGGTGGGGGCCTCGGGCTGACGAAGGCGGTGGCGTGGTGGCGCTGGAAGGGCCCCCAAGCTCCTGGACGGTGGCGGTGAAATGAGTCGGCTGGCGGAGACGAAGGTCGGAGAAGCGTTGGCGGAGACGAAGGTGGTTGTCGGAGAAGCGTCGTTGTCGCGGCAGAGGTTGCGTTGTCGAAGACGAACAATGGCTCGACGGGGAAGCCCGGAGCTGCAGCAGCAAGTGCGGCGGAGGGCCGCTGTGCGACGAGGGGCGGTGAGCACCCTCGGATCTCGCCGAGGAAGAAGGAGGCGAGGCCGGGCTGTCACCACCGGCTCGGCCTGGAGATGAAGGACTATCGGCGGATGAATCTATGGAGGTGCGTTGGCGAGGTTTAAATAGGGCGAGAGGATCGCCGTAGAAGGAAGGAGGTGGAGATGCGGGGGCGGATTCGACTGGGGATTTGATTGGGGGAAGATCGGCGAGGGCGAGATTGGTGGAAGGTGCGAATCGGAGATGGAGGGGGGAAGAGATACGCACGAGGCGGCGGCGCGAGATTCGCGGCGCAGGGCGGAGTTGGCGAGATTCGCGGCGGCGGAGTTATTCGCGGGCGGCGCGAGGTGGAAGACGAGTGCTGGGCCGTCCGATCGGCCGAGATCGGATGGCCCAGCGAGCGACACGTGGCGCAAAAGGGAGGCGAGGCGGAGGCACGTGCGTGGCGCGTGCCTGGGAGGCACGAGCCTCGCACGTGCGGTTTTTAATTTATTTTTTTTAATAAAACGAATATAAATAAACCCAAAAATGGGTGACACGTGGCGGCACCAGGTGCTGCCACGTGTCAGCACCACAAAATTCGAAAATAAAACATTTTGTAAAATCGATAAAAAATAGTAAACGGCCTCGGATCGAAAAAGTTTCTTCACGAAAGTTGCTCGTCTCGATGAGATCTACAACTTTCATGAAGACATCAAAGCCAAAATCGATCAAATGTAAAAAGTGAATTTTTGGGGTATCCTATGTTCATAGAATACCTTGATTTTTGGGTTTTATAATTTTTTTTTCATTTTTAAACAAGATAAAAATCCGGAAAAATATGGAAAAATCAAAGATAAATAAAAGACACTTAATTCTAATTTTTTTGGATTTTTATTGATTTAAGAAAACATATACATAAAACACAAGGTCAAAACCGTGAAAATGTACAATGTACAAAAGAGGCCCAAAACCCAACTTTCACATACGAGCTCCGATTCACTTGAACTTGGCCTTGTTTTGAAGGTAATTGAATGCACATTAGTTCAAAAGTGAGTAGGATTAAATCGGACACTGGATGGAGAAGATATGTGGCTTTTAGTCCGAAAATCCTGAAATTAGGGTTTGGGTTTTTGGTCCACTTATTTGGGTTAGTTATTTTTTTGTATTTTTTCTTTATTCTTATTAGTGATATGTACACAGTGGAAGTGGTTTTGAGTTATTCGGAGTTAGCATGAATGTGCTAAAAATCTGGGAAGTTAGGCTTATTTACAGGTCATTTTGGCTTGGATTTTTGGCTTCTTATTTTGTGCAGATTTTTGTGCTAAAATGCAATTCTTATGAAATCATGCATAAATGCTAATTATGCAAAATAGATGCCATAATGCTGTTGATTTTTGGGGATTTGAGCTTAATAAATGAGATTTAGAGTGATGAATACGAGATTCATCATCCCCCTATACTTAAACCATGCTCGTCCCTGAGCATCAAAAGAAATGCCATGAGGTGAAATGAGATTGGGTTCCAAACCAAGACCATGAGCTGAAGGTGAAAGTGAACCTAAACTCAACCTTTGGATTATTTGTGTGTCGGAACTTCTGTGAGACTTAGAATTTTAAAATCAACAGCCCTCAAGTTCTACACATCATTGCTACAGTTTCGGCTCAGAAGTCATCTTAGATCAATCATCTTCCCAAAGTATACTCTTTGAACATTGAATAACCGACTCTTGTGTGTGAAATATTTTAGCTCTTCCCACCCAGAATGCCGGACTACCGCGCAAGCCTCCTCTCCAATAACTCGTCCTCGGGGAGTCAGGTATTTCCTTTTAAGGTCTGTCGCGCTGTGTTCACAATCGAATTGGGGGGAGAAGATAGAAGAATGAGAAAAGAACTGGAGGGTGGCCAGTGTAGTCACCTCTCCTTGTGAAGATGGCCAGTGTAGCCGAGTCTCCACCAAGATCTGCAGGTTTCTGGAAGCTTGGACCTTTTTGGTCAGATTTTATTTGGTAGTTGCTTCTTTGTATTTGGAATTTTTGGTGGTTCTGCTTGGATCTTGTTGTGCCCCTACGGATATAGAATCTTTTGTTTCCGTACATTTTTTGGGGTCTTAGAAAAAGTTGTGCCCAGCCGTCCATCCCTTTTCCGAAGCTTTATTTCAACCCGTACTCCGGTCTTTAGATTTCCACGCTACCAGAAAAGAAACTCACACAGTCTTCCAACATCCCGTCTGAGTTGAGCTAAGTGCATAGTGCGAGAGTTCAAATTAATTCCCTATTCCAGCGTTGTACCCAGAATGAAGAGACCAGGTTAGACACTAAGAGTCAAACGCTGTACATTGTCATGTGGAACTCAAAGAATTAAGTCAACGACCTGAAGACTCTAAAATCCTATTTCTCGGTGAAGTTCCTCTGAAAATTAGGTGGATTAAGGTTAAGTCCAGACCACTCTCGATTTCGGCTCATAACTCGGTTCAGAACCCAAAGACTTTTCACATATGCAAATGCGATGAGATGCGAGTGTGTGAAATGCAGACACATTTTTTTATTTTGATTATAATTTTTTGTTTTTTGTTTTTTTTGAATAAATAAGAAGCCATTTTTCAAAAATTTTGGGCAAAGTCAGTGTTAGTGGCAAAAACAAAATTTTTTTTATTTAAGAAAAACCCACCCCGTAAATACATATAGACTTACGTGAAAGTACGAGGTATGGCTAAAATATATACACATTATATATACAGACCCCCCTATACTTAGCGAGTGCTGTGTCCTCAAAGCACAAGAAGCGTAAAGAAGACATAGCTCAGGCTAAGCGTAAGAGAGTGAAAAGAACAAGATTTACAAAATCTCCCCCCTATACTTAGACTATGAATAGTTTAAGTATAGAAGAAGAGCGGAAAAGAAAAGAAAAAGAAATAAAACGGTCAGGGTATGTGAATGAGGAGGGTATATATAGGTGGGTGGCGATTCCCCTTATACTTAGGCTTTGGTCGGCCTAAGTATAGAAGAAGGATGGATATGGAGTGAGCGAGAGACCGGGAAGAGTATGATATGGGAAATGGAATATACAGATGGCATCAGTCCCCCCTATACTTAGGCCTTGGCATAAGTAGAGGAAGAAGCTCTACAAGGAGACTGATGTGGTCGGGAGGGAGGGTGGGTAGCCGATGATTAAGGCGGTTTACGGCTGATCTTCTTGTGAGCCTGCGGTGGGAGATCGTAATGATGAGTCGGAGATGAGGCATATGATTCCCAACTATTATCAGTGTCATCCTCAGAAATATCATGATGGATAGTAGATGAAATATTTGAGTCAGATGAAAAGTAACCATCATCAGAGTTATCCTCAGAGGAATAGTATTTGAAAGTGGACACACTCCAGATATTCATGTCTTTTTGTTTCATCAATTGTTTCCTCAAAATTCGTTCCTTTTTAAGATCAATTAGTTTGTCCTCAGATGAATATTCAGATGCTCCGGTCTCAGTCAGCTCATAAGAAATAATTCCAGTGTACTTGTGGAAGGTAGGAGCATCAGCTTTGGATGAGTAATAATTAGGAACGGGAGTTGTCCAACGAGAATCAAATTTTGGATCCTTTCGAAGATATGGCTTTAGAGATGCCGAACAGACTTCACTCATGTAGACTACCTTTTCCGGACCTGATGAGGGATCATCAACCGATTCCTCTTCCGAAAGATCAAAGGTGACTTTCTTTTTCTTGTTTCGTGAAGATGTCGGTTCACTTGAGTACCCAGATGAATAGCCATTAAAATTCTTCTCCTTGGTCAGAGTTCGGGCTACGTGTTCGCTCTTTGTTTCCTGAATGTTGGTGCACTCTTGATTTGGGAGGATTTGGTCAAGATAATCAGAGTAGGTTGTTCCATGGTGCGACCATGCAAATGTCTCAGGATCGTAGTAGAAGGATTTGTCTATTTTGAAATCTGCGGGAATTGAGATATCGTGGAGAGTCTCTAAACCAATAGTCTCATTAACAAACGCAATCTCAGGTGTAGCAGCGGGGTAGGGCTCTTCTACCGTTTCATGGTTGCAGTTGTTGGGGACTTTGTGGGTTACCTCAGAAAATCGTGCTTCCTCAAAGACTGTATTAGATCGTAGTGATTCCAATGCCGTAAAATTTATTTCCCGCATCTCACAATCGATACTCGCCTTGGCCAATGCCAAGAATGGTTTTCCGAGAATGATTGGAGACTGGGTGAATTCTCCTTGATGCTCAATATCAATGATCGTGAATTCTACCTTGAGCGGAGCACCTTGGAATTTCATGATGACAGAAATGGTTCCTCTCGGCCTTTTTATCGATCGGTCTGCCAATTGAACAATCTCTCGTATCTTCCGAATTGGCCCGAGTTTGAGTTCGTGAAATACAGAGGTCGGAAGGATATTGATCGGTGAATCGTCATCAATACGAGCATGTGTGAAAATTATGTCTTTGATTTCGCAGTCAAATCTAGGCAACCGCTTCACTATGCGGCTCTTGGTTTTTCTCCTCAACACCAAGGAGGAGGCCATTGACAAGATATGTCTTTCAGTTTTTGTTCTAATCCTTCCTGACTTTTTGATGATTAATCTGTCCATTAGAAATTTCTTGAGGTCAGGGAAGTTTTCAATGGCCTTTATAATGGGAAGTTCAAAAATCAAGTATTTTTCCAGTGCTTCCCGTAAAACAGGATCCAAATTCCTCAGATCTTCTTCAGATTCAATTTTTATGAGATTTTCTGGATTTTCAAATTTTTTTGTATTTTCTGTGTGGTGTGGCGATGTGGTGTCTTCCTTAGATGAGAAGGGGCCTTGATATTCAGAGTTTGGGTCAGAGGCATAATCATTCCTAGGGGAATAATGAGCAGAAGTTTTGATATTAGAGTCATCCCTAGGTCTTTGAATATCCTCAAATTTTTCATCATGGAATCCAATCATTTCCTCATTTAGTTTTACACCCGATCCACCATAGAATGAGATTACTCGGTCGGCAAATTTTTGAAATTTGTCCTCCATCAATTCAAATCTTGTTTTTATCCTCGAAACATTATCCTCACAATTTTGCTCATGATCAATCATGGGAGCACTCGGATTTTGTTCAATGATTCCGTCTTCCATTTTTTTGTACGTACGGAGAGGAGAATTTCTTGGAGTATCCATTGTACGATCATGTCTTGAAGATTTTTCCTCAAAAATTATGGAAGGAGGTTGCTCATACGATCCAAGAATGTGTATTTGATCTGAGTGGAGTTCAATCCTTTGATCATGATTAGTCAGATCTTGGTATTGTGGAGTCAACATACAGGGTTTATATGTGTCTAGGAGTTCAGTCCAGTCCTCTGTATGAGTATCATGTCTGACAAGGGGTCTGTCATGGTCAATCCAACGATTAAGCGCATGTCTTTCCATCTGGGTTTGGGTTCTCTGCCAGTCATGGGATTTAAAGAGATTTTGATCTTGAAATGTTTCATTGGCGAGAGAGTGAGAATAAGGCGGTTCAGTCCAAGATGGTGTGGTTGGATGATTTGAGAAAGGATTTAATGAGGTCGAAGTCATCTGCGGTTGAAAGCTTCCCGCAAATGTTGGAGGATTAAACGAAGAGGAAGTAGTGGATTTGGGCCAAACCGACATAGATTTGTTTTCGTAGTGGTGTTTGGTCATTTTTGAAGGAGTTGAGAGAAATGATGGGTTGGATCTGAAATTTGGAAAAATTTCCATGATGAGATTAAAATCAAGAGATGAGAGAGATGATTGTATGGGATAGAAAATTTATCAAAAGTGCGGCTATTGATCTTTGATATCGGTTCACGCACACCAATACAAACACAAATCAAACCCCGGGTTCACCAACTCACACAATGAAGCCGTAAGATTTCGGCTATTATCTTTTCAATTTTAGTTGGTGATAATTCAATCTTGGCAAAAATTTAGCGAGCTGAGATTTTGGATTTGGGCTCTATCCTTAAGTGTCGTCTCTCGCTCACTCAGAAAAATAAAATCATCCAAGGTCGGGGTTGCTCTTTCGCAGAAATTCTGGATTTTATGGGTTATTTGAAATCAGATATATTTAGCAGTCCCGATTTTAATGAGGTGATCACTGAAAAATTAGATGAGCACAAATACACGTCTACCTCCAGTCCTAATTTCCTTTAAAGTTATGCTATAAAACAAGAGAGAGGAGTTCGGGAAAAGCCGATGCACGCGGAAAACTATGATGAATGCTCAGTGAGAAGACTTACAGTGAATCCTCGCAATCTCCATGTGGGATGCTAGACAGAATTTAAAAATTATTCTAAATGAAATGCAAGCCGATGGAAAAACCGCACCTAAGCAGAAAGTTCTATTAGCGGGAAGAATTGATTTAAATTTGGCTAAGTTGAACGATCTATGTGCGTCTCAATTAAAGTGCAGTGTGGCTTAAGATCCTACGAGCACAAGCAAAAATATAAATGCTCTGAGAGCCGTATGTGCATGTCTATCCTATTCGCCACTCAAGTCGGGCCCCACCCTCGCCGGAGAGTGAAACAGGCCGCGACACACCACAAAATAAAGTTTAGAGGTCTTTCTACACACGCGAGAGTCCAAACGGACACCGCTATAAATGAGCAGAAATTAAAAGTGCAGAAATTAAAAATCTAGACTCTACTCTCTCTCACGACTCAACTCGATCTTAAATTAATTGCGGTTTTTGGTGAAGTTGCGTCGGTTATTGAAAACCGCTCCACGTACAAGGTACCTCACAAAAAAATAAGAGAGAAAATGTAAGAGAGTGACTCAAAAAAAATAATATGAAAAATAAATGCTGAAAATAAATTGCAGAAAAAAAAGGAATTTACAATGAAAAATTCGGGGGTCAGACTACCCGAATGCGGAAAACGGAACAAAAATTTTTTCAGACAAAAATCTAAGCCGTTTGCCTCCCCGGCAACGGCGCCATCTGACGTATCCAGAAATGCGGCTTTTAAAAAGTTATTTTTTATCGTGTTGTGCGTTGTAGGCGGCACTCGGAAACGATCAAGAAAATACCACAAATAATTTATTCAATTTTTAATCTCGTGGTTTTATGTTTATTTTACTTGGCCAAGTTCCAAGGTCGATCACAAGGAGGCAAAGGAACAACCTAGAATTAAGTCTATCAAAGTTCGTGTTCGGTTTTCAAGGCGGTCTTTTTTTGGAATTTTCAATGCAATAAAGGATGCAAAATGCAAATTTGGCCTTATTTTAGGGACTAAAATGTAAATTACGTTCAAATGATGTCCGAAAAACACGAAACTTGGCCACAATGTAAACTATAATGAAATGGATGCACTATAATTTTTTTGGAATTTTTGGATGCAATATGAATTTTTTATGGATTTTTAAATGCAAACAAAATGATTTTCAATATTTAATTTTAATAAATATCAAACCTATTTATTTTCAAGAATCAAAATTATCTAAGATCTATCACTAGGTGACGGATCTCAGAAAAATCCTAAACCTCGAAAATGTGGGGTTTAATACCTACTAAAAATTAAATACTAAAAGATGCAAAATGATTTTTACAGGACAAAATATGCATGCAAATACAAATCTTTTTGGGCACAACGTTAAGAATAATTAACTCTACAATGTGTGATTTTTCGAGGATTTTTAGAGCAACGGTTAATCAATTATGAATTTAAGAGCAACAAATGGGTAAAATACGCAAATTTTCACAAAACAATTAATTATTAATTAACCGTCCGTCACAAAAATACCCACAACTTGTCAAAGTGTAGAGAATTAATTAACCAACATCATGCTATTTTTTTGATAATAAAATAATGTAGATAAAGTGTTCAAAACTGAGGGGGAACACAGGGGTACAGATGCAAATATAAATAAATAAATAAACAAGCAAAGGGCTGAAATGTAAATACCTATACCCGTGGGGGTATTCGCGCAAAATTCCCAGCAGGTCACGTGCCACGCACGTGACCCTGGGTCGGCGGGCCTGACTGCAAAATGGGAGACCTTCAGGGGGGAATATGTAAATTGCCCAAGGGGGCACGTACGCAGCACGTGATTCCCCCTGGGTGTTGCTTGCTGGGGAAGTTCCCCCACACACGTGCGAGGGGCGTGCGGGGGGCCTCGGGGTTCGAGCCCGGCCGGCGAAGGGGCGGAGGAAAGGCACTGCGGTGGCCGGAGTTGGCGAAGCGGAGGTGGGCTACTGGAGTCGTCGTCGGTTGTGCTCCTGAGGCGGATGGCGATGGCGGTGGTTGGCGGAGGTCGATGGCTGGCTCCAGCCAAAGCTCGGCCGAAGGCGGGGTGCCGGTGAGTCGAGGCGAGGCGGAGCTGGTGGGGGCCTCGGGCTGACGAAGGCGGTGGCGTGGTGGCGCTGGAAGGGCCCCCAAGCTCCTGGACGGTGGCGGTGAAACGAGTCGGCTGGCGGAGACGAAGGTCGGAGAAGCGTTGGCGGAGACGAAGGTGGTTGTCGGAGAAGCGTCGTTGCCGCGGCGGAGGTTGCGTTGTCGAAGACGAACAATGGCTCGACGGGGAAGCCCGGAGCTGCAGCAGCAAGTGCGGCGGAGGGCCGCTGTGCGACGAGGGGCGGTGAGCACCCTCGGATCTCGCCGAGGAAGAGGGAGGCGAGGCCGGGCTGTCACCACCGGCTCGGCCTGGAGATGAAGGACTATCGGCGGATGAATCTATGGAGGTGCATTGGCGAGGTTTAAATAGGGCGAGAGGATCGCCGGAGAAGGAAGGAGGTGGAGATGCGGGGGCGGATTCGACTGGGGATTTGATTGGGGGAAGATCGGCGAGGGCGAGATTGGTGGAAGGTGCGAATCGGAGATGGAGGGGGGAAGAGATACGCACGAGGCGGCGGCGCGAGATTCGCGGCGCGGGGCGGAGTTGGCGAGATTCGCGGCGGCGGAGTTATTCGCGGGCGGCGCGAGGTGGAAGACGAGTGCTGGGCCATCCGATCGGTCGAGATCGGAGGGCCCAGCGAGCGACACGTGGCGCAAAAGGGAGGCGAGGCGGAGGCACGTGCGTGGCGCGTGCCTGGGAGGCACGTGCCTCGCACGTGCGGTTTTTAATTTAATTTTTTGTTAATAAAACGAATATAAATAAACCCAAAAATGGGTGACACGTGGCAGCACCAGGTGCTGCCACGTGTCAGCACCACAAAATTCGAAAATAAAACATTTTGTAAAATCGATAAAAAATAGTAAACGGCCTCGGATCGAAAAAGTTTCTTCACGAAAGTTGCTCGTCTCGATGAGATCTACAACTTTCATGAAGACATCAAAGCCAAAATCGATCAAATGTAAAAAGTGAATTTTTGGGGTATCCTATGTTCATAGAATACCTTGATTTTTGGGTTTTATAATTTTTTTGTCATTTTTAAACAAGATAAAAATCCGGAAAATATGGAAAAATCAAAGATAAATAAAAGACACTTAATTCTAATTTTTTTGGATTTTTATTGATTTAAGAAAACATATACATAAAACACAAGGTCAAAACCGCGAAAATGTACAATGTACAAAAGAGGCCCAAAACCCAACTTTCACATACGAGCTCCGATTCACTTGAACTTGGTCTTGTTTTGAAGGTAATTGAATGCACATTAGTTCAAAAGTGAGTAGGATTAAATCGGACACTGGATGGAGAAGATATGTGGCTTTTAGTCCGAAAATCCTGAAATTAGGGTTTGGGTTTTTGGTCCACTTATTTGGGTTAGTTATTTTTTTGTATTTTTTCTTTATTCTTGTTAGTGATATGTACACAGTGGAAGTGGTTTTGAGTTATTCGGAGTTAGCATGAATGTGTTAAAAATCTGGGAAGTTAGGCTTATTTACAGGTCATTTTGGCTTGGATTTTTGGCTTCTTATTTTGTGCAGATTTTTGTGCTAAAATGCAATTCTTATGAAATCATGCATGAATGCTAATTATGCAAAATAGATGCCAGAATGCTGTTGATTTTTGGGGATTTGAGCTTAATAAATGAGATTTAGAGTGATGAATACGAGATTCATCATACACACATGAGCTTCCTTATCTCTCTCTACTTGGATTTTTATGCGGTTAGGCCCATGCTGAGCCCTCCCTTGGGATTAGGTCGCTCAATATTTATTCTAAATATCTCCCTCTTTTTCTTTTATTTCTTTATTCTTTTATTTATGCACAAAAACATGCTAATTATTCAATTTTACACAATGCATGCTATTTGCTCATTATTATTATTTACGTATATCTACATGTGTTTGGCAAAGGTTTTGTAGCTAAAATAAAAGAATAAAGAGTGATGAATGGGTATTCATCATCGAGTTCTTAGAGGACCCTCCTCCGTCGTCCGATCAGCCCCGACGCTCCAGATTCGATCACAACCGTCTATTTGAGGAGCTTCAGCCACCGTCGATTTCTTCTAGGGCTCGATCTGGACCATTCGCTCTGACGAAGAGGTACCCTCGCTTCTCAGCCGTCAGATCAACACGTGGTTCCTCCTCGTCCGTCCAATAATAAAGGGGTAATTTGTACTTAGGCCCCTCCACTTTTAGCATTTATTGGTTAGTCCTATAAATATTTTCGTACGTTGTTTTTAATTAGGTTAAATTGCATAGTGGAGCTTCATGTTTATTTTATTTACAATCTAGTCCCTGTATATGTGGATCACGTGCATCGACACGTGAGGATTTGGGTTATTTGCAAAATCTATCCTATGTTTCCTGTGCGTTATTGTTTGATATTTTATAAATAGGAATTACAGTAATGCCCCTCCGTGCCTGATCCACGTGCCTTGCGCGTGATTTTGTGGACTTTTTGCACAAAGGCCCCTAGACTTTCTGGTTTTGTTATTGTTTAGCCCCTGGAAATACTTTTCGTTGCATTTAGGTCCTTATGTATTGTGTGCCTTGTTTTGATTAAATAAAATAGCAAATTAAATCCAAATTAGGTGAAATTTGGAAACGTGGCTCCTGCCACTGTGTAAAAATTTCCCTAAATTTTAGGTACATTTTTGAGGAGTTTTGATATTTTAAAAATTCAAAAACAGTTAATTTCACTACTGTCTAACTTAGAAAATCAAAGAAAAATATAAAAACTATTTTAAAAATTCTAAAAAAACTAGGATTTGTTTATTTGCTGTTTTTGAATTTCTGTGAAATTTTTGTGCTTTTTGGATATATAAAAACCTTAAAAAGTAAAAAACACTAAAAACCCTATAAAAATTCTAAAAAATTCTATAAAACTCTAAAAAATACAAACTCTTTTTCTTAATCTTAGTTTATTTTTATATTTTTCATGGACTTTTATAGATCCATTCTATATTTTTAATGGATCTTTCAAGTCTGGCTAAACAGTGATTCCCTATTATCCCTCTTTTTGATTTTTAGAAAATCGTATAAAATTTGAAAAATTCTGAAAAATTCACCAAAAACACTAAAAACCTAAAAAACATAAAAACATTTTTATTTGAATTTTTGGAGTATTTTTGAGTGCTTTTATTAATTGTTGAAGTTGCTTGTTTTTACTTTTCTTTATAAAATCAAAAATACAAAAATATTAAAAAATCAAAAAATCCACCAAAAATCTTTTGTTTATTTTATTTTATTTCTTTGACTACTTCGTAGGCCGCAAGGCCAATTCGTGCTCCCTGAGTCCGACCCTGGTCGCTATACCAGGTTAATAAAAGTAGCGAGGACCGTTTCCTTGTTTTGACTGATTTTATTTCTTTGATTTGGTTGTTCCTTATTCATTTTCTTGTTGAGCCGATTACCGTGAGATCCGGGGTCACAACGTCCTTTGTCTACCTTTACCCAGATTTTATGGGATTTTGAATCATTCGGTCATCAGCCGTATGCATAGTGACCCCAATATCGAGTCCTCATATTATTGGGGCGATATTGGATTGCGCATAGCGAGTGCTAATCCTGTTGACGGTTGGTTCAATTAACAACGGGTCAACATCACCTTAGGGGTGGTGGGCCCGGATGTTAAAGACCGAATTGGGAATGCAAGTTGGACTTGCAAGGCGGAATATGTTCCCGCTTCTTTTTATCCGAGTTACAAGTTCTCATATTATTGGGATGTAACAAGGATAAGAAAGGAGATCCCATATCTTTCTTGAGATATATTGGTAAGTATATCTCTTACATTGAAAGTGATTAAGGGAATGAATTTTCAATGTTGACAAGGCAAGACAACTTTGATATAAAATTCCTAAATCAAAGTAAAATGTGTATATATATTTTTATATATTTATGCAAATTTCTTATTTCAGATAATCCTCATTAAACCCACTCAGTTTTATACCCAATAATAACCAGTAAAATATCATGGATTGGATCCATGATCAAGATATTGTACTTGCAGTTTGACACATAATGTATGTGGTTGCAATCTGCAAGTTTCCTCATAATAATGAGGAATGACGATTAAATAGATAATACGACAACAACCCTAGGGTTTGTATGTCTCTATAATCTTGATCTCTCATCGAATGTACTTTGGAAGTGACATGTCGATGATGATCGTGATTGTCAATTAATCCTTATAAAATCTAAGAAGATGTTCTGGCATACATATGTGCTCTTGTCATTTAATAATGAGTGACATGATTCACTGCATCGTGCAGAATGGTAGCTCTATAAGAGATAATGTATTCAAAATATTTGAATACCTACCTGAACCTAAGTCTTTAAGAGTTAAGATGTATGTAGATATGATGAGTGCCATCATCCTACTATCTATACTCTACTCATTCATGAAGCTTCATAATGTTCATATTGTATGAATTAAATGAAGCTTATATAAATGTTGAAATACTCTTATATTGAAATATTTTGAATTCAACATAAGAGATCCTTTGTCTTAAGCAATGGTTGTTTAGAGATGAGAGGAGTGCAGTGGAAGCATGGGTCGGACCTAGGTTATAAGGAAAGTCAAAGAGTTGGTTGTACTTCTATGGTTTCCACACACATATGGCATCCAAATAGTTGGATGAATGCCAATACTGCAATGAGCTGATGTATTGATAGCATGACTATCAAGTCTATCTAAAATCCTTAGAGAAGGACTTGGATAGTGCATCGAAATAATTTACATCTACATTTAACCATTGAAATTGACTTTCTTATTAGATAAGATTAAAAGTCTAATAATTGTATCTCAATTTTTCTAATAACACTTGCAATTGGTTGCATATGTTTTATAAAATTCGAGAAATTTGATCTCCAGGTTTAATAGTCATCCACATGGATGTTGATGCAATTGTTGCAAAAACCTCTATTGGATAAATAGACTTCACATTTTCAGTGGGAGAGCCCTTAGTCTTAGAGAATGTCTCTATGACCTGGATATTAGAATACTCTCATTGTTTATTTCTAAATGTTGGAAATAAACAAGAATTCTGGAATAGACCTATCATAAATAGTAATGATGGATATATTTCAGATAGTAATCAAATATTTAGTGGACTCTAATAAATTAGAAAATTAATGAATGGTTCATTAACATTTCTAAATACTGAAAATCAAACCTTATAAGATCAATAGAAGGATAAAGATCATTTGACAATGATCTGGCATCATACCTTGGACATTAGTCTGCTGATGAGATCAATAGACTAGTAAGAGATGAACTTTAGAATGTCTAAAATCTCAAATCTTACGTACTTTTGAATATTGTATTCAAAGTAAAATTATCCAATGTGCACATCTCTAGGAATGGTGTAAGATGACAAGGTATTAAAGATCTCATACATACTGATGTATGTGGATCATCTGTATCATAATAAACATTGATGATATGTAATATCGTTTAATGATTATTTGTGATATGAGATTTCTTCCCTTCACCTTATAAAGCTTTGAAATGTTCAAAGATTTCACAATTTTTGGTTTAGAACCAAAGTTTGAAGGAAGATGAAATGAATTTGATCTAATCTAGGTAGCTTGTACCTATTAGATGAATTCAAAGGAATACCTTATGGAGATATGAATCCTCCTAATGCACCTAAACTCAATAGAGTTATAGGGAGATACAATTGATCATGTGTGACATGATTTGAGCCATTATTAATCTTAGCATAATTATCTCTTAACTTCCAGGTATATATATATGTGTGTGTGTGTGGTAGAGACTACATTATATATCCTTATAAGGTTCCATGCTAGTAAGTTGGAATCTAGCACCAGAGAATGCTACTTCATTAGGAAAATAAAGGATGGTATTAGATACCCACTTTATGACCTTGAGATTCTTAAAAGATCTCATCTCTAAGGATATGATTCTTAGAGGATAACTCTCTTGAGAATCAAGATGAAAATGAAGTAAAGGAACTCATTTAATCTTAAGAAGATAATGAGGCTCCTAAAATCGGAAACTAAAAGGACAATTAAAGATGAACCACTAATACTTCTTGAAATGAGTTTGAGGATGAATTCCATGTGTCATAGAAATCTGACAATGATCGAACTTCATGTGATGAAGCTTCTGAAGATCATGTCATAGAAAGATAGATGTTAGCAATAAAGTCTATAGTAGACTTCATATACAAGTGTTGTATATGGACCCTCGAGGATCCACCTATATGGGTAAGACCCATTAAGGTGTAAATGGATCTTCAAGAGAAAGAGGAAACCTGATGAGAAGGTGATACCGCTCCCGCACCCTTAGTTAATTCGGGCAAATTAATGTTCCAAATTACTTTTAAGTGTTCGTTGTAGTCGGATACGAGAGGTTGATCAAAAACCACTTAAGTCAGATTTTGGTCAATTTTAAGCGGTGATATTTTTTTACTTGATGGAGTCCAAGGTCGATCTCAGGGAGGCAACTGTCTCCTTAGGTGGATTACAGCAATTTTCAAGTGTTGATGTTCGAGGGTCAAATTTTTTTGGTCTTTTTATTTCTTATGCAGACATATGCAGACAAATCTTAGCCAATTTTAATGTTGAATTTAATTGATGTATCAAACGAAGTCCAAAAATAATGAAAATTGGCCAGATGATTATGTATGATGAAAATGACCTACACTAATTTTTTTGGAATTTTTCGACTCAAAATAATTTTTCTGTGAATTAAATAAACAGACAGAGTGATTTTCAGTGTTTAATTTTTAATAAATATCAAATCACAATTTTTCCAAGAACAAAAATTATCCTAGGAAGGTCTAATGATCAGGGACCTAGGAAAATTAACAGATCTAAAATTCACTGTGAAATGAATTAATTAAAATTAATTCAAGAAAATCACTAAACTATTTATTCAGGCCTCGATATGCGTGCAAATGTTATGAAATTTTTATGGAGTGTTAAAAATGATGTCCTTAAGCTACTATGAATTTTTGGTGATTTTTGAAGGCACAGATAATTAACTAAAAATCAAAAGGCATCACTGGGCAAAATATGTCACAAATGAACCAATTAATTCATTGATAATTCTAGTAAACCAACAAAAATCAGACACGTGTACTAACAGATAGAGGACAAAATTTCCAACAACATGCAATTTCTAGAATCTCAAAATGATGAAAGATGCACTCTAGGGACACGTGCAAACACAAGGGTGTAAATGCAATACTGGAAATTAAAATTTCAACAATTAAATATGCTGACAGGGACTAAAATGCAATTACCGATAATATACAGGACTTCTATGCAATTTTTCCACGAGACACGTGCTCCTCACGTGATGTCTGCTTCACAGGGGCCTTTTCGCAATTTCTGAAAGCTTCAGGGACGTCTGTGCAAATAACCCAGGCCGCACGTGCTCCTCACGTGGGTCGACCTAGGTTCGGAGGGCGTCGGAGGCTCGGAGTGAGGCTCGGGTCCTCTGGAGGTTCGGAGTAGCCTCGGTGCAGCTTCGGGTCACCCGAGCCTAGGCTTGGAGGCCGAGGCTCGGATAAGGCGACGTGGCGGCCTGAAGGCCCTTGGATCAAGATGGATCCAAGGGATGTCGATGAAGACGCGTGGCGGCTGGAGAGTCGTCCGATCTGAGGAGTGATCAACGGTCGAGGATGAAGGCGGCGAGGGGACGCGTGGCGAGGTTAGGACCGTTCGATCAGATGATCGAACGGTTGCTGCTCCTTCTTCTCTAACGGTCCTCCGCCACCTGCGGAGGAGAGGGCGGTGCTCCGGTGGAGGTCGCCTAGCTCCGCCCGATCCTCCAGATGCCGATGAAGCTCTCCGAGTTGTCGGAGGTATCCCAGCAGGAGCGTGACGATGCGGCGGAGGCGCTGATGGTCTCAGGAGCAACGGAGGGCGCCTGGAGATGGATGACGATGAAGCTCGAAGTTGTCTCCGGTGAAGCTCCGGCCAATGAAGGAATGAGATCCTGCAGGGGTTAGATGAGGTAGCCGAAGCGTGCAGGTGTTCGTGGAGTGCAGTGGAGTGATTGGCGAGGCCTGAGGCGAAGGGAGGTGGTCGGTTGACGGAGCTCCGGCCAGGTGGCGGAGCTGAAGGTCGATGGCTGGTGAAGTATAGTGTCTGAAGGTGTAGCGAGGCCAGCGAGGATCAGAGCTTCATCGCGAAGCTCGTCGGAGTGGTTAGGAGGCGCGAGGATGGCTGATGACGGCGAATAAAAGCGGCGAAAATCCAAGAGAAAGAAGAAGAAGATTGGAGGATGATGGAGGGAGTTACCTGGGGATTGGGGCTCAGCTTTGAGCTCCAGGTCGTCGCTCAAGGGGTCGGTAAGGTCCCGAGCTCTAGCAGCTGCTCGAGGGAGGCTGCGGCACAGCGGATGTAGCCGTGGATCTCGCCGGAGTGGATCTCTGTCGTCGCTCGACAACTCAGCCAATTGCTGTCACCAATAGGAAGCTTGGAGCTCGAGGGACCTCCCTGGAGTGGCGGATGGGGGTGAACGGTGCCGGTGGCTGGGTATTTATAGGGAGAAGGAGGTGGTCTGGTTTGGTGAGTGGCGAGATTGGTGGCTGTCGTGGGGCGAGTGTGGCGGAGATGGTGGTGTTTGAAGGAGCTGGCGAGGGAGAGGGACGAGTGGGGTGTGTCGTGGGGAGGTCAGCGGCCGGAGGAGGTGGCTGACGAGTGCCCAGAAAAGGAAAGGGGGCGCCCCTCCCGCAAGGCAAGGGACGTGGGGGAGAGGGGCGCCTGGAGGTAGGAGACGAGGTCTCCACCGTTGGATCTTGTGATCCAACGGTGGAGATCAGCGCGTGGCGAGCGGGTACGATTAGATCTAGGGTGCCAAGATGAAGGGTTATGAGGGGGGCCACGTGGTGCGTTGTAGAGAGGCGCGAGCGGATGGTTCAGATGAGAGGATGGAGTTGATCTGAGGGTTGAGAATCGCTGGAAGATGGGCGGCTGTGATGAGAGGATCGGGGGCGCGATCAAGCGGCGTAGAAGCCGCCACGTGGCTGGCTGGGGGTGCGGCGCTAAGGAACGGTGGAGATGAGGTGTGAAGCGGATCGGATGGCTGGGAGGTGGTTAGGAGCGTGGAAAGGCCTGGGCCGTTGGATCTGAAGCGAGATCCAACGGCTGCAGACACGGGCGGACGAGGCGAAGGGCAGCGGGCCGCGTGGCGCAATCAGAGGGCGCCACGTGGCCTGCTGTGAATGGCTGGAGAGTGAATCACATGTAGGAAGAAGAAGAAGCCGAATTTGGAAAAACTCAAAACATGAAAGTTGTAGATCTTGATGAGATCTACAAGTTTCATGTTGACCAAAGACGGAGATAAGGTCAAATATGGTACATCAATACAAGGATACATAAATGTACATATGTAGTATACAACATGACCCAAAAACCCAAGTTTCTCATACAAGCTCCAATTTCAATGAAATTAGTCTCATTTTGAAGGTCTTTTAATATGTAGTATTTTAAGAGTGAGTAGACCTAATTAGGGGTTTGTATGAGGGCTTTATGTGTGTTTTAATGTACAAGGGTTCCCAGGATGTTTGGGCTATTTTACAAGGGTGACTTTTTGGCATTCTTCCCTCTATTATTAAGGAATATATATATATATATATTATAGAGAAGAAGTTAATTTGATGAAGAGGTATTTTACAGGGGACTTTTGGCTTCTTATTTAAATGCAGATGAGCTGCTAAAATGCATGAATTATGGATGAATGCATGAGTGTTATTTATGCAAGATAAAAGGAAATATGCCTCTATTTTCTCGGGAACAAGGCTCTATTTTTGACTTTTGATGTGATGAATCACAGATTCATCAGAAGGTAGAGACCTTTAAAGCACGGCTCGAAGCCATTAGCTATACACTGAATAGAAGACATCGCTTGCGATGAGACTTGCTCTCCAGTGACCTTGCTTAAACCCATCAGTATATTGCTAACTATAGCTACACAACTTGATTTTGACATCTTCAAGATGGAAGTCAAGATTGCATTCTGCCACGAATATTTCTCCGAGGATATTTACATGAAATAGCCCCAGGGCTTCATGGTTGAGGAAAGCAAGGTGTGCAAGCTAAAGAAACTCCATATATGGACTCGAATAAGCTTCTTGTAGTTGGAACATAAGATTTGATGGAATTATAAATATTATGATTTCAGATAGAATCTTGATGTACCATGTGAAGCTTAGTGGGAGTGCCATTGTGTTCATCATGCTATACGTAGATGATAGCCTAATCATTTGGAATGATATAAGGATAATAATAAGTGTTTTATAAACTGTCTATCCCATACCTTGAGATATGATCACAAGGATACCTCTTAGATTTTAGTTCTGAAGATGTTCAGAAGCAAAGAGAAGAGGGTATTGGGACCGTCACATTAGTAGTACACCTTGGACATGTTCCATTTTCTGGATTCTGAGATATGAACTCAATGCAAGTTACTATATGTGGAACATACAATCGCCATATCCTTATGTCCAAGTATTCACAGAGAAAGCAAATTATTCTTGAAAGGTTTCAAGAATAGTTCCATTGTTTGATAATGTGTCTGAGCATTGAGGAAAAATGATAGTTAAATACTTTTTAATTATCACGAAATAAATGATTTTGATTCAAATTATTTAGCCATATAATGAGAGTTATCTAAGATAATTAAATGCGATTCAATTATCAAAGATGTTAATAATGTGAATGTAATTCATGTTATTTGGGCACATGAGTATAGGGATCCAAGATAATTAATATGATTTAATTATCAAGGATATGAATAATGTAGATAACACTATCTGTATTATTTGTATATGTTATAGATGTGATTTATAATATATTAGAGAGAACTTATTGTAAATCGTATCTACAAATTAATTGTTGATGTGAATTGGATTCACATTATAAATTAATTGGAAATACAATTTACATTTTATTTTAGGTTGTGAATATGATTCACAATTATTTAATGGCATGACTACAATATTCAGAATATTAATTTGAAATTATTTTTGTGAGTTAATTTACAACAAAAAATGTTGTAAATCTATATGAAGGATTATGTAAGATTTAATACCTCACAAAATTAGAAAGCCAACACCTTCCTTTAATGGATGGCGGATGACCACCCTTTGACTTGTTCTCAAGGGTGGCCATCCCTCCTTTTTAGGAAGGTGTGTGGGCTCCTTCCTAATCCTTCTATCCTAATTGATTTAGTTCAAATTAAAATATGTTGATTATTAAATATATTTAATGTAATCTAAATTAATTATTATTGTATTTTTACAACAAAATCATGACCATTGAATAAAAACACAAATCAATCTCAATCATTGATTTTGGGTATCACATGTATCGTGATCCATGGACTCCCAAAATACTATAAAAGAATAGGCAACCCTAGCCCTTCTTTTACACACAACAGTAATCGAATAGCCTCTCTCTCTCTCTCTCGTATTCTCTACACACGTCCCCTTGAAAAACACACTGATCGACTCGTCTAATAATAGAAAATTTTATTTTTATTATTTATACTCATAAACTTTGATGTATAGTAAAAGTACGGGAGCGTCGAACTCAGGGAGGCAAACTGTTGGAAATTAGGGTTAAACTATAGAGAAGTAAGGTTTTATGAGGTTTCTAATTTTTATTTATTTTGAAGGGATTTTTCTTGATTTTTATTTAATTTTTATGAATTTTATATTGTTTTATAAATTTGAAGTATTTTTTGTAATTTTTTATTTTAGAAAATGTTTTGTAATTTTTATTATATTTTTATTTTGTTATTTTTTATTTTAATTTTATTTACTTTTTTATGAATTTTTAAAAGGTTTTTAAGATTTTTATGGATTTTGTTATTATTGTTAATGTTGAAAATCGATTTTTTATTGAAAATAGATTTTTATTTTGGATTTTTAAGATTGAAAACAATGTGAAAATATTTTTATTCTATTTTAATTGTAAAGTAGGTGTAATTATATTTGAGATGATAAGTTGTACATTTTTGTGTTATTTTTTTATTTAGTTATGTTTTTTACAAGTTTTTATGTTTTTTTGATTTTTTTATGGTTTTTAATGTTCTATTTTTATTTTATTTTTGATTTTTTGTGTAAAATATGGTACAATATATTGTACGTAATTTTTGTTAGATTATTTAGAGTGTTTTTATATTTTTTATTATTTTTGAAGTTTGCTACGTTTTGTTAGTGTTTTAGATGATTTATTAAAAATAGAAAATGTTTTTATTTTGCAAACAACTATTTAATAATGTATAGTATAGCGAATTTATACGTACTTTTATTATATATTTATATTGTGTATTCTTATTTATCTTGTATTTAATATGTAGTATAATTATATATTGTATAAGGGTAGTTATGTAATTAAGTAAGAAAACATGGACGTGTGTGAAATATGTAGAAGCTGGAGGGATGTCCCGCGCAACTATTCCAGGATACGTGTGCCAGGCACGTGTGTTCCAGAGCAGCAGGACCTATTTGGAATTCGGTAGAAACTGGAGATCGCATACGCAAAATGTCTAATTTGCATGTGCTATCTCACATGCTCCTTCAACAGCTATATGGGACTTGATCGCAATGTTTACAAGTTTCGAGGTGGGGGTATTCTAAAAATGGCCCGAAATATCTGGACCGGGCACGCGAGCAACGCGTGACACTCTTAAGCGGTGGGGCGGCAAGGCTCTGCTTCTGACACATGGCTTAACTATAGTAGTTCAATCAATGAATGATCAAATGGCTTAGATGCAATATGGATGCAACCGTGTTCTTCCCTCTTTGGATCTGCAAGTTGTTGTGGGTTATGCGAGTTACAGATCACGGCGGCTTTCTTCAAGTTGGCAGTAGTTCCTGGTAGCTGCGGATCAAAGGGCGGCAGTAACTCTGTAGATTTCATCTTCTCCGACTACGATGAAGAATCCCTTCGGCTTGCGTAGTTCAACTTCTGTTTGATGCTCAGATCCTCGAACTGTGGTGATTAGGCGGATCTAAGCGTTCATAATAGCTCTAAGCATAGCTGCTCCAGGTATGATGTTCAGATTTGCAGGTACTCCGATTATGCTCTCTATGGTGCTTTGATCTTTGTGTGGACTCTCGATCTGCGGGGATTCAGGATGATGATTGATTACAGGTTCAACTTTTTTCGTCTCCAGATAACGAAATGTTGGGCTTCGGAAGACTACTCAATGCATAGTTCCAATCTTCAGCGGGTCATGCATGTTATTAAACTAGACTCGAGATTTGTGATCTCGGTCAAACGATAAGCTCAGAGGATATGGAATGGATCAATGATCCTTAAGGGATGTAGTAGAAAAGGATCAAAGTTCAGGTCCGACAGGATCTGAGATGGATAGGGATGAAAGGAAATTGTGGAGAAATGTACGAATCAAGAAAGAAACGTGGATAGTGGTGGCGGAAGAGAGAAGATACATATATGAATCAGAGAAGAGAAACGGAGAGGTTGAGAAGAGAAAGGATAGAGGAGGAAGAAGAACTAGAACACTAACCTAGAATTGATGATGTTCGTCGCTTGTGGGTAGACCAGATGCTCTTGTTCCTCGCCTTGAGATGTGACGGCGATGCTCGCGGAGGCTGGTCCACGTCGGTGCAAGCCAGTGGCTGATCACGCCAGACCGCCTCAATCACAACCTCGCCCAACATCGGAGATGAGAAGTTGTCACCCTCACGCCTCTCTCGCAGAGCACTGGAAGGAGTGGCAAAAATGGTGGATCCGACTCTCGGAGGGGGTGATGCCCTATTTGTAAGAGAGGATGCTTGGGGGCCAAGGAGATGGATGGCGTCACCACCGAGGGTGGCGTCACTAGAGGTAGTTGGCATACCGGTCAACGGTCGGTCAGTTGGGAGCTTGGCGGAGCGGTCGTCGGTGGAGGAAGAGGGGAAGAAAGAGAGGGCGTTGGAGAAGAATCAGGGAAGGAGGGGGAAGAGAGAGAAGGGAAAGGTAGAGAGAGGAAAAAAGGAAATAAATTAAAAAATTAAAAATTAAATTAAACAAATTAATAAATTAATAATTGTATTAATTTTAAAGAATAATTAGAGGGTTAATTAAGTAATTAAATAAGTAATTAATGATTAAATAATAAATAATGAATGAAATAAATAAACAACTTAATGACTTAATAAATGATAATTAATAATTAAATAATAAATAAGTAAGTAAATTAAGTAATCTATTAATTGATAAATAATTAAATAATTTTTAATTTCTTTTAAATTAATAATAAAATATTATTAAATTATAGAAATATAATAAATATCATATATTAAATAATATTAAATTACGGTACATTGTATAATATATATACCGATACAGCCCGGAACCCACATTTTGTATATTAACTAGATTTTAGCGAAATCATTGTCATTCTGTAGATAATTAAATAATATGAACTTTAAGACCGAGTTTGCCCAATTCGGAGTCAGTATGGCCGAGTTATGAGCCTCGGGATATATTGACATTTTAACTTAAATTATTTTTATATTTTTCTATATATTTTTAGAAGATTTTTAGAAAAGAAATTAAGTTAATCGGATTACAGTTAATTAATTTAAAATACGAGAAGTTTCTACATAGAGTACTTATAGACAACGGGTCCCAAACACCAAAACTCACCTATCTTATTCTAATATTTTTTAATATTTTCAATAAAAAGTATTAAGTACAAACAAAGTTTAAAAGTGAGTTTGGTCCATTTGGAGTTTTCTATAAATAGTTATGAACCTCAAAAGTCGACTTTTACGACTTTTTCGGTTCATCACAATTAATTATTTTTTGTTGAATTATTTTTCTGTTATTTTTGTAAAATAATATATATTGTTATGAACATTTTTTTGTAAAAGAAGTGTTTTGATTCGAGATTTTCCAAGTGATAAATAAAATAGGTGAAATATTTACAATGTGGGAAAATGTGTTTAATTAAATTCTTGGTCTCAGTTTTTTGGTATTTTTATATATTAGGATCCTTATCTCCCTCTACTTATTTATTTTATCAACCAAGTCAATATTGACCTGATCTCAAGATTAGGATCAGTCTGTACATAATTTTGTCCATCCTTCTTTTCTTTTTATTTTCTTTTTTCTCTTTATTCTTTTATTTTGGGTAAACTAAGTGTTAAATATATAATATTAATAATTATGGTTAGAATGTTAATTAATAGGAATTAGTGAATATTCACATGTATTTTACCAAGGATTTTAGCCAAATGAAAGAATAAAGGTAATGAATCATGGATTCATCATTCCCCACTTTACCTTTGCTAGCCCCTTAGCAAACACTTATTTTATAAATAAGTGCAAGCAAGAAGAAAAAGATAAAATAAAAATAAAAGAACTTAGAACATGTCTGTTTCTTTAAACCTAATTTCACTTCACCCAAAATCTAGAACTCGGATTAGGAATTTTGATTAATAGTGTGTCGGGACTCTATTAGAATTAGGTTTTTAACCTCGACATCCCTCAAGTTCCACAAATCGTTATCTAGGTACACCTCAACAGCCAGCTCAGATCCACCTATTCATCACGCAAACTTTTCAGCTTTTAAAGCAATATATACTGTATGTGAAAGGTTTTAGCTCTTCCCGCTTTAGAGAAGCGAAGAAACCACCCATCCTAGTAATACACTCCCATTAGGCCCTCATCCAGCTTCTCGATCCTCGAGGAGAGGGGTATTTCCTGGCTGAGCTTCGATCGAGCCTCCCACTTAATTCTGGTGTCTCACAAGCTCTAGAGATGCTCTACACGATCATGGGATTGTTCAACAATGGGTGTACATTTCAAAAAGATCCAAACCTCATCGGAGGAGGTATGGCGAGTCGAAGAAGACTCAAGCACCTGGAGCTGCAAGCTGAGTTGATTTTACCCCCAAATGGGATCCTTTTGCACCTAGGACTACACCAGAAGCTTCAAGGCTTGAGGGAGGAGCTCCTTGACCCACAGATGAGTAAATATATGGTATGGAATGGTAGGGCGGATGTGCTCCAGCGAGAGGTAGACAATAAGCATGGATCTCCATTATCTGTGCAAGATAAAGGGGAGAGAATGGATCAAGATGACATAGGGTGATGAGATGAAGGTGTGGAGGTAGATAGTAGGTCACCAATAGTTGGGAATAGTGGGAACAAAGGCCGAAGCTCGGAGCTCCTATGAACTACAATCTTGGATTTTATGCCAAAATAGACTAAATCAAGTGAAATAAGAAGTTCACCTCCCTAGGACAGATGGGAGCAGAACCACTAGGAGAGTCTCCAACGATGGTTGAACCGCCTCCTTCGCCCTTCCTCTACACTGCCAATCAGGAGACTCCACTTCCTCAAGGAAGGGAAAGCTCCAAGAATGATATTTGGGGAGAAAATTTAGATCAGAAGGATTGAATTTCAAGATTGGCGGAGGAGATACTTTATATAAGGCTGACTGATCGTGGGTTGACTGACACCAATCCTTGATGTGCGTGAAAGATGAGAGGTGAGTGAAGAAATCGCAAGAAAGAATTGAGGACAGAAGAGATTTCTATCGAGATGGAATTTTTGGTGAAAATAGGGGAAAATATAGAACGGACCGGTCCAAGAAGGGGGGGGGAGTTGACCTTGGTCAACTAGCGTCGCCTCCTAATTGGTTCGTAGCAGACAGAAGAAGAAAAAGTATAAATAAAAATATAAATAAAAGGAAATAAAATAGAAAATGATTTTATCAAATAAAGCTTAAAAGATAAAAGTTATTTCTTATTTTATGTGCTATTTTAGGTGATTTTTAGTTATTTTTATGGACATGTTTATTAGGAATTAATTTTTACAAGAGTAAGTATAGCATAAATACCTCTGTATTGTGAATTTGATTTTTATTTTGTATTTTAAATTTTATTATCATATATACATAATTTATATATTTAAAATATATTTAAATACATATTTACATATTTTTTATTCCACTTTTCTGAGTTTATTTATACACTTAATTAATTATGGGTATGTACATTATATTTGTAGTATACATATATATCTTATTATACTATTCAATTTATTTCATTTTTACTGACTTTATTTTATGTTTATATTTTTTATATGTTTTATGTAATATTTACATGTATTCAATGATATAAAAGGTTAAAAATTTAAAGAATAAATAAAATGGGCAAAATATATATGTATTTGCTACATTGGAACCCAAAAAGCCAACTTTTATATCTTAACTCCATTTCTAAGAAACACATTCATTAAATAGATAATTTAATTTAGAGTACAATAAAGGTGATTTTGATCAATTTTGAGTTCATATGAAGAAGATATGGATATGTGAAGTTTTGTTTGAGGCTTTTTCATCTATGTATCCAATTCATATTGTACATTATTTTCATATGCAATTATTCTTGTTTTTTTAATATATTTTTATGTACATGTTTTATGTTGAAAATATCTTTACTTGAGATGTGTAGGATTGCATATAAATTAGTGTAAGTTTAGTAGTATGTGTAGGGTATTGGGCACATAAGGTTTCTAGGTGTCTATGTTATTTTATCTGTATTAGTTTGCCCTTTATCTTACCCTACTTTATTCCTTATCAACCAAGTCAATATTGACATAGTTTCAGGGTTTAGGTAGAGTAAGTATTTACAAAACTTCCTTTAATTTTATTTTCTTTTTCTTATACATTTATTTTGTATTTAATACAAGTTTTTATGTATTACTTATAGACAACAGTCAGTGTTTTATTTATATAAGTTAGATATATTTGCATGCACTTATTTAGCGATTTAAAAACAACATAAAGGAATAAAGGTGAATAAATGGTTATTCATCAGCGACCAATAAATTTTGTTGGGCATGCAGTCAAAGTTAGTTCTTTGTTTAGGGCACTCCATCGCAAGTCTCAAGTACTTTTTTAAAGTCGATCTTAAGGACCACGACCTTAGTTTTGTTGTGGTGTATGTGATTTCAAAGGAGATGGCAAAGGCATCATAGCCACTATGGTCTTTAAGGAAGGCACATTACGTGGGGGGCATCAGCTCTGCAAGTTTTGGGGCCCAGCAGTTTGCAAGATCTTTGTAATAATTCTTAGTGGGAGGTTGATTAGTCTTATCAGATGGTAGTCCATAATGTCATGTGGATCACCCTTCTTTTAGAGTAGTGTTATGATGGAGTTATCGACGAATTTCATGCCTTCGGGCTTGAAATAGAGGGAGTCGAGGTAGTAAATCATACTCATAAAGACCTCTTTTTTGATCGACCAAAATCTCTTGAAAAATACTGGGTGCACCCATCAGGGCATGATGCATTAAGGGACTTTAAGTTCTTAACTACCTTGAAAACCTTCTCCTCATAAAAGCGTTTAACCATGTCCTCATGTTTGATGTGTTTGCCCACAAGTTTTGGGTCGAGGTCTAAAGAAAGGAGTGGATTGGGTTCGGGGAAGGAGTAAAGTTGTGGGTAAAAGGTTGTTGCAACGCTAACGATGCATTCTCCATTAGTGTGTGTTGTACCCATGCGGGCTTTCAGAATAAGGATATTATTCCTGCTCCTACTGACTGAGGTGGTAGTTTGTAGATACTTCGTATTGTGATCCCCTTCCTGAATCCATCTAACCTTAGCATGCTGGTTTAAATGGAGAAATTCACCCTCAGTTACTCGCTTACGTTCCATGTGTAGTGGTCCAAGTTTACTGGATGTTTCGAGTGCCCTACATACAATGGCAAATGTGTCTTACAAGGTTTGAATCTCGTATAAAAGTTTTTTGGAGTATTCATAAAAAAGGGATATATGTTCACATTTCTAATCAATGATATCATACTTGAGACTTTTGACTTTGAGGTGCTAGAGATGGAATGGATTGACCACTATGTACAGTTTCATCTAAGAGGGTGGTATGACTACTTTGAATGTTGGTTTATCCATCTAGAAGCCTTCCATCTTAAATAATGGGCATATGGATTTTAGTACAGTTAGGGCGATGAAGATAGGTTTGTGGTCTACGAAAATTTTGTGTAAGTCTTGTGTTTTTGTTAACAGGGATATATCCAACAGGATTGCAAAAATTAGGATCTCATCGAGTACTCCCATCCGTTTTGGGAAGTGTCAATCCAAGTAAACAAATAACTCAGGTCTCGAAGATCGAAAAGGCCTGAATCAGTGCAACTTTCAATGAATTTACGGGAGTGGGAAGTGGGAGGTCTGGTGGAGGAGAATTCACTAGGGTATCATATAATATTAAAGTCTCCAGCCATAATGAGGTTTCCCTATAAGTCGGTGAGGTTGGCTAGAACAATCAGGAATGTATCTTTTTTGTGGCATCAGGGGACCATAAATATTGATGAAATCTATTCCGATATTTCTCACTACATGATGGAGATTGACAATCGTGTAGAAAGAAAAGTCAGTGCAATAAGGGATCCCATCACGTTAGATACCTCATGACTTATTCTTTCATTTTGGTGATGATCGAGGGATGGTGATGGATCTCCATTTCATCACCTTTATTCTATCATTTTGGCCTTAAAAACCCTAGTAAATGCATGTAAATACCCATAAATTGCATAAATTAACATTCATGCATTGTTGTACAAATTGTATATAAAACATCATTTTTAATGCCAAAATTATAGAATAAAGAAAAGAAAAGGAATAAAATGTCAAAGATATTTTGACCCTAAACCCTGAGACCTAGGCATCTCGATGACTAGGTCGACAAGGAATAAAGTAGGGGGAGATAAGCGTCCAAAATACAACAAAATTCCCATTTATTTATTCATTCTTTATTTGTTTTTGGGACCAATTTTATTTTCCACTTTTCATATCTCAAATAAAGAAACTTTGTACATGAAGGTTGTAGGTAATAAAATATAAAAAAATACAAAATTTATTTCATACAAAAATAATATACAGTGTAAAAGATATACTATAAATAAAATTCTAAAATCCCAAATTCCCAAATCCATATCTCCTAAATAAAACTCAAAGTATATCAAAGTCACCTTTATTGTTTATAACTTTTAATAGGCTATTTAATGAATGTGGTTTCATATTTTTTGGATCTAAGGTGTGAAAGTTAGGTTTTGGACCCCTATTGTACAGTATATAAGAATAAAATATTCATTTTATTTATTCTTTATTATTTTTGTAATTTTATATTTTTATAATTTTGTAAATATTTTTTATAATATATGTATATATTAAAACTAAAATAAAAACATAAATAAAATACTAAGATAACATGAAAAATAATAAACATTTTTTATTTATAACTTAAAATTAATAAAATCATTTATTATTTAATATTGCATTTCTAAATCATTTTTAGGTCTGATTTTCTAGACCAACCGGCTTTCGCCCCAATTTGTTCAACTCTCTGACCGAGGTCATAGGGGTGTCAGACCTACGATGTGACCCTTTTTCTCGTTTTTTCCAAGTCGATCCGGGCATCGACTTGGGCAGATCTCTTCTGCACTTATGTGCCTCGTTCGCCGATGATTCACGCGCAGGTGATTCCTCGATGTGTGGATCACTGATGTGCATGATATACCTCTCCCTTTGACCCCACCCCACCATCCGCATAAAATCCCACCTCTGTCCAAACTTCGCCCTTTGATCCCTCTTCTACCTTCAAACCGTAAACCTAAGCATTGAGTGTCCTCCATAGTGACAGTAGGAAGAAGATCCACACTTCAGCAAGGTGTTTTGGTATCGAATCGAGGCCGATCCAGCTTCGCCGCCTCCTCCGCCCGAAGGTCCGCTCCTGGTCGGTGTTGGTCAGGTGAAGCTCCTTGTTCTTCGTGCCTTTTCATTCGTAGCATTAGCATTAGCTTAATTCTGTAGTTTATTTCTTTCAATCTTGTTGCCTTTATCACAAAACCCAAATCCATCGCCCGCTGGAGCTTTGGCTCCGCTTTCTGTCTCCAACCAATCCACTCAACCTCCGCTTCGCCCCACGCTTTCAACATCTTCCCCTTCATCTGCTGATCACCCCAAGCACCCACACCCATTTAGATCTCACACAGATCCATAGATCCGACCTCCTCACTCTACCACTCGCTGGAGGTCTTCGCGTTGTCGCATCACGCGTCCATTCCACCCCTAGGAGCTCCCTTGAGCTCCGTGTTTTTGGCCTAGCCATTCCCCTACAGGAAATGAAGAAAAACTCCACCTTTGCGGGCTTTTGAGGCCCAGGAGGAAGCCCATGTGTCATGCGTCACTGGACCACTTCCAGCGGCGCCCAGCCATTTTGTGGAGCTCTACAGCTGCAGGACCACTTCAGGAGCAAAGAGAAACCATCAGCGTGTTTGCAGGTGGCCGGAGGAGCGAGTAGCACCGAATCAAAACTCACCTTGGGCGAGTTCGTCCAGAGTTCTTACAGCCTCGTCGAAAGCTGTTGGATCAGGTGCAGCTGCCAAATCACTTGAGCACCATTGCATCGACCTCGCTCGAGAGCATCGGATCTGCGGGGTAATTTAATCAGAGTCATTCGTGCCCAACCGTCATCGGCACACAGGAGCTTGCTAAGTGGATAAGTGGGTGCATCGCACCCGTAGGATAGCGCCTCAGCAGGGTATTTTGCATTTCCAGCCCTGCTCCTTCTTGAATTTAAAAGCTAGAACTAAATCATTCATCTGACATTTAATTAATTTTGTGATATTTGCAATAAGGCCCCCAAACTCTGTGTATTTGCATCCAGATCCGTGCCATGTCACCGCACGTGACCCCCCACGTGATGTGGCTATTTTGCAGGCGTACCCTTGGAATTTTGGATATTTTCTTCTGGCCCATGAACTTTTTAATTCAATTATTTATTTTGTGAAAAATGTAGAGTGGTCCTTGAACTTTTTTTTATTTACAAAAATACCCATCCTAATAATGTAGTTTCTCTTTGTTGTCTCTATTTATTTAAAATAGCTACATTGCTCCAAAAAATCCACAAAAATAGGCTTAGGTTCCTGTTGCATTGTGCTTCCATGCTATATTTTTTTTTGCAAATTAGGACCTTTTTTATATAAAATAAAAAAGAGCACTATTTTTCCCTGTACAGCTTATAAAATCTATAAAAAAAATATATTAAAAGTTTTTGAAAAATTCCAAAAAAAATGTATTTCATATGTATTTAGTCCTTTTACAACTCCAGACCAAAAATCCACAAAAATTATAAAGAAACTCTCCTAAAAATTGAAGAACCCCCAAAACCTTCATAGAAATCTACATAATTCTCAAAAATTCCAAAAATTGTATGTTTTTTTCTAAATTTTCTTTATATTTTAATTTATTTTGGAGAAATTTTGAGTATGTTTGCAATTTTTTATCTCTATTTTAATTCAGGCTAGTTAATTTAATGGGTGTTGATGAATATGTGATTCATCACTCTTAAAGTTAAAAATAGAGCCTTGTTCCCGAGTAATTAGGAGCATATTTCCACCAATATTGCATAATTAGCATTCATGCATGCATTGATAACATTTGCATTTAGCATCCGCATCTGCATTAAATAAGAAGCCAAATTCATCTATAAAAACTACCTATCTGTATATATTTTACACTAACCCTACAAACCATAGTTGTACTCTATACTGCATATATTACTAACACTAATTAAAGAAAAATAAATTTGGCAAATAATAGAAAAGTGCTAACCTGTAAATTTGGCAAATAAAACCCCAAACCAAGTTGGAGACCATGGACCTTAGAATGAACATATCTCTCTCATATATAGCCTCCGATCTAGGTCTACTTACTTTTAAAATAATCTACATTTAGAGACCTTCAAAATGAGACCAATTTCATTAAAATCAGAGCTCGTATGCAAAACTTGGGTTTTGGGCCCCCATTGTACACTATATGTATGTACATTTGTACCCTTGTATTTTATTACTTTATTCGACCTCATTTCCGTTCTTGGTCAATACGAAACTTGTAGATCTCATCAAGATCTACAACTTTCATGTTTTTGAGTTTTTCCAAATTCGACCATTTTCTCCCTCTTATGGCACATTTCTTCGTCAGCCAATCAGATTGGGCCACGTGGTGCCCTCTGGTTGCGCCACACGGCCCACTCAGCCCCTCGCTACGTGCCTCGTCTCCTGGCCATTAGATCATGTTCTTCTTCTTCAGATCTCAGCCCTCCATTCTGCAACCCATCTCAGCTGCTCGATCTCCCCCCTAGTCTCATCCAGACCACACGTCTCCGCCTCATTCTCAGCCCTCCACGTAGTCACATATCTACCACCGGATCTTTCTCAAGATACCTCCATCTCAGTCGTCAGCTCTCGCTCAACTGACGACCCTTGGATCTTCACTCCTGTTCTCATCCCCGCCGTCTGTCTCTACCTCACTCTCCTTAGGTCACGTGTCATGCTCATGGCTACTGGATCTTGGCCCCATCTCATCCGCTCATCCCCGCTCAATCGAAGACCCTTCGATCCCCACGCCTGATTCCATCTTCACCGTTCTTCAGCACTGCGTCCCCATGCAACCACGTGGCTTTATCACGACCCTTCGATTTCATCACCCAGATCTTATCACGAACCTTCTCTCGCGCATATCTTCTGGACGTTGGATCACAAGATCCAACGGTCCAGAAGTTGTCTTCTTCCTCCGAAAGAGTCTCCCCCATGTTGCCCCCACCTCGCGACGGCTCCGCCCCCTTCCTATTTTTGACGCCACGACAGCCACCTTCTCCGACCATCAACAACTCCACAACGTAACCCCGACCTCCACCTTCCTCGCTAGCAGCCACGATCCCCATGAAGCCCTCTCCTTCTCTCCACAAACTCCACGCCGACCACTCTCTCCATCACCTAAACACCCCATCTCCTTCCTATAAATACTCCCTCTCCAGCCAACTTCCACCCCGTCTGCCCTTGCAGAGAGATTCCCCGAGCTCCCTTCTACTTGTTGGTGACAACAATTAGGCAAGAGAGTGAGCGAAGACGGCGTTTTCATCTCCAGCGAAATCCACGACGTATCACGCCGTGCCGCAGCTTCTTCGACGAGCTGCACGAGCTAGGGCCAGCTACCAACCCTCGAGCGACGACCGAAGCCTCTTCTGTGAGCCTCCGTCCCTAGGTAGCTTCCTCCATTCTCCTCTGATTTTCTTTCTTTATTCCTCTCGATCTTCTCGCCTTTTTCCTAACTTCTCTGATCGATTCCACATCTCTCCAACCATCCACCGAGCTCTGCCTTGGATCTCTCACCTTCGCGCCACCATCTGTTAGTCCCTACGACACTTCGACCCATATCTGATCACAGCTCTGCCGGCCATGACAGAATATCACCTCCGCGCAGTCATTTCTTCGCCCACAGGACTCTCCCACACTCACCGCACTCCCACAAGCACGATGCACTTGATTTCTCGCACACACTAACCCTGAAGGACCATTCTCTTCATTGGTCGGACATCACGTCGGAGCTGCTTCAAGCCTCATCTTCCCCGGCCTATAGACGACCCAGCAGCTTCCAAATGCTTCGGTGGCCTCCTGACACTTCCATGACCGATCTGGGCTATCCAAGAGCCACCGGCAAGCTTCCACGAGCACGGGGAAGGGCGGAGGAGCCAGAGCTACCTCACCAAAGCCCTGCCAAGTATGCCGCAGGAGGCGGTGGACCAGAGAAGACGATGTACAGCTGTCGTTGGATCACCTTGATCCGACGGTCCTCTTCATGACACGTCGCCCCAAGCCCGCCTCCGTTGGATCGGGAGGATCTAATGGACCTCGTCGAGCCATGTCGCATCTACTTCGAGCTCCATATACCGTTGGATTGATCGCCATCAACGGCCAATATTGAGCCACGTCGGCTCGCTCCCGCAGCCATCGCCACCATTGGATCTTTCTGATCTGATGGGTCCTCATCGAGCCACGTATATCCATCTTCTGCCACCGTTGGATCTCTCCAGATCTAATGGCCCAGCATTCGCCACGTGGAGCCTCCGAGCCTCTTCCCCGACCCTAGGCTCAGAGCAACCGAAGTAGACCCGAAGCAAATTCCGAGCCTCCAGAGCCTCCCGAGCCTTCGCCCGAGCCTCCTACATCTCCCGAGCCTAGCTCCTCACATGTATCTCACGTGAGGGCTGGGTAATTTGCATTGAGGCCCCTGCAACTTTCAGAAATTGCAATTCAGTCCCTGCCAGGCGTGCCATGTGAGGAGCACATGTACTAGTGGGAATTTTACATCCATAACCCCAGCATTATAGGTATTTGCACTTTAGTCCCTGTATGCATGTTTTATTTTAAGCAATTTTATTTTTCTATTTTGCATTTTCGTCCCTGTATTTGCACACATATTTAGGTGTCCATTTTTCATTATTTTTAGATTCCAAAAATAGCATGTTGTAGTTTAACTTGTCCTTTATTTCTTGTGACACGTGTCATATTTTTGTGAGCTGCATCGAATTTTATAATATTATTTTGGTGGAATTTGACATATTTTACCCACTGGGTGCTTGAAATTAAATATTAAATCATTTGTTGCTCCAAAAATCACCATAAAATCACATTAGCTTTAGGTTAAGTTGCTCTACACTATGCCCAAAAATCATTGCATTTGCACACATCGCAAGGCATAAATAAATCAAATAGTATTTTGCCTATGTGATTTTTAATAGGTCCAATTTACATAGATTTTTAGGTTTATTAATTTTCCGGGATTCCTCTTACATAGACCTATCTAGGATAATTTTTAAATCTAAAAATAATGTGCCTTGGTATTTATTAAAATTGATTTTGCAAAAACTACCCTGCATCCATATTTAATTCATTAGAGTCTAAAAATTTCAAAAAAATTGCAGTATCTTAGTTTCATCGAATATAATCTTCTATCCAAGTTTTATTAATTTTGGACTTCATTTGACTATCTCTCTAATTTAACTTACAAATTTGGCTTGAAATTGCACTGCATTTTCCTTAATTGCATAAAAAACAGTCTTCTGTAAATCTGATCTCTAAATTAACTAAAAATTTACCTAAGGAGACAGTTGCCTCCGTGAGTTCGACCTTGGGCTTGACCAAATAAAATAAATTTGCCGCTTGAGTTAATCGACCATTAAATTTGAGTGGTTTTTGACGAAGTCTCGATTACCCGACTGCAACGAACGACAAACCTAATTCGATTGATAACTCGATTGAATTAACTAGGGTAACCGCAGCCACGTCAAAATGGCATTGTTGCCGGGGTGGCATGGCTTAGGTTAATTTGTAGGAAATTTTGAGTTTAGATATTCCATCCCCATGTAGTCTAATTCCCGGCTTTTCTTGTGAATATTTTTCTGTTATTTATTTTTGTTTGTTTTGTGTTGTCCTCTATCTGACCTCTATTTATTTTCGTGCGAGGAAAAAGAGGAGTCGAAGGTGCTTCGCCAGGCGAACCGAGGAATCATCATTTAAATAATTTGAGTGATTGTGAGGAATTGTAATTTTCTTTTATTTTCGTTATTTATGCATTTTTCTAGTGGATCCAGTTTGGGTTCTCACGTGTGTGAGTATAGTGAAAACGTGTCCTCGTGTGTTGTGTGGATTGCTTTGCATAGACCAGGACCTACACTTGTGGCTCTTGGAGCTATTGTAGGAACTGTTTGTGCTCGTAACATTCTAGGACCACACTTCGTACTTAAAAGACGCACGTAGACCGCAGCTCTTAGCCAAATTTAATGTGCTTCACTCGCTAATAAAACTGCATGTCTAGGAGCGGCTTTTATCGCTTGCATTTCATGTACTTTAAAGTTTTCAATTTTGTTTTGCATCCTGCATAAAAAGCAAAAGGATCACTGTAAGTCTTCTCTACTTAGCATTCATCATAGTTTTATCCTCCATCGGCTTTTCTCGACTCCTCCCCCTTGGTTTTTGAAAACTTAGGTTAAAAAGGAAATTAGGATTGGACGATAGGTGTGCTTTGTGGTTGGACTAACCAAGTGATCACCTAAATTAAAACTGGGACTGCTAAACAAAATTGACTAAAAAATCAATAAAATCGGAAATTCTATTTACAGGAGATTAACCCTGACCTTGTTTTCAGGCTGAGTGAGGGTACTAGAGTGTGTGTGCACACCCTAAGGCAGAGCCTAAAATCCCCGCCTTCCATATCACATACCTCCATCCGAGCAAATATCACAGGCTGAACTACGGGTTCAACTGACCAACGCTAATTAGCCTTCGCCTACTCCGGTAGGCAGATAGGGGTGAAATTGTGGTGCATCGCGACAAGTTGCTAGTAGCCTTCGTCTGCTCCAACAGGTAGATAGGGACGAAGTTAAGCCTTGTCAGCCTCCGCCTACTCTGTAGGAAGATAGGGGCAGGTCCTTGAACTTTCGGCTGGTGATAGGAGCAGAGAAAGAAGGGCGTTGGTATCTTAGGCGACAGTTTAAACAGGGGAGACGCATCCGGCTTTGAGCCGACTCCCCTATAGGCCACGTAACCTTTGCTGCTTGTCTGAAAATTCACACTTAATATCAACCAGATTAATTGGACTCGGTTCCGGGTCCTTCACCATGTTGAGTGTGAAAATCAGGGTTTGGATTCATTTGCTTGCTTGAGGTAGGAGTAAATTCCTATCTTACACTTATACTTCTGATTCTTCTTCTTGCCATCCAAGATGACTGACTTGGGGGGATATCTATTACTGATTCGCAAATCTTTCTTTGAGCCCCTCACGAAGTTTGTCTTCACTGGCCCAATCACAACTTGGGCCAACCCGGGCTCATGACCCTCTTGAGTTCAGGATCCATCAACCCCGAGGTGGTTACCCTCAAACCAACCCTTTTCTCTCTTCTGATCTCACTGAGGAAGACCTTCGCCTCAGTGATAATCTCTTCCTTGATATGTCCTCTAACCTAGACCATCTTCTTTACCCATGAGAAGAGGACAAGATGCCAAAGAAAAACCCAGATGACGAGGGACACAGATATGACCCCATGCACCAAGTCCTGGCCCGGTTAGCTAGAGTCGAGCAGCTGAATGCTGAACTTATGGCTAGGATGGGACAGGTGATTGAGGTAGAAGGAATTGACCAACCCATGGTAGACGCCTAAAATCTCACAGAGAATGAAATACATAGCCGGCTAGTACCTGAGGTCCCCCCTGAGGCGTTCGAGCTGAAGCCCCACTTTCTGAGTCTGCTGCCAAAGTTCAATGGAAACACCAACGAATAACCATATGCCTTCCTTAAAGACTTAGAGCTGGTTTGCAACAACCTTAGTCACCTGATGAATACCCATTCATCACTCTTTATTCTTTTATTTTAGCTACAAAACCTTTGCAAAACACATGTAGATATATGTAAATAATAATAATTAGCAAATAGCATGCATTGTGTAAAATTGAATAATTAGCATGTTTTTGTGCATAAATAAAAGAATAAAGAAACAAAAGAAAAAGAGGGAGATATTTAGAATAAATATTGAGCGACCTAATCCCAAGGGAGGGCTCAGCATGGGCCTGACCGCAGAAAAACCCAAGTAGAGAGAGATAAGGAAGCTCATGTGTATATATACCTGTATATAAATAAATAAAAATATTTTCCTCTAAATAAAAATAAAAATGGGTTTGTATTTATTTGTATATATTTGTAAATATAAAGTTAAAATAAAAATGAGAAAAATAAAAAGAAATAAAATTCTTCCCTTGTTGTCTATATTCACCATGTATATAGAAACACTTTATCTATTTATTTATCTCTATAAATAAATAAATTAAAATCTCATAAAAAGTGTACATACTCTATATTTCAGAGTGTAAATAAATAAAATAAAAATAATTAAAATAAAAATGAGAAAATAAAAAGAAAAAAATCAAAATAAACATTGTATATAGACCATGTATATATGTTTACATAACTATTTATTTAACCCTTGTAAATAAATAATAAAAATAAAAAAAATACCAAAAAATTCCAAATTTTATTCTATAAATTAATAAAAAATAAAATGGGAATAAAAATGTACAAAAATAAATAATTAAAAATCAAAAATTAAAAATATATAGTGTATATACATATATATATAATGTATTATATTGTAAATACCTAATTTTTATTTCAAAAAATAAATAAAAATAAAAAAAAAGTTTATAAATAACTAAACATTTTTCGTGTTTGAACTTTTTCCAAAATCAGATATTTACTATTTTATATTTAATTTACAAATAATTATGACGTGGTTGTGTCTGGTTGGTCCACGGGGAATGTTGACCCCCCGGTCAACTCCCCCCCCCTTGGACCACTAGCCCGCGGATCTGCGCCCGACCCGCCTCTTCTCCTAATTATTGCGCCTCGATCCGAGACCCAAATCCGCAAACCTCGGGTCCTAATCCTTCCCTGATCAACCTAGATCCACGCGCGGTGGTTAGCATCGGGGTCCGTGCTCCGAATTCCTCGCCCGACACCCATCTAGCCGGACCCCTAGCCATATAAATCCCCAGCTCCGCCGCACATTCCAATCCATCTTTGGCTCCGCCTTTCCATCCCAGGTTCTCCACTACCTTCGCCTGAGTGACAGCTAGCGGCTGGTGGTGTTGCAGTGAGGAGGAAGTGTCCCGGCCACTGATCCGGCAGCCTAGCGCCGCCATGCGTAGCCCAGGAGCAGTGCTCGAGCCTCGGGCATCGACGACCCTCGAGGCAAGGACCAGGAGCTTCAGAAGCTCTTCCACAGTCGACTTCGATCTTCCAGTAAGCCTAATTTCTTCTATTTTTCTCGAATTTCAATTTATGCCCAAATCCCCCGTTCACCTTCGACCATCAATTCCGGCCATCTCGTTCACCCATTTCGTCGATTGACCCGACCATCACCTCCACCCTTCTGCCCTGCACGTTCTTCACTCCTTCATCCAACCCAGTTCGCCACGGAACTGGGAGTCGAACTACTTCGTCATCACATCGTCGGAGTTCCTCCGCCCCGACGCATCGTTCACCCACCTCGCCTCTAACTGGGTCGAGGCATTTTGCCCTCGACCCAAGAGTCTTTCTGTGCAGCCTTACAGGTCAGAGGGGCTCCATCTGAGGTCCTCCACGTTCAGCACAGGAGCCTAAGCTCTGCCTTCATCGCTGGAGCTCTTCGGAGCCTCCCGGCGTCATCGGAGGAGCCTTACATCCGCGGGAGGCCTTGGCGATCATTTTCCACCCATCAGCAGCCCCCGAGGAGGTCCAGCGCACTCGCATTCCTCCGGCGAAGTTCGTCGGTGAGGAGTTCTTCCAGAGTCCTTCTCCGCCGTTCATTCAGCCCAGGAGACCCAGATTTGATCTGGACCGTTCACTTATATGAAGAGGCACCCCGCACCAGCACCGTCCGACCGCCACGTGGCGCCATCTTCACTGTCGGTCGTAAAGGAGAGGCGAGCCCCCCTCAGTAGCCGTTTGATCCTCCACGTGGCGAGCCCTCCACCGTCCGATCAAGAGCCGAGGTCCTTTGTTAAGCTGCAACGCGCCTCTACCGCACGATCATCCACGTGGCGCGCATCCAGCCCCTCGATTAATAAAGGGTAATTTACCCTTAGGCCCTCCCTTTTTTAGTGTTTATCATTTAGTCCTGCAAATAGTTTCCGTAGTTCATTTTATTTCGGTAAAATTGCATAGAGGACCTGTTAGTTTACTTTAATTGCATTTTTACCCCTGTAAATCGTGGACACGTGCTTCGTCACGTGAATCTTTGGTGATTTTGCATTCTGTGGGCTATAGTTTATGTTTGTTAATGAATGAAAGATCTTTCTTGTTATTTGCACATATACCCCTATGAATGAAATTTTTTGACATGTGCCGAATTTAGTGGGCTTTTTACAACTTAGCCCCTGGACTTTTAGCACCTGTTGCTAATAGGTCCATGGACTTAAGTTTCATTGCATATAGGTTCTCAATGCCCAGAACACATGCCGCACACGTGGGAGTCTGGTGTTTTTGCACGAGGACCCCCCCAAGTTTCTGTGTTTGTTACTTTTAGGCCCCCAGAAGATACTTTTATGACAATCAGGTCTCTGTGCACTATGGGCTCTTGATTGTTTTGAATAAAATACCAAAGTTCATCCAAATTGAGTGAAAATTTGACGTGGCTCCTTCCACTGTGTAGAATTTTCACTATTTTTTGGGAAAATTTTTGAGCCCTTTTATTATTTTTAAAAATTCAAAAACCTACATTTTTCTTCTTGTTCATATTTAAAATTCACAAAAAAAATAAAAACCCCTTTAAAAATTACAAAAAAAATAAGATTTTGTGTATTTTGGTGTGCTTGATTTTCTGGCCATCTTTGGTCATTTTTGGAGTTACAAAATTAAAAAAATTGAAAAACCTCTAAAAACCCAAAAAAATTCTAAAAATTCATAGAAAACCCAAAAATTAATAAACTCTTTTTCTACAATTTCCTTTTTATTTCTTCTTTACATGAAAAATACCTCTAGGATATTTTAGGACCATTAGATATTTTATTTTGGTCCTCCAATCCTGACTGGACACCCTTCTTCTATTTTTGACTTATTTCATTTTTATAAAACTCTATAAAAATCAGAAAATTCTCAAAAAATTCACTAAAAATAGAAAAAATATAAAAATTCTAAAAATATTTTTGTTTGAATTTTTAAAGCATTTTAGAGTAGTTAAATAATTGTTGAAAGTTACTTGTTTTCATTGCTTTATTATTTTCTTTATAATTAAAAATTCCAAAAAAATATAAAATATTAAAAATCCACCAAAAAGAATTTATTTTTATTTTTCTTTATTTTAGACTACTTCATAGGCCGCAAGGCCAATCCGCGCTCCCTGAGTCCGACCTTGGGTGCTACACCAGGCTAATCTCATATCCATGGCCACTATTTGATTTTTGTCGTTTTTATCTGTTTGATTGGTGGTCTATCCTTCATTTTTCTTGTTGAGCTGAGATTTCTATCGATCCGTGTCACAACGACCTGAGAGTGATATTTTTATTTGATCCGTATTGATCGAATTTTTTGGCTCATCAGAATGGCACCATTGTCGGGGAGCATGGCTTAGTAGTCGGTTTCTTTTTCTTTTTATTTTGTTTTCTTTTTCACGGCTTTCCGCGGCTTTTTCTTCGTCCGCAGCTTTTCGCGGCTTTTTATTTTTATTTTATTTGTGTTTTATTTAATTTTTATTTCTTTTCTTTTATTTTTGTTTTTGTTTGTTCTTGATTGTTTATATTCTATTTCCATTTTTGCATGTATATACCCTGTTTGCTTTTATTTTCTTTATTTATTTTATTTTTATCTGGTTCGACACTCTCCTGTTTTCTTGCGAGGGCCTGAGGATCGAGGTGGCGACTTTCGAGGAGCTGACGCAACCACGGCTATCGGAGGCGGCTCCCTTCTGCATGGAGCCGCAGGAGAGCGCGAGGAGACAGCCTAGTGCGGGATTAGTGTAGCTTTAGTTTAGATTTTATTTCTTGCATTATTGTAATAATACAGGGACAACAGGACTCTCTTTCTCTCAGACTTAGACTCTCGGGTTTTGTTTTGCCGAGCACCGATGTGCTCGGGGGACCCTCGGTTTTTACGCGGCTTTCTTCGCGGTTTTGATTTCTTTTCTGCCTATTCGGTTTCTCGCGGTTTTGAGCCCCTAGCCTTAGGATTTTCTGCTTGACTGTGATGTAATAAATAGGATCCAAACCCCCTAATAAATATGCCTGTACCTATAGATCGGTAATTGGACCAACAATAAAAAGATTAATAAAATAGTCGATCCACTACCTTCGAGCCTACGCGCCACAGCCCACCCTGCCAAGCGCTGCTCCTGAACTCGATTTGTCGAGAGGAGGAGGGTGGACCGAGATCGGACTCTTGGATTGGAGGCTGGTGGTCGACTAGACGTTCTTTCGAGTAGAACTGTTGTTTAGGGCTCGGATTTCCACTTGCACCATTTAGGTAGTTTTATTTCAGTCTTTAAATTCTACGCAGATCATTTTGCATGTAGACTGCTGGAGTCAGGTATGCATCTCTTACTCTGCATGCATCATTGATTTTCTCGCGCATCGGCTTTTTCGAGTTCTCCCCCCTGATTTTTGGACTTAATAACCAGGAGAACCGAAAAATTCGTTAGGTGTTTGCTTTTTATTGAAAAAATACCTAAAATTTGAACCATAAAATTGGGATTGGTTAACTCTATTGACCCTAAAAGACATTCATCGAAAAATTTATCTTGGGGAGAGCAACCCCCTCCTTGTCTGATTTGCTTGCGCGAGAGAGTGACCCGCACCCTAGGCTAGAGCCATATCTGATTTTTTATCGACTGAGTACCGGATTTTCTGTACGGGACAGTCGGTTGAGAAAATTATTGGATTCCCAACAGGTCACGTTAATCGCTCTGCTATCCTGACTTATTACCTAATAAAATTGACAAGATAATTGACCGAGCCTTTACGGTCTTCAGCTCACGTTGCGTAGGTGAATCGGGGGTTTGCTTGTGATCATTATTATTACCAGATCTCATCCGCCCAACTCGCTAGATCAAGATGATGGGCAGAAGGTCTCTTAGGCAGCCTCTGGCTGCTCCGCTTCCCAGCACTTCTGCCCGTTTATCTAGATTGGTCCGCGAGAGCCGAGATCCGCTCTCCGAACCCGAGTTCGACTCCACCCTGTTCCCCCTTGACCCCCCTTCTTTCATTTCCGAGATACCAGTGCCAGAGGAGAGATCGTCAGATGATTTATCGGCACCTGAGTTGCTTTTGCAGAGACCATGGCCGGTAGCAGTGACGACCGCACCAGAGGTCCCCACCATGAGCAGACATTCATTATGGACCAGGGTGCGATCAACTCCACCCTGATCGCCTCCCTCGAGACAGTTCAGCTGCAGTTGAGGAATCAGGGAGCTTTTATGATTGAGATGAGGCGCGAGATGGAGCAGTTGAGAGCAGATCGCGAGTAGCACGGCCCAGGGGACGGGCCGAGGATACCCGACCATGCGGCAGCCTCCACAACAGCAGTAGCAGATCCACTGAGACCGATGCGGGAGTTACACAACCCCGGATCGACTTTGATGCATCACTGGGTAGTTCTTCCAGCCATCGTGGGGGCTTCAAGTTCTCCCCGAACACTTTGCAGCTTCTCCCCCGGTTCCATGGATTGCCACGGAGGAGCCCCATCTCCACCTTCATGAGTTCTTGATGATCTGCAGCACATTCCACGACAGACAGGTGGACCAGGATACCATCTGCATGATTGCCTTCCCCTTCACCTTAGCAGACAGAGCAACCACCTGGCTGAAGCACTTGGGAAAGTTTGTCTACACCTGGTAGCAGCTCCGCACCGAGTACTTGCACAAGTACTACCCACTCGGGCGGACAAACGCAGCTAGAGCCCTGATCAGCAACTTCTCTATGCTCCCCAACGAGCAATTCCATGAGGCATGGGAGAGGTTCCGTGAGCTGACTGACAGATGCCCGCACCATGACATCTCGAAGTCGAACCTAGTTCAGAGCTTCTACAGCGGGTTGACACCAGAGCTTCAGGGCTTGGTGAATGCTTCTTGTGGCGGGTCTTACTTCGCCAAGGATCACGATCAGGTCTGGGCCATCTACGAGGAGATGGTAGAGAACTACATGGTGATGTCCCAGACCTGACTCTACACACAGGGACGCCCTCAGCCACAGACCGTGCAGAACCAGAGGATAGAACGGGTTGACGCCGGTCCTTCCAGTTCGTCAGCGGCAACAGCACAGGACGAGTCCATGGCTGCCGACATGGGGATCATCAACGAGAAGCTGGACCGGATGGAGATCATTGAGAAGAAGCAGTGCCAGGGCATCACCCAGATAGAGAAGATGGCACAGACTCTGAGTGACCTGAAGACATAGCTCATGTGTCTCCAAGAGGCACAGACGGCTTCCCAGCCCCGTCTTCAGGCGCGAGGCGATCAGAGTAGCAGCAGCAGCTCGTCCCAGCGCTCCAGCCACCAGTAGCCTAGACAAGTTCACCTTGTACAGGCGGAGCCGTACCAGCAGCCGCAGCCCACTTACCAGTCACTGCCATCTCCAGACACGCAGATGGTGGTATACCAGCCGGATCAGCCTCTGGCAGTACTTCCGCCAGCCCCTTACGAGTCAGAGCCGTTGATGGATGTCAACGGGATTTGGTACGACCGATCCCAGCCCGGTATCCGACGAGACCATCTCGGATTCCGTTGGTCGGTCGGAGGTTCCAGCTCCCAGCAGCAACCGTCAGGACAGGGTGGCCAGTACAGCCATCAGAGGGATCACCAGCAGCAACAACCCCCAGTGTACACCCAGCAGCAACAGCCCCCAGTGTACACCCAGCAGCAGCAACAGTCACAGAAGTATGGTCCTCATCCCTATCAGCAGCAGGGACACTCTTGGAGGCGTGATCAGCCTCAGCCGCAACATCATCCACAGTCATACCCCTCTCACCCACAGCATCAGCAGCAGCAGCCTCACTACTAGAGAGGCTACCCGTCAGGTTCTCATGGGCCATCCTATGAGAACCCCGCCTTGGATGACATAGCCCGCCTCCTTACCGATCAGCAGGCTACATTCCGACGGGAGATGGATGAGTTCCGCCAGGAGATGCGGGACATCGTGAGAGGGAAGGCCGCCATCCCTGCCCAGATAGAGCCCAATCCGAACAACCTCAAGAGGAAGTCTGAGCAGGTAGTTTGTACTGAGTATGCCACTCCTAGTGATACATTTGGAGATATGTCTGCATAATTGTTTGATACTGATTTTGTCATACTTAGGAGTGGTAGGATGCCAGCAGGCGGTGCCTCGTCTGAGCGACACCCCGAGGCTACTTCTAGAGCGTCCGATGAGGAGGAGAGCGGTACTGAGGCCGTTAGAGATGATGACGGTGGTACTGATGACACCACGGATGTTGATCCCACCGGCGGTACTGAGGCCGTCGTTTCACCAGATGGAGGAGGTGGTACTGAGGCCACCCATGTTGCCAAGCCAGAGCGCGGTACTGAGGCCGCGAGTCTACCAGCCGAGGGTGGTGTTGATGCCACCGTGTTTACTTCTGAGAGTCATGTAGTTTTCCCTTCTGTTGATGTATCTCGGGATATTTCTGGAAATAAAGGAAAGGGTTTGTTTTCTTCTGGTCCACCTGTGGTACTTGATGTATGTGTGGATCCTGCCGTCGAGCCGTCTAGACCCTTTCCTAGTCCTTCATCTGAGAAGGACCCTGTGATCCCCTTTCCTAGAGCTCTTCACATGGGGAAGGGGAAGAAAATAGAAAATCCAAAAAAGAGGCAGCAGGAAGAGTTCAACCAGCAGATGATAGAGCGTTTCCACATTCAGCTGACTCTTCAGGAGGCTTTGCAGCACATCCCTCTACTCCAGCGTTCCCTCATAGACAGGACTACAGTTAGGAGGAAGAGGAGGAACCACCAGTCCGAGATCCATGTGCTGACCAGAGCTACTTGTTTTGCGATCCAGAACCGTCTGCTGTCCAAGAGGCCAGACTCAGGAGTCCCATATGTCAGATGCCATATCAGAGAGCAGAGGTTTGATCGTACTCTATTAGACAGTGGTTCATCGATCAACCTACCTCCGGCAGCCCTTCTCGAATGATTCGAGTTGGGCACTCTTCGACAGAGCAGGACAGTCCTTCAGTTTGCTGATCGATCTGTCAAGAGGTCGAAGGGGTTGCTTAGGGATGTTGTCGTCATGATTCAGGGCCTGCAATTCCCCGTGGACTTCGTAGTGTTGGACATGGAGATCCCTGAGTCAGTGACCCATACCTTCATTATTTTAGGTCGCCCGTTCTTGGCCACAGCCAAGGCAATGACCGACCATGATAGCGGGAAGGTATACTTTCACGTCGAGGGAGAAAGTGTACAAATAGAGACGGTCGAGGACATCAGAGCCAGAGACACAGCAAGCTTAGAGACTGCTTCAGATACAGAGCAGATGACAGATGCTGGGCCAGACATCCACCAGGACTGTGACTTTGTGATCACAGATGACGAGGCAGTTTGGGCAGACCCAGATGCACAGGCCATCCTCTCACCATTAGAGTCAGCTGATGCAAAGATGCCAGCAGAGAAGAGCCTGGAGAGCGCATTCTTGGTCCAGGATACCGTTCAGTCGGTAGAGCCGGTTCTCGACCGTGAGACTGATTTGTTTTGTGATGACGGTGGTACTGAGGCCACCATGGATGATACAGATCCCTCGGAGTCAGATTTTGACTGGGCAGAGTTTGAGGATTTTCTATCAGATCTGAATTTCACTGAGCCTGCAGCTAGGGAGGAGGTAGATGTCGAGCAGAGCAGAGACAGTCCATCAGGGCAGCCTTCTCCAGATTCAGAGTGTGATAGAGAGTTTCAGTTCTCCCATGTGGATTTGGCAGCATTCACTCAGAGTTTTCAGAGGCCATATCCACCAGCACCCAGTTGTCCAGAGATGAAGCCACTTCCTGCGTCGCTGAAGTATAGGTTCCTTGCGGGTGAGCATGAGATGTACCCTGTCATTATCTCCGCCGATTTGACTGGAGAGCAGGAATCCCGTCTGATGGGGGTTCTTGAAAAGAACCGCAAGGCGATAGGATGGAGCGTAGCTGATCTCCTGGGGATAAGTCCGACCCTGTGTTCCCACCATATCTATCTCGAGGATGAGGTGAAGCCGTCGCGTGAGTTCCAGTGGCGGCTGAACCCGAATCTAAGAGAGGTTGTCATAAAGGAAATTTTGAAATGGTGGAGCGCCGATTTTATCTACCCCATCTCCGACTCCAAGTGGGTCAGCCCTTTGCATGTGGTTCCCAAGAAGACGGGCATCACTACAGTAGTCAGCGAGTCTGGAGAGGAGATTGCTACCCGGGTACCCACTTCTTGGCGGGTCTGCGTGGATTACAGACAACTCAACCAGGCCACCAAGAAGGATCTTTTCCCCCTGCCCTTTATAGATCAGATCATTGAGAGACTGGCAGGGAAGAGCCATTATTGTTTTCTGGATGGGTACTCCGGCTACAACCAGGTGGCCATCGCTCCCGAGGACTAGGACAAGACTACCTTTACCTGTCCCTTCGTCACATACGCCTTCAGACGCATGCCATTTGTGCTATGCAACGCCCCTGCGATTTTTCAGAGATGCATGTTGTCGATCTTTTCGGACATGGTGGGGGAGTGCTTGGAGATCTTCATGGATGATTTCTCGGTCTACGGCGACGGATTCGACTCCTGTCTTGACTGCCTAGACCGAGTCCTTCAACGATGTATAGAGGTTCACCTAGTGCTATCTTGGGAGAAGAGTCACTTCATGGTGACTCAAGGGACGGTGCTTGGCCATATCATCTCCAACAGGGGCATGGAGGTTGATCCGGCCATGGTAGATGTCGTTAGAAAACTCGCACCCCGTCCAATTTGCGGCAGTTACGGTCTTTCCTTGGGCACGTCGGTATCTACCGGTGATTCATTCATGATTTCAGTAGGATTGCCCGACCGTTGACTGACCTGCTGACAAAAGACATCGAGTTCCTTGTCGATGACAAGTGTCTTTTATCATTTGAGACTCTCAAGCGATGTGTTGTTGAGGCTCCTGTTCTCCAGCTGCCTGATTGGTCTCTCCCATTTGAGATCATGACGGATGCCTCCGATTTTGCTGTGGGGCTGTGCTGGGACAGAATAGGGATGGAGTTACATTTGCCATTCACTACGCTAGCCGCAAATTGGATTCCGCGCAGCGGAATTACACAGTCACTGAGAAGGAGATGCTAGCCGTAGTCTTCGCCCTAGATAAGTTCAGATCATACATTATTGGATCTAGAGTGACCTTGTATATTGATCATACCGCCATCAGGTACCTCATGGAAAAGAAGGATGCCAAGGCCAGATTGACTAGATGGATCCTTCTACTCCAAGAGTTTGACACAGAGATTAAGGATAAGCCTGGAGTTAAGAATGTGGTGGTGGATCATCTCTCCCGATTAGAGCATCTTGAGGATTCTGAGCAGACTGATCCTATATGTGAGACCTTCCCAGATGAGGCTATCCTTGCTATCGCCTCTCTCCCATGGTATGCCGATATTGTGAACTTTCTTGTTACTAAGAAAGTTCCACAAGATTGGCCCAGGCAGAGGCTTGAGACCTTCCTCGCGAAGGCCAAGTCTTACCACTGGGAGGATCCCATCCTTTACCACGAAGGAGGGGATAGCGTCTGGCGTAGGTGCATTCCTCAGGAGGAGCACCATAGCGTCCTCACTTACTGCCACAAGCTTGAGACAGGAGGACATCACTCTGGGAGGAGAACGGCACAGAAAGTGCTCCAATCCGGCCTATGGTGGCCTACCCTCTTCAAGGACTCTGATGAGTTCGTGAAGAGGTGTACTTACTGTCGGAGGATGGGCACTTGTGGACAGCGTGATATGATGCCAATGTAGCTTATTCACTTCTGTGAGGTTTTTGACGCATGGGGCATCGATTTCATGGGTCCATTCCCTAAGAGTCAGGGATTCGAGTACATTCTGTTGGTCGTTGATTATGTGAGGCGTTGGGTTGAGGCCATCCCCACCCGAACCGCAGATGCTAGGACCGTTTGCATATTTTTGAGGAAGCATATCATTACACGGTTCGGGGTACCTCGAGTGTTGATATCTGACGGGGGGTCTCATTTCATCAACGACCAGGTGAAGGCCCTTGCTAGCGAGTTCGGCATAGACCATCGAGTTGCCACTCCATACCACCCTCAGACGAATGGTCTAGCCGAAGTGTCGAACAAGGAGATCAAGACTATATTGCAAAAAGTCATCCGCCCTGACCGAAAGGATTGGTCACAGCTTTTGGACTCGGTCTTGTGGGCATATAGGACGTCTTTCAAGACACCTTTGGGCACATCTCCCTTTCGCCTCGTTTATGGCAAGTCATGCCATCTACCTATTGAGTTGAGGCACATGCCACTTTGGGCAGTTACAGATATACTTTTGGATCCAGATAGTGTAGGAGATCAGAGGAGGGCAGAGTTAGCAGCCTTGGAGGAGCTCCGTGATACCGCCTTCTCAAACAGCCTACAGTACAAGGTGAGAGTGAAGGAGTGGCATGATTCTCATATCAGCCACAAGCATTTTGAGCCTGGACAGAGAGTATGGCTGTTTGATGCTAGGCTTCGTCTATTTCCAGGGAAGCTACAGAGCAAATGGAAGGGACCGTATCTAGTGAGAAAGGTACACGACAATGGAAGTATCGATATATCTGAGTTGTCTTCTGAGAGTACCTTTCGAGTGAACGGCCAGCGGCTCAAGCCATTTCTAGATCATGAGCCGCGGGTCGTTGATGTTGCCCCTATTCACTTTGCGTGATATGTGGTCTCTTGACTCACATCTAGTGCATCTCACGCCTGATTATCATTGTTCTCCCGACATGTATAAATCCAGTTGTCCATATCATTCCATACTTTAGTCCCACATCCCTTTTCTCATCCTTTGATTATGATATAGTTAGGGTGTACTTTACCCTAAGTATAGGGGGGGATGTAGGACTCTCGGGTATTCTTTTGATTCATTTTACCCCTGTTTCTTTGCTGCCTATACTTAGGGATATTTTACCCTAAGTATAGGGGGGTAGACCCTGTACATTCTTCCCTCGGTTTTCCCTTCGTGTACAGCCTGCTATACTTAGGATTATTTGATCCTAAGTATAGGGGGAAAAGCCGAGGTTCTCTTGATTTCTATTCTTTCATTCGTCTTTGTATATAGCCTTCCTTTTCACTTCCCTATACATAGCATGAGTTATGTCTTCTTCATCGCTCTTGACTCTGAGGACATCGTTCGAGCTAAGTATAGGGGTGTGTGTATATATTTCATATATACTTTAGCCATAACTCGTACTTTGTGTGAGTGTGTAAATAAATAAAAATGGCTAAAAACCAAAAATCCATAAAAATCCATAAAAATTAAAAATTTTTCCCTGTAAATAATCATTCTTTTATTGCACATACATAGCTAGTGTACAAATTACTTTTGTAAAAATGTTTTCAAAAACTTTTTTTTAAAGATTGTGTAAATATGTGTATATCAAAATTATGTATATAGTACAAAATTTTTCCAAAATGTTTTGAAAATCAAAAGTTTGCAAAAACCTTGTGTAAATGTGTGTAAATATTTTGCAAAACTTGCATTCATGCATACATCCATGATTTCAAAACATTTTTCAAAAATTTTGCATTTGTGTAAATATTGTGTAAATAACATCCTTGTATATATTTGTATATAGTTTTTCCTGGATTATAGTTGACATTTAAACTATCCTGGAATTAAATTGGGAAATGGAGCTTGATTAAGATCTTAATCCACCTAAATCAAAGAGGAACCTTATAGGGCTTAGGGTTAAGGCTTTTCAGGTCCATGGTGACTTAATTCTTTGAGTCCACTAGGCTATGATCACATGTCATCTCAAATAGCCTAAGTAGAGCACTTAACAACACACACATGACTCATATAGACAATGGCTTTACTTGGACCCGCACATTACACCGAGCTCTCTACGGATGAGGTGGTGAGGAGGCAATCTTCCTTGACTTGGGGTAGCATATGAGGGTAGTACTTCTAGGCAGAACCTCTCTTCTTCTTTTAGTGAAGGAAGTGCATCTCAACTTGGTCTAGTTGCCATGAGGTCTAACGACAGGAGTTGTGGGTTGCAATAAAGCTTCAAAAGAGGGGTAGTCTACTTGCTCAAGAGGAAAAACTCCTTATGTATATATGCTGCACATGTATATGTTGTATAGATGCACTTGAAAAAAAATGCAAAAAGAAAATAACTCCAAAAAAGTGGTGGGTCTGATAGAAAATGATAATCCCACCGGAGTATGTATATAGTGCAAATAAGCAAAGCTTGAGGCTCATGGATTCACCTTATGTAGCTTGCAGCAGGGAGACTTAGCTACACTGGTTGAGCTCCCAAGGATACATGGCTACACTGGCCATGATCCATTCTCTTCTTCCCCCTCTTCTTGAGCCGGTTGAACTTGAACTTAGAAGAGAATACCCCGCTCCTCGAGGAAAGAGTGGCCAGACTAGGGTCATAGAGTTACCTTGTTGGGGAGGGTTGTCAAGTTGCTACTTCTGAGGTGTAGAACTTATATCACTTACACAGTAGAAGGAAAGACTCATAGTCTTCAGGGTTTGTGTATGTAGACTTGTTCTGATCTGGATTGTTGAGGAGTCTTGATTATAGAATAGTGGATCTTAGAGGCTGTTGAGTTTTAAACCTAAGTCCAAATAAGGTTCTGACACATTAACAATCCAAAGATCTGATCGAGCTCCATAATTCAATTTAATGAAGGCAAGTTTAATATTCATCATTAATCCATGCATTTTCTCCTCTTTTTCTTTTCCTTTTTTCTTTTTCACTTCTTTTTCAAATAAGTGTTTACTAAGGGACTAGCAAAGTTAAGTATAGGGGGTAATGAATACCCATTCATCACTCTTTATTCTTTTATTTTAGCTACAAAACCTTTGCAAAACACATGTATATATATGTAAATAATAATAATTAGCAAATAGCATGCATTGTGTAAAATTGAATAATTAGCTTGTTTTTGTGCATAAATAAAAGAATAAAGAAACAAAAGAAAAAGAGGGAGATATTTAGAATAAATATTGAGCGACCTAATCCCAAGGGAGGGCTCAGCATGGGCCTGACCGCATAAAAACCCAAGTAGAGAGAGATAAGGAAGCTCATGTGTATATATACCTGTATATAAATAAATAAAAATATTTTCCTCTAAATAAAAATAAAAATGGGTTTGTATTTATTTGTTTATATTTGCAAATATAAAATTAAAATAAAAATGAGAAAAATAAAAAGAAATAAAATTCTTCCCTTGTTGTCTATATTCACCATGTATATAGAAACACTTTATCTATTTATTTATCTCTATAAATAAATAAATTAAAATATCATAAAAAGTGTACATACTCCATATTTCAGAGTGTAAATAAATAAAATAAAAATCATTAAAATAAAAATGAGAAAATAAAAAGAACAAAAATGAAAATCAAAATAAACATTGTATATAGACCATGTATATATGTGTACATAACTATTTATTTAACCCTTGTAAATAAATAATAAAAATAAAATAAAAATACCAAAATTGTCCAAATTTTATTCTATAAATAAATAAAATATAAAATGGGAATAAAAATGTACAGAAATAAATAATTAAAAAGCAAAAATTTAAAATATATAGTGTATATACCTATATATAATGTACTATATTGTAAATACCTAATTTTTATTTCAAAAAAATAAATAAAAATAACAAAAAATAGTTAATAAATAAATAAGCATTTTTCATGTTTGAACTTTTTTGAAAATCAGCCATTTACTATTTTATATTTAATTTACAAATAATTATGACATGGTTGTGTCTGGTTGGTCCACGGGGGATGTTGACCCCCCGGTCAACTCCCCCCCCCCTTGGATCACTAGCCCGCGGATCTGCGCCCGACCCGTCTCTTCTCCTAATTATTGCGCCTCGATCGGAGACCCAAATCCGCAAACCCCGGGTCCTAATCCTTCCCTGATCAACCTAGATCCACGCCCGGCGGTTAGCATCGGGGTCCGTGCTCCGAATTCCTCGCCTGACACCCATCTAGCCGGACCCCTAGCCATATAAATCCCCAGCTCCGCCGCATATTCCAATCCATCTTTGGCTCCGCCTTTCCATCCCAGGACCTCCACTACCTTCGCCTGAGTGACAGGTAGCGGCTGGTGGTGTTGTAGTGAGGAGGAAGTGTCACGACCACTGATCCGGCAGCCTAGCGCCACCGTGCACCGCCCAAGAGTAGCGCTCGAGCCTCGGGCATCGACGGCCCTCGAGGCAAGGACCAGGAGCTTTAGAAGCTCTTCCACAGTCGATTTCGATCATCCAGTAAGCCTAATTTCTTCTATTTTTCTCGAATTTCAATTTACGCCCAAATCCCCCGTTCGCCTTCGACCATCGATTTCGGCCATCTCGTTCACCCATTTCGTCGATTGACCCGACCATCACCTCCACCCTTCTACCCTGCACGTTCTTCGCTCCTTCATCCAACCCAGTTCGCCACGGAACTGGGAGTCGAACTCCTTCGTCGTCGCATCGCCGGAGTTCCTCCGCCCCGACGCATCGTTCACCCACCTCGCCTCTAACCGGGTCGAGGCATTTTGCCCTTGACCCAGGAGTCTTTCTGTGCAGCCTTACAGGTCAGAGGGGCTCCATCTGAGGTCCTCCACGTTCAGCACAAGAGCCTAAGCTCTTCCTTCGTCTCTGGATCTCTTCGGAGCCTCCCGACATCATCGGAGGAGCCTTACATCCGCGGGAGGCCTTAGCGATCATTTTCCACCCATCAGCAGCCCCCGAGGAGGTCCAGCGCACTCGCATTCCTCCGGTGAAGTTCGTCGGTGAGGAGTTCTTCCAGAGTCCTTCTCCGACGTTCATTCAGCCTAGGAGACCCAGATTTGATCTGGACCGTTCACTTATACGAAGAGGCGCCCCGCACCAGCACCGTCCGATCACCACGTGGCGCCATCTTCACCGTCGGTCGCAAAGGAGAGGCGAGCCCCCCTCAGTAGCCGTTTGATCCTCCACGTGGCGAGCCCTCCACCGTCCGATCAAGAGCCGAGGTCCTTTGTTCAGCTGCAGCACGCCTCTACCGCACGATCATCCACGTGGCACGCATCCAGCCCCTCGATTAATAAAGGGTAATTTACCCTTAGGCCCTCTCTTTTTTAGTATTTATCATTTACTCCTGTAAATAGTTTCCATAGTTCATTTTATTTTGTTAAAATTGCATAGAGGACCTGTTAGTTTACTTTAATTGCATTTTTACCCCTGTAAATCGTGGACACATGCTTCGTCACGTGAATCTTTGGTGATTTTGCATTCTGTGGGCTATAGTTTATGTTTGTTAATGAATGAAAGATCTTTCTTGTTATTTGCACATATACCCCTGTGAATGAAATTTTTTGACATGTGCCGAATTTAGTGGGCTTTTTACAACTTAGCCCCTGGACTTTTAGCACCTGTTGCTAATAGGTCCGGGGACTTAAGTTTCATTGCATATAGGTCCTCAGTGCCCAGAACATGTGCCGCGCACGTGGGAGTCTGGTGTTTTTGCACGAGGACCCCCCAAGTTTCTGTGTTTGTTACTTTTAGGCCCCCAGTAGATACTTTATGACAATCAGGTCCCTGTGCACTGTGGGCTCATGATTGTTTTAAATAAAATATTAAAGTTCATCCAAATTGAGTGAAAATTTGATACGTGGCTCCTGCCACTGTGTAGAATTTTCACTATTTTTTAGGAAAATTTTTTAGCCCTTTTATTATTTTTAAAAATTCAAAAACCTACATTTTTCTGCCTGTTCATATTTAAAATTCAGAAAAAAATATAAAAACGCCTTTAAAAATTACAAAAAAAATATATTTTGTGTATTTTAGTGTGCTTGATTTTCTGGCCAACTTTGGTCATTTTTGGAGTTATAAAATTAAAAAAATTGAAAAACCTCTAAAAACCCATAAAAATTCTAAAAATTCATAGAAAAACCAAAAATTAATAAACTCTTTTTCTAATTTTCCTTTTTATTTCTTCTTTACTTGAAAAATACCTCCAAGCTATTTTAGGACCATTAGATATTTTATTTTGGTCCTCCAAGCCTGATTAGACACCCTTCTTCTGTTTTTGACTTATTTCATTTTTATAAAATTCTATAAAAAAATAATAAAATTCTTAAAAATTCACTAAAAACAGTAAAAAAATATAAAAATTCTAAAAATATTTTTGTTTGAATTTTTAAAGCATTTTAGAGTAATTAAATAATTGTTGAAAATTGCTTGTTTTCATTGCTTTATTATTTTCTTTATAATTAAAAATTCCAAAAAAATATAAAAATATTAAAAATCCACCAAAAAGAATTTGTTTTTATTTTTCTTTATTTTAGACTACTTCGTAGGCCGCAAGGCCAATCCGCGCTCCTTGAGTCCGACCCTGGGTGCTACACCAGGCTAATCTCATAGCCAGGGCCACTATTTGATTTTTGTCATTTTTATCTGTTTGATTGGTGGTATGTCCTTCATTTTTCTTATTGAGCTAAGATTTCTATCGATCCGGGTCGCAACGACCCGAGAGTGATATTTTTATCTGATCCGGATTGATCGAATTTTTTGGCTCATCATCACCCTAGGGTTGGGCAAGACTACATCAGTCTGAAGGCTACCCCCTTTGCCTTAGGTCATAAGGCTGCTCATTGGTTGAAAAATCTAGGGGTAAGATGTACGACCTGGATGCAGTTCAAGGACCTATTCTTGAAGAAGTTCTACTCGCTCAGTAGAACTAACCAAATGAGAATCAAGATCACGAGTATTTCCCAGGAACCCAATGAACTGTTCCATGAAGCCTGGGATAGATTCAATGGCTTAATGCAGAAATGCCCTTGCCACGGCATTACAAAATCAATCTTAGTCCAGACCTTGTTCTGTGGCATGACCCCGTAGATGCAGGGGTTAGTGAGTGCCACCAGTGGAGGAAGCTATCTGAACTAGAATGAACATGTCGTATGGAAGATCCTGGAGCAGATGGCAGAAACAGGAAGATCTCAGGCCACAAGGGCCTATCAGTTGTCTCCTTAAAGCCTATCCAACGAGACAACTAGGAGGACTGTAGAAGATCTGATGGACGACCTCATCCCCAACATGGGGATAATTATTGACAAGTTAACCATGGTCGATCAGATTCACAAGAGGGTCACTGACCTTGAGGCACTCTCGCGATTACCGAAACAAGTGGAGGAATTGACTGAGAAGGTAGCCAAGATACGTCTACCTTCCCCTTCTGCACCACATGTACATGTACACCAAGTCCATCTTGTACAGGAATAGGCACAGGGGCCTCAGAGTAGCTGGGTAGAAGAGCAGCAGTATACTCAGCAGGAGCAGCACGCACCCCCACAAGTGGAGAGAGGATACGAGGAGCCTCCATTAGTGTTCGAGATCAACGGGCTGTGGTATAGCCATGCCCCCATCGGCAGACAGTCGGGGATAGGGAACGGTCAGTCACACCAACTTTCCCTAGCTTACCAGGAAATCAGCTCCGTCCCCGCACTGCGCTTCGTATAGTCCTGGCCCGGACAAGGGTACCAGCCTCAACAGCACCAACATCAGCGCACATTCCACTCAGGCCAGCAGGGCCCTCCACCACCTTCCCATCAGTAGCAGTACTGGCATGGCCAACATGGCCAATACATAAACTCATCCTCTAGTCACCAACAGCGAGCCCCACCCACAAACGAATTGGAGTCCCTCACCTTGGCGATCCAGACCCTGACTAATAGAGTCCAGCAGATTCAAAATGACTACCTGGATATGAGAAATGATTTAAATCATGTTTCCCGTACCCAGGACCAGCAGATGGCGCCAAAGACCCCACTTCCCACCTAGGTTCAGGCTAATCCAAATAACATGAAACAAGGTCAGAATCGACAACGAGATCAGATATACTATTCAGATAACTCTCTATCTGAACATAGATCCTTTCATACGATAATGTTAATCAAATGTCCCTCAGGAGCGGAAGGACCGTGATCGTACCTGATCGGGCACAAGCACAGGAGGAAGATGCCACCAAGTCTCTACCTGAGGAGAACTTGGAGGCAGAGGAACAGCACCACCACCACCGGTAGAAGAAGAGGACTTCCAAGTCCTCGAAGAAGAAGGAGAACAACACCAGCAGTGAGTCTGGCGAAATCGATGAGGAGCCCGCACCTCCATCTGAGGAGGATGTCCCAGCAGTCGCAGAAGACGCATCACCAATTTCGTAGCAGAAATTTCTTTTTAGTCAGAGTCAGAGTCCGTATCAGTGTCAGAGCCCTGTAAAAAACTCAGTTCCTCATTTCAATGAAATCTTTCTGCTTTGAAATCTAAGTTAGCATCAATAATCCCTTTCCCCCATGCTCTTAAGGGTGGAAAGAAGAAAATAAAAAAAATCCAAAAAGATGACCATGAGATGGCAGAGTTCTGTGACAAATACATCAAGATCACAATTCCTTTTGATAAGTATGTGGACATGACACCTGCATTCCAGAAGTACCTTAAGGTGAGATACACACCTACTAGGGTCAGTAGGAAGACAAAAAGCCGTGTTGAGAAGCACGTTCTATCAGTAGCCACTACTTGCACAATCAAGAATGTGTTCCCAAGGAAACGAAGAGACATGGGTGCACATTATGTGGCGAGTCATATCGATGACACTACATTTGCACACACTCTCCTTGACAATCGATCCTCAATTAACTTGATGCCTACAACCCTCTATGAGCGGCTTAATCTCGGACCTCTTAGGAAATCCAGAGCACTACTTCAGTTTGAAGATAAATCAACCAAGAGGTCCCAGGGAGAATTGAGGAACGTTATCATTAAAGTCGAGGGTCAGGAGTACATGGTAGACTTCACATTCCTTGATATGGATACCCCTCGAAATTAGAGAGATTCCCATATCATCCTAGGAAGGCCCTTCCTCAGAACAGTTGGGGCCCCATTGGTTTACAAGATTGGGAAGATCCAGTTCCAAACTCCAGGCAGAGATGACGAACTTGAGAAGAAGCAGATTAGGTGGTAGAGGCTCGATTCCGAATCCAGCACCTAGTACTCTTCGTTCGAAGTAGATTGTATTCATGTAGACATTGTTGGGCTATGGAGACAGAACCCAGCCAGCACTAATGAGTCCCTCTCCTCTGGAGAAGATCATGTGCATGAGTCAGTTTGCGAGACCCTTAGGAACGAGTATAATGCAGAAAGTGCATCCCCCTACATCTTGGATGACGTAGAGGCCCAGCTAGGCATGTCAGTACTTTCCTCTTTAGGAAAATCAGAAGATGATGATGATGAGTTAGATGTGGATTTTGTTGATTGCTTGGAAACCTTTGACGATCCGACTCCAGAGATGAATGAGTTGGTGGCAGCAATTTCAAAGACAGATCCAGCCACTACCAGCACAGAGCCAGATTCGAATGAGCCAGACTTCCTTGATGATCACACCTTACCTGAGCTCAAACCTTTACCCACAACATTGAAATACGCCTTCCTTGCGGGACAAGAGAAGAAGTATTCGGTCATCATTAGCTCGTGATTCACCGAGGAGTAGGAATCTCGCTCGCTAGAGATCCTGGAGAAAAAATGCAAGGCAATAGGCTGGAGCATCTCGATCTCCACGGGATAAATCTCGCTCTATGTTCGCACCATATCTACTTAGAGAATGAGGCTAAACCCTCTCATGAATTCCAACGTAGGTTGAATCCAAATTTATGAGAGGTCGTGAAGAAGGAGATAGAGAAATGGTGTGACACGGGTTTTATTTATCCCATTTCCGATTCCAAATGGGTGGCACCAATTCATGTTGTCCCGAAAAAGTCGGAAATTTAGACAACCACCAATGAGGACGGAGAGGAGATTATGACACGAGTACCCACGTCATGGCGCGTCTGTGGATTACAGACGCCTGAATGCCGCAACGAAGAAGGATCATTTCCCCTATCGTTCATTGATCAGATCTTAGGGAGATTAGCGAGGAAAGAATTCTTCTGTTTCTTAGACGGGTTCTCGGGCTACAATCAAGTAGCCATTGCTCCTGAGGACTAGGAGAAAACCACGTTCACATGCCCCTTTGGTACCTATGCTTCCAGGCACATGCCCTTTGGATTATGCAATGCTCCGGGTACATTTCAAAGGTGCATGATTGTTGTATTCACTGAAATGGTCGGCGAATTCCTGGAAGTCTTCATGGATGACTTCTCAGTCCATGGCGATTCCTTCGATTCCTGTCTTAGGAATTTGGACCGAGTCCTCAAGCGGTGTTGCGAGGTTAATCTAGTGCTCTCCGGGGAGAAAAGTCACTTCATGGTGACAAAGGGCATTGTGTTGGGGCACGTCATCTCCAAGAGTGGAATGGAGGTTGACCTTGCCAAGGGGGATGTGATCAGATGACTCCATCCATCAACCAACGTGAAACAGTTGCGGTCGTTCCACGAGCATGTTGGATTTTATCGACGATTTATCAAGGATTTTTCGAAGATTGCCCAACTGCTAACTGAGCTTTTAGGCAAAGACATGGAGTTCATTGTTGATCATAAATGTTTTGAGGCCTTTAAGCAATTACAAGGGATGATCATGGACGCTCCAATCCTACAAGCCTCAGATTGGTCTCTTCCTTTTGAGATCATGACGGATGCATCAGATTTTGTTGTTGGGGCTGTGTTAGGACAGAGGAGGGATGGCGTCATGTTCTCCATATACTACGCAAGCAAAGTACTTGATACCGCTCAGCGTAACTATACAGTTACGGAAAAGGAGATGCTTGCGATAGTGTTCGCCCTGGATAAGTTCAGATCTCAATTAATTGGATCCAAGGTGATTGTGTTCACTAACCATACAACACCATGGTATTTAATGGAAAAGAAGGACGCGAAGGCATGTCTTCTTAGGTGGATTTTACTGATCCATGAATTTTATTTGGACATTTATGATAAACCTGGAAAGAAGAACGTAGTATCTGATCACCTTTCCCGTCTCGAGGATCTTGATGCTTCTGATGATACGCCGATTCGAGACTCCTTCCCTGATGAGTCGATTTTTGTTGTCGACTCACTCCCATGGTACTCCATATTGTGAGTTATCTTATCTCCAAGAAAGTTCCCAAAGATTGGCTCAAGAGCCACATAGACTGACTTAAGTCGGATTCACGACATTACCATTGGGAGGATCCGATCCTTTCCTTTGAAGGACCGAATTGTGTCTGGAGGCGGTATATTCCTCAGGAAGAATATCAGAGTGTCCTTACTGTATGCCACAGTCTAGAGGCAGGAGGACACCACTCCAGAAAGAGGACTGCATGGAAGGTACTTCATTGTGGCTTATACGAGCCGACTCTGTTTTGCGTTGCGCTCACCTTTAAGAAGTCGTGCCCACTATGCCAGCGAATGGGAGGAACCGTTGGTTTCAAGGATGAGATGCCGATGCAGCCTGTCATCATTTGTGATGTCTGTGACGCCTGGGGCATCGACTTCATGGGCCCATTCTCGGTTAGCCATGGATTCGAATACATCCTCCTTGTGGTAGACTATCTGTCAAGGTGGGTGGAGGCTATTCCAACCCGAGCCGCAGACAGCAGGACTATCTATAAATTCATTAAAGATCACGTCATCTCTAGGTTCGGGATCCCCAAAGTGTTGATATCAGATGGGGGTAGCCACTTTGTGAACAGAGATGTAAAGAAGCTCTTAAAGGATTACGGCATCGAACACCATGTTGTCAATCTTTACCACCCACAAACCAATGACATGGCTGAGGTGTCGAATAGGGAGGTGAAAACCCTATTGCAAAAGCTTGTCCGCCCAGACAGGAAGGACTGGTATCAGATCTTGGATCAAGTCCTGTGGGCTTATATGACAGCTTACAAGACACCATTAGGAACCTCCCCATTCAGAATGGTATTCGGGAAGCCGTGCCATTTGCCCACTGAATTAGTGCACAAATCAGAATGGGCAATCAAAAAGGTCAACTAGAACACACACTAGGGCAGAAGCAAAGAGAGATGGATCTGAATGAGGTTGTGGAAGTCAGAAACCGAGCATACGACAACAGCTTGGTGTACAAGGACAAATTAAAGTGTTGGCATGATAGATATATCAGACGAAAGACCTTTGTTCCTACACAGAAGGTATGGTTGTTCAATGCAAGGCTGAAGGTTTTCTAAGGCAAGATGAAATCCAAGTGTATGGATCCATTCATAGTCCGTGTTGTGCATGATAGTGGTTGCGTAGAGATCTCAGATCTCATAGATGGAGCACAGACATCCCTACTCAATGGACAACTGCTAAAGCACTTCGTCGAACTCAATGAACAGTTAGTCCAGCTTGAGGAGATTGTATTCATGCTCGAGGCAGACTTAGTAGATACACATGGAGACGTGCATGAGACCTTGCAGTAGTGAGCTCTTGCCATCAGCAGCATCTAGAAAGATTCAGATCGCAATCCTTTTACATACTCGCCATTTCTGTATATCCTTTACCTCCCTCCCCAGACTCTAATCACTCGCCCCGGCTCCATATATTTTCATGACTATACTTAGGATGACCAGATCCTAAGTATAGGGGGAAGAGTGTTTCGAGTCTGTGTACTATTCATTGCACATCCTCCAGATCTCATCGGTCCTCATACTCACTCATGTCCTATACTTAGGCTGACCAGAGCCTAAGTATAGGGGGGACCGATACCCATCATGTATATATACTCATCCACTTCCCCTCTTGACCTAGTCCACCCCGTTTTTGATCTTCTTCTACACTTAGGCTTCCAGAGCCTAAATGTAGGGGGGAAAGACGACTTCTATACATTTTTGTTCTTTTAGCTCTTCCACGCTTAGCACGAGCTATATCTTCTTCCTCGCTTTTCGTGCTCTGAGGACATAGCACACACTAAGTATAGGGGGGCATCTATATATTACATATATACTTTACCCATAGCTCGTACTTTCACGTATTTTGTATATACTATACAATAATTACAGGGTGGGTAAAAATGGAGATTTTTTTAAATACATGTATATTTGTAATACACTTGTATATTTTGACATAAAAAAACTCATTAATCAAAATCAAAGTCTTCTTATTTACTCTTGCACATCATCTCTACATCTAAAAAGAAAGAAAAAGAGTCTTTCATTTCATTCATTTACATAGCATGTCATCTCATTTGCATATCTTACATATGCAAGGGTAGTGGGTTCTGAACCAAGTTATGAATAGATGTCGAGGATGTACTTGATTTGACCTTAATCGATCTAATTTCATAGGAACCTTATAGGAAATGGAGTTAAGATTTCTCAAGTCAAGTGACTTAATTCTTTGAGTCTGCAAGTCTATGTTCACATGTCATCTTGATTAGTCTAAGTAGAATATATCATGCACATGCATGATTCTTTTAAACAATGACCTAACTTGGACAAGCACAATGCACGTAGATCTTCATTGATGAGGTGGTGAGGAGGTAGAATCCTTTAGCTTGGAGTAGCACACGGGTGGAAACATCCGTCCTCCTCTAGGGAGGGTAGTGCATCTCAACCTACTCTGGTGGTGTTGACATCTAAGGACGGGATGTTGTGTGTTACAATAATGCTTCAAAAGAGGGATAGTCTCCTAGGTTAAGAGGAAAAACTCCTGATGTACATGTTGCACCTTGTATATAGTTCAGAAAAAAAGAATAAGGAAAGAAAAAGAAAAAAAGAAAGAACTCCAAAAAAGTGGACAGGCCTGGTTGAAAATGAAATGTCTGTTGGAGTATGTATATTTGCAAGAAGCTAGCAGTCGGATGACTTGGCTACACTGGTCAAGCATCCTGGGATAGGTAGCTACACTGGCTATTGTCCATTCTTCTCTCCACCCCCTCTTCTTGAGCTGGTCGCACTTGAACTTAGAAGGGAATACCCCTCTCCTCGAGGAAAGAGTTATTGGACCAGGGAATCAGAGTTACCTTGTTAGAGGAGGTTGTTTCTTTGCCATTTTTGATGTGGAGAGCTATATTTCACTTACACGGTACAAGTAAGAATCATAGTCATCAGAAATTTGCGTTTGAGGATTTGTTCTGACTTGACTATTAAGGCGTCTTGAATAAAAGACTAGTGGAACTTAAAGTATGTTAGGTCTTAAGTTCAGATCCCAATAAGATTCCGTCACACAATTAATCCAAAGGTCGAGTCAAGCTCCAATTTCAATGTTTTTTCATGACCTTGGTTTGGACCCCAATCTCATTTCACCTTTTCCATTTCATTTTAGTTGCTCGGGAATGAGCAAGGTTTAAGTATAGGGGGTGATGAATCTGTGATTCATCACTCTTAAAGTTGAAAATAGAGTCTTGTTCCTAAGTAATTAGGAGCATATTTCCACCAATATTGCATAATTAGCATTCATGCATGCATTGATAACATTTGCATTTTAGCATTCGCATCTGCATTAAATAAGAAGCCAAATTCATCTGTAAAAATCACCTATCTGTATATATTTTACACTAACCCTAAAACCAATAATTGTACTCTATACTGCACATATTACTAATACTAATTAAAGAAAAATAACAGAAAAATGCTAACCTGTAAATTTGACAAATAAAACCCCAAACCAAGTTGGAGATCATGGACCTTGGAATGCACATATCTCTCTCATACAACCTCTGATCTTGGTCTAGTCACTTTTAAAATAATCTACATTCAAAGACCTTCAAAATGAGACCAATTTTATTAAAATCGGAGCTCGTATGCAAAACTTGGGTTTTGGGCCCCCATTGTACACTATATGTATGTAAATTTGTACCTTGTATTTTATTACTTTATTTAACCTCATTTTCGTTCTTGATCAACATGAAACTTGTAGATCTCATTGAGATCTACAACATTCATGTTTTGAGTTTTTCCAAATTCGGCCATTTTCTCCCTTTTATGCCACATTTTTTTCCTAAGCCAATCAGATTGGGCCACGTGGCGCCCTCTGGTTGCGCCACGCGGCCCACTCAGTCGCTCGCCATGCGCCTCATCTCCTGGCCGTTAGATCACTTCTTCTTCTTCAGATCTCGGCCCTCCATTCCACGGCCCCTCTCAGCCGCTCGATCTTCCCCCTGATCTCATCCAGACCACACATCTCTGCCTCATTCTCAGCGATCCACGTGGTCACATATCTACGACCGGATCTTTCTAAAGACACCTCCATCTCAGTCGTCAGCTCTCGCTCAACTGATGACCCTTGGATCTTCACTCTTGATCTCATCCCTGCCATCTGTCTCTGCCCCACTCTCCTTAGGTCGTGTGTCACGCTCATGGATGTTGGATCTTGGCCCTGATGATTAGATCTCATCCGCTCATCCCCGCTCAATCGACGTCCCTTCGATCCCCACGCATGATTCCATCTTCACCGTTCTTCAGCACCATGTTCCCATGCTGCCACATGGCTTGATCACAGCCCTTCGATTACATCACCCAGATCTGATCACGGCCCTTCTCTCGTGCCTATCTTCTTGTCGTTCTATCACGAGATCCAAAGGTCCAGAAGTCTTCTTCTTCCTCCGAAAGAGCCTCTCCCATATCTCCCCCACCTCGCGACGGCTCCGCCCCCTTCCTATTTTTGGCGCCACGACAGCCACCTTCTCCGCCCATCAACACCTCCAAGACGTAACCCCGACCTCCACCTTCCTCGCCAGCAGCCATGATCCCCATGAAGCCCTCTCCTTCGCTCCACATACTCCACACCGACCACCCTCTCCATCACCTGAACACCCCATCTCCTTCCTATAAATACTCCCTCTCCAGCCAACTTCCACCCCATCCGCCCTTGTAGAGAGATTTTCCAAGCTCCCTTCTACCTGTTGGTAGCAATTAGGCAAGAGAGTGAGTGACGACGACGTTTTCTTCTCTGGTGAGATCCACGGCGTAGCACGCCGTGCTGCAGCTTCTTTGACGAGCTGCACGAGCTCGGGACAGCTACCAACCCTCGAGTGATGACCGGAGCCTCTTCCGCGAGCCTCCATCCTCAGGTAGCTTCCTCCATTCTCCTCCGATTTTCTTTCTTTATTCCTCTCAATCTTCTCACCTTTTTCCCAACTTCTCTGATCGATTCCACGTCTCTCTGACCATCCACCGAGATCCTCCTTGGAGCTCTCACCTTTGCGCCACCATCTGTTAGTCCCTACGACACTTCGACCCATCTCCGATCACAGCTCCGTCAGCCGACGGAATATCACCTCCACCCGGTCATTACTTCGCCCACAGGCCTCTCTCACACTCACTGTACTCCCACGGGCATGATGCACTTGATTTCTGGCACTCATTAACCCTGCAGGACCATTCTCTTCATTGGCCGGACATCACGTCAGAGCTGCTTCAAGCTCCATCTTCCCCAGTGATGAATATCCATTCATCACTCTTTATTCTTTTATTTTAGCTACAAAACCTATGCAAAACACCATGTAGATATGTGTAAATAGAAAAAATAGCCATCATGCATGCATTGTGTAAATTACAATAATTAACATGTTTTTGTGCATAAATAAAAGAATAAAGAAATCAAAGAAAAAGAGGGTATTATTTAGAATAAATATTGAGTGACCTAATCCCAAGGGAGGGCTCAACATGGGCCTGACCGTAAAAGAAACCAAGTAGAGGGAGATAGGGTCAGTCATCTATGTACATATACCTATATAAATAAATAAAATTATTTTCCTCTAAATAAAAATAAAAATGTGTTTTTGTTAATTTGTACATATTTATAAAACTAAAATAAAAATGGTAAAAAACAAAATAAAAATAAAAATAAATAAAATCTCTCTCATCAGTGTATATAAACCATGTATATAGAATAACATACCTATTTATTTTCTCCTTGTAAATAAATACTTAAAATCCAATAAAAATATTTCTATATTCCATATTTCATAATGTAAATAAATAAAATAAAAATCAGAAAAATAAAAATAAAAGAAAAAGAAAAATAATAAAAATCATTTCCCACAGTGTACATATACCATGTAAATATGTATATAAACCTATTTATTTCACTAATGTAAATAAATAAAAAAAATAAAAAAATACCTTTTTATTCTGAATTTTATGTTATAAATAAATAAAATATTAAATTGGAATAATTATACAAAAATAAATAATTAAAAATAAAAATCAAAAAAATAAATAAAAATCATTAAAAAATTATTTGAAAATAAATAAACATTTTCATGTTTAAAGTTTTTCGGAAAAGAAGCATGTACTATTTTTTATTTAATTTAAAAATATTTAATAATTGGCGGCCTGTGATTGGTCCACGTGGGATTGTTGACCCCCGGTCAACTCTCCCCCACGGACCCCTTTCACGCGGGTCCTGCGTTCGACCCGCTTTTCTCCTAATTTCCTAAGCATGATTCGATCACCCTTTATGCAAACCCCGGGTCCTTATTACACCTGAATCATCCCTGATCCACGCTCGAGGACTTGCCTAGGAGTCCGTGGTCCGAATCACTCGCCCGACCTCCTTCTTCTCGGACCCCTAGCAATATATAGCCAACCTCCGCCGCACCTTTTCACTCATCTTTGGCTCCGCCCCTTCGTCCCAGGACCTCCACTCTCATCCCTAGAGTGACAGCTACCGATAGGAGTGTTGCAGTGAAGAGAAGGAGTCCTCTGCCACTGATCTGGCGACCTTCATCGCTGTGCGCCGCCGCGAGGTGCGCAAAGCCTCAAACCCTGACGTTTTCTTAAGGCCAAGACCCCTAGAGCTTACTTAGGTCATCCCCAGTCGATTTCCTCCATCAGGTAACCCCGATAACTTCTAGGTTAGCTTAATTTTCCATTACGCCCAAATCACGCCGCTGGCTTCGCCGGTCGATTCACGTCGATTTGATCATCCATTCACTCATCTGACTTGACCACCACACTCACGAGACTCCTCTCCACCTTATGCACCCACTCACTCAACTTGGTTCGCCCCGGAACCAAGAGTCGGACCTCCCTTGTCGTCGCCTCGTCGGAGGTCTTCGTCGCGACCCATCCGTTCATCCATTTCACCCCTAACCGGGTCGAGGCAATTTGCCCTCGAACCATGAGCCTTTCTGTGATGTTTTGCAGGTCTAAGGGACCTATCTAAGGGTCGAGTCGTTCGAGCACAGAGGCTCAGCTCCTCCATCGTCGCCGGAGCTCCTCGGAGCTCCCCGGTCTCATCGGAGGAGCCCACCAGCTGTGGAACACCTCGGCGATCACTTTCCACATCCCAGCAACATCATCGGTGGTCTCCACCGCACGCACTGAGCTGGTGAAGTTTGCCGGTGAGCTGTTCTTGGAGCATCTCCAATTGTCGTTCGATCGAGATTCCGACTCCAGATCTGATCAGAGCCGTCCATTCACGAGGAGCCTCCATCGTTCGATCCATCTGGGACTTGATCGAGGGCGTTCAGCCATGAGAGGCGTCTCTCCGTCCGATCTACACATGGCGCCTTCCTCGTCGTCGATTCAGCGAAGGGTTAGCCGCATACCCTCACCGTTGGATCCTCTACGTGGCAACCCTTCAGTCGTCCGCTTTTAATAAGGGGTAATATCACTTAGGTCCCATTTTTTATTGCATTTAATGCTTAGTCCTGTAAATATTTAGTTCAGTTCTTTTTATTTTGGATTTTTTGCATTGTGGACCTCGATGTTTCTTCTATTCGCAATTGAGTCCCTATGTGTGTGAGCCACGTGCATCGACACATGAGGTTTTGGACAATTTATGTTTTTAGTCATGTATTTCCTAGATGTTTTGGACAATTTGGTTTATACCCCTCCGTGCCTGACTCACGTGCCTTGCGTGTGTTCGTGTGGACTTTTTGCGCAAGGGCCCCTGTACTTTCTTGATTTGTTACTATTTGGCCCTTGAAAGTATTTTTCCTTGCATTTAGGTCCCTCTAAAGTTGTGTGCCTTGTTTTGATTGAATAAAATAACAAATTAAATCCAAATTAGGTGAAATTTGGACACGTGGCTCATGTCACTGTGTAAAAATTTCCCTAAATTTTTGGTACATTTTTTAAGCGTTTTGATATTTTTAAAAATTCAAAAACATTTATTTTTGCTATTGTCTATCTTAGAAAATCTAAAAAAATATAAAAACTACTTTAAAAATTATAAAAAAATAAGTGATAGTTAGTTTTAGTATATTTTAGCTTCAATGCAAGTATTGTGCTTTTTGGATATATATAAAACCCTTAAAAATTGAAAAAGTCTAAAAAAATTATAAAAATTCTAAAAAAATCTATAAAACTCAAAAAAATACAAACTCTTTTTCTGAATTTTAGTTTCTGTTCATATTTTTCATAAAAATTACCTCCAGACTTTTAAGATCCATTTTATATTTTTAATGGATCTTTCAAGACTGGCTGTACAGTGATTCCCTGTTTTCCCTCTTTTTGATTTTTAGAAAATCGTATAAAAGTTGAAAAATTCTGAAAAATTCACCAAAAACACGTAAAAAGCTAAACAACATAAAAATATTTTTATTAGAATTTTCTTTGTGTTTTGTGTGTTTAAATAATTTGTTGAATTGGCTTATTTCCCCTTTTCCTTATAATTAAAAATCCAAAAAAATTAAAACAATTAAAAATTCCACCAAAAATATTTTCTTCTTTATTTTTTCGATTGCTGACTTCTTCGTAGGCCACAAGGCCAATTCATGCTCCCTAAGTCCGACCCTGGTCGCTATAATAGGTTAATAATTTAGCGAGGACCGCTTCCTTGATTTTATTGTTTTATCTCTGATTTTGGTGGTCTGATATACTTTTTCTTGTTGAGCCGATTACCGTGAGATCTGGGTTGCAATGACCCTTGTCTACCTTTACCTGGATCTTGTGGGATTTTGAATTTGTCGACTCATCAGAATGGCACCGTTGCCGGGGAGCAAGGCTTAGTAGTCGTATTTTCTCGATTTTTGTTTTCTTTTTCGTGGTTTTCCACGGCTTTACTTTCGTCCGCGGCTTTTTATTTTCTTCTATTTTCTTTTTGTTTTTATTTTGTTTTATTTTATTTTGTTTGTGTTTGTTTTTATTTTTATTTTTATTTTGTGTGTTTTATTTCCATTTTTGCATATAGTCATTTTTACTGCTTTACCTTTATTTTATATAATAATATGGTTTGATACTTTGGTTCTTATTTCTTGCGAGGGCCCGAGGACCGAGGCGGTTCGAAAGACGAAGCAACCGCGGGAGTTAGAGGTAGCTTCTTTCTCTATGAAGCCGCAGGAGAGCATGAGGAGGAGGAGCCGAAGTTCGGGAGCCGCGGAATAACCACGGAGTAGTTTAGAGTAGTTTAGATTTATTTCCAGCAGACTTATTAATTTGTAATAACATAGGGACCTGAACTGAACACTTGGTAGACTTCGGGGTCTGTTTCGCCGAGTACCGGTGTGCTCGGGGGACCTCACCACGTTTTTCGCGGCTTTTCGCAGTTTTGATCGTTTATTTACTGCCTTATTGATTTACGCGGTTTTCAGCCCTAGCTTAGGATTTTTACTGATTGCGACGTAATAATTAGAGTCCACACACCTAATAATTTGTCTGTACCTATTAGATCGTAATTGGACCAAAATAAAATCAATAAGAAAAGACTACTTGGTCACATGAGGGGTCCCGTGCCGCTAGAGGTCGTATACAGCGCTGGCAGGACCCGTTGTGGCGGGCACCGATCGGCATCCGAGACCGGACACCGACCCCTCCAGTTGATCACTTAGCCATATGTTCTTTCGTGTAGAACTGCTTTGCTTAGGGCCGGTTTTCCGCTTGCATCATATAGGTAGTTTATATTCAGTCTATTATTTATGCACGGATCACTTTGCATGTAGACTGTTGGAGTCAGGTACGCATTTCTTACTCTGCATGCATCATTGATTCCCACACATCGGCTTTTTCATCTTCTCCCCCCGTTTTTGGACTTAAAATAATCAAGAGAACCTAAAAATTCGTTAGGCCTTGTTTGACTTGAAAAATATCTAAAAACAAAAACCATAAAATTTGAGACTGCTAAACAAACTTGACCCTAAAAGACACTTCACCATAAAAAACTATCTTGGGGAGAGCAACCCCCTCATTATCTGTTTGTATGCGCGAGGGAGTGACCCGTACCCTAGGCTAGAGCCATATCGGAACCCTCTTCAGACTACTGCTTCTGGGCTAGTCGTTCTCCAGTGAGGATCACTCCGGTCTTCGGTAAAGCGGGCTGCGATATCCTTAACAGAGCAAGCTAATCGGATAGCCGGTAAACGGTCCGCGGCTTGTACTAGCTGGGAAAGATCTAGTTCGGGATCAGGACAGTCTCCTGGGGGAGTCGGATTCCTAACAGGTCACGTAACCACTCTGCTATCCTGACATAATCACCTAATAAAATTGACAAGATAATTGACCGAACTCTTACAGTCTTCAGCTCGTGTTGAGTAGGTGAACTCGGGGTTTGTTTGCTCATCTTGGTTGTTTCCAGATCCCATCCGCCCGACTCACCAGATCAAGATGATGGGCAGGAGGTCTCTTAGGCAGCCTCTGGCTGCACCTCTTTTCAGCACTCCAGCACGTTCATCTAGGTTGGTTTGCGAGAGCCGAGACCCGCTCTCCGAACCCGAGTTCGATTCCACCTTGTTCCCCCTTGACCACCCTTCTTTTACTTCTGAGATGCTAGTGCCAGATGAGAGACAGCAGACATATTTATCTGTACCTGAGTTTGGGTCTTTTGCCTTTGTATAGACCATGTCCGGCAACAACGATGACCGCACCAGAGGTCCCCGACCAGAGCAGACATACGTCCTGGACCAGGGTGCGATGACGTATGTCTGCTCTCGTCGGGGACCTCCGGTGCGGTCAACACCACCCTGATCGCCTCCCTCGAGACGATGCAGTAGCAGCTTAGGGATCAGGGGGCATTCATGATAGAGATGAGGAGAGAGATGGAGCAGATGAGAGCCGACCGCGAGCAGCACGGGCCCGGAGACGGACCACGGAGACCCGATGAGCCGACAGCAGCAACCGCAGCCGCAACCACAGCCGCCGCTGCAGCAGCAACACCAGATCAGTTGAGACCGATGCGGGAGTTGCACAACCCCCGGATCGACACTGACGCACCGGTGGGTGGTACTTCTAGCTATCGTGGGGGACTTCAAGTTCCCCCCGAACACTTTTCAGCTCCTACCCCGCTTCCACGGGCTCGCCACTGAGGAGCCCCATCTACATCTCCAGGAGTTTCTGATGATCTGCAGCACCGTCCACGATCGACTTGTGGACGAGGACACCATCCGGATGATCACCTTTCCCTTTCGACTAGCAGATAGAGCAGTCACCTAGCTGAAGCATCTGGGGAAGTTTGTGTACACCTGGGAGAAGCTCCGCACCGAGTACTTGAACAAGTACTATCCACTCGGGCGGACGAATGCAGCAAAGGCCTTGATTAGCAACTTCTCCATGCTCCCCAATGAGCAGTTCCATGAGGCATGGGAGAGGTTTAGAGAGCTGACTGATAGATGCCCGCACCACGATATCATGAAGTTGAACCTAATTCAGAGCTTCTTCTGCGGGTTGACACCAGAGCTGCAGGGCCTGGTGAATGCTTCGTATGGCGGTTCCCACTTCGCCAAGGATGAGGATCAGGTCTGGGTCATCTATGAGAAGATGGCCGAGAACTATACAGTGATGTCCCAGACCCGTATTTACACTCAGGGATGCCGCCAGCCCCAGTCCGTGCAGTTTCAGAGGATAGCACGGGTCGATGCCGGTCCTTCTACTTTGTCCGCGGCAACCGCACAGTCTGAGTCTACAACCGCAGACATGGGGATCATCAGCGAGAAGTTGGACCGGATCGAGTTGATCGAGAAGAAGCAGTGCCAGGGTATCACGCAGATGGATCAGATGGCACAGACGCTAAGTGACCTGAAGACACAGATCATGTGTCTCCAGGAGGCATAAACGGCTTCTCAGCCCCGTCTTCAGGCACGAGGAGATCCGAGCAGCAGTGGTAGCTCGTCCCAGTGCTCCAGTCAGCCTAGACAGGTTCACCGTGTACAGGCAGAGCCGTACCAGCAGCCACAGCCGTACTACCAGTCACCACCATCTCCAGACACTCAGATGGTGGTTTACCAGCCGGATCAGCCCTGGTAGTACTCCCTCCACCCACCTACGAGCAGGAGTCGTTGATGGACGTCAACAGGATTTGGTACGACCGACCCCAGCCCGGTATCCGACGAGACCATCCCAGATTCTGTTGGTCAGCCGGAGGTGCCAGTTCCCAGCAGCAGCCTCCAGTTCTGGGTGGCCAGTACGGCCATCAGCGAGAGCACCAGCAACCCCAGCCCCCAGTACACCAGCAGCAGCAGGATTCATCACAGCCACAACACCAGCAGTATGGTCCTCGTCCCTACCAGCAGGGACAGTCTTGGAGGCGAGAGCAGCCTCAGCAGTATCATACCCAGCAGTACCCCTCTCACCCGCACCAGCCACAACAACAGCCTCACTACCAGCGAGGCCACTCATCAGGTTCTCATGGGCCAGCCTATGAGAACCCCGCCTTAGACGATCTAGCTTGCCTCATGACTGAGCAGCAGGCTACCTTCAAACGGGAGATGGATGAGTTCCGCCAGGAGATGCGGGATATAGTGAGAGGGAAGGCCGCCATCCCTACCCAGAGTGAGCCAAACCCGAACAATCTGAAGAGGAAGTCTGAGCAGGTAGATTTTCACAGAGTATGCCACTCCTAGTGATTCATTTGGTGATATGTCTGCATATCTGTTTGATACTGATTTTGTTACACTTAGGAGCGGTAGGATGCCAGCAGGCAGCGCCTCGTCTGAGAGACATCCCCATGCCACTTCCAGAGCACCAGGAGAGGAGGAGCACGGTACTGATGCCGCGAGAGATGATGACGGTGGTGCTGATGCCACCATGGATGTTGATCCCACCGACGGTACTGAGGTCGTCGCTTCACCAGTTGGAGGAGGTGGTATTGACGCCACCACAGTTGTCGAGCCAGAGCGCGGTACTGATGCCACGAGTCGACATGCCGAGGGTGGTACTGAGGCCACCGTTTCTACTTCCGCTAGTCCTGTTGTCTTTCTGTCTATACATGTATCTCAGGACGTTTCTGGAAATAAAGGAAAGGGTTTATTTTATTCTGATCCACCTGTGGTGCTTGATGATGTATGTGTGGATTCTGTTGTACTTGAGCAGCCTAGACCCTTTCCTAGTCCTTCATCTGAGAAGGACCCTGTAGTCCCCTTTCCTAGAGCACTCCATTTGGGTAAGGGGCAGAAAAAAGAAAATCAGAAAAGTATCAGCATGTAGAGTTCAGCCAGCAGATGATCGATAGATTCCATATCCAGCTGACTCTCCAGGAGGCCTTGGAGCACATTCCTCTACTTCAGCGATCACTCAGAGACAGGACCACAGTTAGGAGGAAGAGGAGGAACCATCAGTCTGAGATCCATGTATTTACCCGAGCTACGTGTTTCGCGATTCAGAACCGTCTGCCGGCCAAGAGGCCAGATTCAGGAGCCATGTATGTCAGATGACACATCCATGAGCAGAGGTTCGACCGCACTCTATTAGACAGCGGTTCTTCGATCAACCTACTTCCGGCAGCCCTTCTCGACCGCTTCGAGTTGGGCACTCTACGACAGAGCATGACAGTCCTTCAGTTTGTTGATCGATCTATCAAGAGGCCGAAGCGGTTGCTGAAGGACGTTGTCGTCACGATTCAGGGCCTGAAATTCCTCGTGGACTTCGTTGTGTTGGACATGGAGATCCCTGAGTCAGTGACCGATACCCCGATCATTCTAGGATGCCCGTTCTTGGCCATAGCCAAGGCGGTGACCGACCATGATAGCAGGAAGGTATACTTTCGCATTGAGGGCGAAAGTGTACAAATAGAAACGGTCGAGGACATCAAAGCCAGAGAATCAGATTTCTCGGAGCCGACCAAAGATTCAGAGCAGATGACAGAGGCAGGGCAAGACATCCACCAGGACTGCGATTTTGTGATTACAGATGACGAGGCAGTTTGGGCAGATCCAGTCGCACAGGCCATCCTCTCACCTTTAGAGTTCGCTGATGCAGAGACGCCAGCAGAGGAGAGCTTGGAGTGCGCATTCCTGGTCCAGGATACCTTTCAGGCAGCAGAGCCGGTTCCCGACCGTGAGACAGGGTTTGTTTGTGAGTCTGATACAGATCCCTCGGAGTCAGATGTTGATTGGGCAGAGTTTGATGATTTTATACCATGTCTGACTTCCAATGAGCCTACAGCTAGGGAGGAGGTTGATTCCATGCAGAGCAGAGATAGTCCAGCAGAGCATCCTTCTCAAGATACTAATTGTGAGCGAGAGTTTCCGTTCTCCCACGCGGATTTGGCAGCATTCACTCAGACTTTTCAGAGGCCATATCCACCAGCACCTACTTGTCCAGAGCTGAAGCCCGCTACCTGCGTCGCTGAAGTATAGGTTACTTGCGGGTGAGCATGAGATGTACCCAGTCATTATCTCAGCAGATTTGACTGGAGAGCAGGAATCCCGTCTGATGGGGGTTCTTGAAAAGAACCGCAAGGCGATAGGATGGAGTGTAGCCGATCTCCAGGGGATAAGTCCGGCCCTGTGCTCCCACCATATCTATCTTGAGGAGGAGGCAAAGCCATCGCGTGAGTTCCAGCGACAGCTGAACCCGAATCTTCGAGAGGTTGTCATGAAGGAGATCTCGAAATGGTGGAGAACCGATTTTATCTACCCCATCTCCGACTCCAAGGGGGTCAGTCCGTTGCATGTGGTGCCCAAGAAGACGAGCATCACTACAGTTGTCAGCGAGTCTGGAGAGGAGATCGCTACCCGGGTACCCACTTCTTGGCGGGTCTGCGTAGATTACAAACGACTCAATCAGGCCACCAAGAAGGATCATTTCCCCCTGCCCTTTATTGATCAGATCATTGAGAAAACTGGCAGGGAAGAGCCATTACTATTTTTTGGATGGGTACTCCGGCTATAATCAGGTGGCCATCGCGCCCGAGGACCAGGACAAGACGACCTCCACCTATCCCTTCGGGACATATGCTTTCAGACGCATGCCATTTGGGCTGTGCAATGCCCCTGCGACATTTCAGAGATGCATGATATCTATCTTTTCAGACATGGTGGGGGAGTGCTTGGAGGTCTTCATGGATGACTTCTCGGTCTACGGCGACGGATTTGACTCATGTCTTGACTGCCTAGACTGAGTCCTTCAGCGATGCATTGAGGTTCACCTTGTGTTGTCTTGGGAGAAGAGTCACTTCATGGTGACTCAAGGGACGGTGCTTGGCCATATCATCTCCAACAGGGGCATGGAGGTTGATCTGGCCAAGGTAGATGTCATTTGGAAACTCGATCCACCGTCCAACTTACGGCAGTTACGGTCTTTTCTGGGGCACGTCGGTTTCTACCAACGCTTCATTCATGATTTTAGTAGGATTGCCGACCGTTGACTGATTTGCTGATGAAAGACAAAGAGTTCCTTGTCGATGACAAGTGTCTATCGTCGTTTGAGACTCTCAAGAGATGTGTTGTAGAGGCTCTTGTTCTCCAGCCGCCTGATTGGTCTCTCCCATTCGAGATCATGACGGATGCCTCTGATTTTGTCGTAGGGGTCGTGCTGGGACAGAGGAGGGATGGAGTCCCATTTGCCATTCACTACGCTAGCCGTACATTGGATGCCGCGCAGCGGAACTATACTGTCACTGAGAAGGAGATGCTAACCGTAGTTTTTGCCCTAGATAAGTTCAGATCTTGCATCATTGGATCTAGAGTGACCATCTATACTGATCATACCGCCATCAGGTACCTCATGGCAAAGAAGGATGCCAAAGCCAGATTGACCAGATGGATCCTTCTACTCCAGGAGTTTGACATAGAGATTAAAGATAAGTCTGGAGTCAAGAATCTGGTGGCGGATCATCTCTCCCGATTAGAGCATCTTGAGGATTCTGAGCAGACTGAGCCTATTTGTGAGACCTTCCCAGGTGAGGCAATCCTTGCTATCGCCTCTCTCCCGTGGTACACCGATATTGTGAACTTTCTTGTTGCCAAGAAAGTCCTACAGGATTGGCCCAGGTAGAGACTTGAGACCTTCCTCGTGAAGGCCAAGTTCTACCACTGGGAGGATCCCATCCTTTACCATGAAGGAGGGGATAGCGTCAGGTGTAGGTGCATTCCTCAGGAAGAGCACCATAGCATCCTCACTTACTGCCACAAACTTGAGGCACGAGGACATCACTCTGGGAGGAGAACGGCACAGAAAGTGCTCCAATCCGGCCTATGGTGGCCTACCCTCGTCAAGGACTCTAATGAGTTCGTGAAGAGGTGTATGACTATCAGAGGATGGGCACTTGTGGACAGCGTGATATGATGCTGATGCAGCCCATTCACTTCTGTGAGGTTTTTGACGCATGGGGCATCGATTTCATGGGTCCATTCCCTAAGAGTCGGGGATTCGAGTACATTCTGTTGGTCGTGGATTATGTTAGTCGTTGGGTTGTGGCCATCCCCACCCGAACCGCAGATACTAGGACTGTTTGCCGTTTTTTGAGGAAGCACATCATTTCACGGTTTCAGGGTACCTCGAGTGTTGGTATCTGACGGGGGGTCTCATTTCGTCAACGACAAGGTAAAGGCCCTTGCTAGCGAGTTCAGCATAGACCATCGAGTTGCCACTCCATACCACCCTCAGACGAATGGTCTTGCTGAAGTGTCGAACAGGGAGATCAAGACTATATTGCAGAAAGTCGTCCGCCTGACCGAAAGGATTGGTCACAGCTTTTGGACTCGATCTTGTGGGCATATAGGACGTCTTTCAAGATGCCTTTGGGTATGTCTCCCTTTCGCCTCATTTATGGCAAGTCGTGCCATTTACCTATTGAGCTGAGACATAGGTCACTTTGGGTTGTCACTGATATACTTTTGGATCCATAGAGTGTAGGAGATCAGAGGAGGGCAGAGTTAGCAGCCTTGGAGGAGCTTCATGATACTGCCTTTTCAAACAGCCTATAATATAAGGAGAGAGTGAAGGAGTGGCATGATTCTCATATCAGCCACAAGCATTTTGAGCTAGGACAGACACTATGGCTATTTGATGCTAGGCTTCATCTATTTCCAGGGAAGCTACAGAGCAAATGGAAGGGACTGTATTTGGTGAGAAAGGTATAGGACAATAGGAGTATAGATATATCTGAGTTGTCTTCTGAGAGTACCTTTCGTGTGAACGGCCAGCGGCTCAAGCCATATCTAGATCATGAGTCGCGGGTCGTTGATGTTGCCCCGATTCACTTTGCGTGAGATGTGGTCTCTTGACTCACATCTATTGCATCTCACGCCTGATTATCACTGTTCTTCTGACTTGTATAGATCTAGTTGTCCATATCATTCTATTCTTTAGTCTCACATCCCTTTTCTCATCTTATGATTATGCTATACTTAGGGTGTACTTTACCCTAAGTATAGGGGGGATGTAGGACTCTCGGGTATTCTATCGATTCATTTCTACCTCAGTTTTGCTGCCTATACTTAGGGATATTTTACCCTAAGTATAGGGGGGTAGACCCCTGTACATTTCACTCGGCTTTCCCTTCGTGTACAGCCTGCTATACTTAGGATTATTTGATCCTAAGTATAGGGGAAATGCTGAGATCCTCTTGGATTTCTATTCTTTGATTCGTCTTTGTATATAGCCTTCCTTTTCACTTCCCTATACTAAGCACGAGTTATGTCTTCTTCATCGCTCTTGTTTCTGAGGACATTGTTCGAGCTAAGTATAGGGGGGTGTGTATATATTCCATATATACTTGAGCCATAACTCGTACTTTGTGTGAGTATGTTAATAAATAAAAAATGGCTAAAAACCAAAAATCCATAAAAATTAGAAAATTTTCCTTGTAAATAAACATTCTTTTATTGCACATACATAGCTAGTCTACAAATTATTTTTGTAAAATTGTTTGTAAAAACTTTTGTGTAAATAGTGTGTAATATTTCTTATCAAAATTATGTATATAGTACAAACTTTTTCCAAAATGTTTTGAAAATCAAAAGTTTGCAAAAACCTTGTTTAAATTTGTGTAAATATTTTGCCAAACTTGCATTCATGCATACATCCATGTTTTCAAAACATTTTTCAAAAATTTGCACATGTGTAAATATTTTTGTAAATTGCATCATTGTAAATATTTGTATAGTTTTTCCTGGATCGCAGTTGACATTTAAACTAGCCTGGAATTAAATTGGAAAATGGAGCTTGGTTAAGATCTTAATCCACCTAATTATAAGAGGAACCTTATAGGGCTTAGAGTTGAGACTTTTCAGGTCCATGGTGACTTAATTTATTTGAGTCCACTAGGCTATGATCATATGTCATCTCAATGAGCCTAAGTAGAGCACTTAACAGCACACACATGACTCATATAGACAATGGCTTGACTTGGACCCGCACTTTACACCGAGCTCTCTACGGATGAGGTGGTGAGGAGGCAGTCTTCCTTTACTTGGGGTAGCATATGAGGGTAGTATTTCTAGGCGGAACCTCTCTTCTTCTTATAGTGAAGGAAGTGCGTCTCAACTTGGTCTGGTTGCCATGAGGTCTAACGACAGGAGTTGTGGGTTGCAATAATGCTTCGAAAGAGGGATAGTCTACCGGCTCAAGAGTAAAAACTCCTTATGTATATATGATGCACCTTGTAAGTATGTTGTACAGATGCACATCAAAAAAAATGCAAAAATAAATAACTCCAAAAAGTGGTGGGTCTGATAGAAAATGATAATCCCACCGGAGTGTATATAGTGCAATAAGCAAAGATTGAGACTCAGGTTCCATCTTATGTAGCTTGCAGTAGGGAGACTTAGCTACACTGGTTGAGCTCCCAAGGATACATGGCTACACTGGCCATGGTCCTTTCTCTTCTTCCCCCTCTTCTTGAGCCGGTTGAACTTGAACTTAGAAGGGAATACCCCGCTCCTCGAGGAAAGACTGGCCAGATTAGGGTCATAGAGTTACCTTGTTGTGGAGGGTTGTCATTTTGCTACTTCTGAGGTGGAGAGCTATACCTCACTTACACTGTACAAGGAAAGATTCATGGTCTTCAGGGTTTGTGTATGTAGACTTGTTCTGATTTGGATTATTGAGGAGTCTTGACATAGATTAGTGGATCTTAGAGGTTGTTAAGTTTTAAACCTAAGTCCAAATAAGGTTCCGGCACATTAATAATCCAAAGATCTGACCGAGCTCCATATTTCAAATTAATGAAAGCAAGTTTAATAATCAGCATTGATCCATGCATTTCTCTTCTTTTTCTTTTTCCTTTTCTTTTTCACTTCTTTTTCAAATAAGTGTTTGCTAAGGGGCTAGCAAAGTTAAGTATAGGGGGTGATGAATACCCATTCATCACTCTTTATTCTTTTATTTTAGCTACAAAATCTATGCAAAACACCATGTAGATATGTGTAAATAGCATAAATAGCCATCATGCATGCATTGTGTAAATTACAATAATTAGCATGTTTTTGTGCATAAATAAAAGAATAAAGAAATAAAAGAAAAAGAGAGAAATATTTAGAATAAATATTGAGGTTCCTAATCCCAAGGGAGGGCTCAGCATGGGCCTGACCGCAAAAGAAACCAAGTAGAGGGAGATAGGGTCAATCATCTATGTACATATACTTATATAAATAAATAAAATTATTTTCCTCTAAATAAAAATAAAAATGTGTTTTTGTTAATTTGTACATATTTATAAAACTAAAATAAAAATGGGGAAAAAACAAAATAAAAATAAAAATAAATAAAATCTCTCTCATCAGTGTATATAGACCATGTATATGGAATAACATACCTATTTATTTTCTCCTTGTAAATAAATAATTAAAATCCAATAAAAATATTTCTATATTCCATATTTCATGATGTAAACAAATAAAATAAAAATCAGAAAAATAAAAAAAAGAAAAAGAAAAATAATAAAAATCATTTCCCACAATGTACATATACCATGTAAATATGTATATAAACATATTTATTTCACTAATGTAAATAAATAGTAAAAATAAAATAAAAATACCTTTTTATTCCAAATTTTATGTTATAAATAAATAAAATATAAAATTGGAATAATAATACAAAAATAAATAATTAAAAATAAATATAAAAAATACATATATGTATATACCTATATATAATAATAATATAATATAAATACATAATTTATATTTCAAAAAAATAAATAAAATTTATAAAAAATTATTTGAAAATAAATAAACATTTTTCATGTTTAAAGTTTTTCGATATAAAAGCATTTACTATTTTTTATTTAATTTACAAATATTTAATAATTGGCGGTCTGTGATTGGCCCACGGGGATTGTTGACCCCCGGTCAACTCTCCCCCGTAGACCCCTTTCACGCGGATCCTACGTTCGACCTGCTTTTCTCCTAATTTCCTAAGCATGATCCGATCACCATTTATGCAAACCCCGGGTCCTGATTACACCTGAGTCATCCCTGATCCACGCCCAGGGACTTGCCTAGGAGTCCGAGCTCCGAATCACTCGCCCGGCCTCCTTCTTCTCGGACCCCTAGCAGTATATAGCCAACCTTCGCCGCACCTTTTCACTCATCTTTGGCTCTGCCCCTTCGTCCCAGGACCTCCACTCTCATCCTAGAGTGACAGCTAACCGATAGGAGTGTTGCAGTGAGGAGAAGGAGTCCTCAGCCATTGATCCGGCGACCTTCGTCGCCGTGCGCCGCCGCGAGGTGCGCCAAGCTTGGACCCCGACGTTTCCTTGAGGCCAAGACCCCCATAGCTTCCTTAGCTCATCCCGGGTCGATTTCCTCCATCAGGTAACCCCGATACCTTCTAGGTTAGCTTAATTTTCAATTACGCCCAAATCACACCGCCGGCTTCGTCGACCGATTCACGTCGATTCGATCATCCAATCGCTCATCCGACTCGACCACCACACTCACGAGACTCCTCTCCACCTTCTGCACCCACTCACTCAACTTGGTTCGCCTCGGAACCAAGAGTCGGACCTCCCTCGCCGTTGCCTCGTCGGAGGTCTTCGCCGCGACCCATCCGTTCATCCATTTCACCCCTAACCGGGTCGAGGCAATTTGCCCTCGACCCAAGAGCCTTTATGTGATGTTTTACAGGTCTAAGGGACCCATCTGAGGGTCGAGTCGTTCGAGCACAGAGGCTCAGCTCCTCCATCATCGCTAGAGCTCCTCGAAGCTCCCCGGTCTCATCGGAGGAGCCCACCAGTTGCGGAACACCTCGGCGATCACTTTCCACATCCCAGCAGCATCATCGGAGGTCTCCACCGCACACACTAAGCTGGCGAAGTTTTCCGGTGAGCTGTTCTTGGAGCATCTCCAGTTTCCGTTCGATCGAGACTCCCGCTCCAGATCTGATCAGAGCCGTCCATTCACAAGGAGCCTCCACCGTTCGATCCATCTGGGACTCGATCGAGGGCGTTCAGCCGCGAGAGGCGTCTCATCGTCCGATCTACACATGGCACCTTCCTCGGCGTCGATTCAACGGAGGGTTAGCCGCATACCCTCACCGTCGGATCGTCCACTAAACCCTTCAGCCGTCCGCTTTTAATAAGGGGTAATATCACTTAGGTCCTGCTTTTTATTGCATTTAATGTTTAGTCCTGTAATATTTAGTTCAATTCTTTTTATTTTGGATATTTTGCATAGTGGACCTCGATGTTTCTTCTATTTGCAATTGAGTCCCTGTGTGTGTGAGCCACGTGCATCGACACGTGAGGTTTTGGAAAATTTGCATTTTTAGTCCTGTATTTCCTGGATGTTATTGATTGAATCTTTTTAAATTGGAATTACAATTATACCCCTTCGTGCCTGACTCATGTGCCTTGCACGTTTTCGTGTGGACTTTTTGCATAAGGGCCCCTGCACTTTCTTGATTTGTTACTATTTGGCCCCTGAAAGTAGTTTTCCTTGCATTTAGGTCCCTCTGAAGCTGTGTGCCTTGTTTTGATTGAATAAAATATCAAATTAAATCCAAATTAGGTGAAATTTCGACATATGGCTCCTGCCACTGTGTAAAAATTTCCCTAAATTTTTGGTACATTTTTTAGGCGTTTTGTTTTTTTTAAAAAAATAAAAAACAATGATTTTTGCTACTACCTAACTTAGAAAATCTAAAAAAATATAAAAACTACTTTAAAAATTCTAAAGATATTAGTGATAGTTAGTTTTAGTGTATTTTAGCTTCAATCCAAGTTTTGTGCTTTTTGGATATATAAAACCCTTAAAATTGAAAAAATCTAAAAAACTTATAAAAATTCTAAAAAAATCTATAAAACTCAAAAAATACAAACTCTTTTTCTGAATTTTAGTTTCTGTTCATATTTTTCATAAAAATTACCTCCAGACTTTTATAGATCCATTTTATATTTTTAATAGAACTTTCAAGTCTTGGTGTACAGTGATTCCCTGTTTTCCCTCTTTTTGATTTTTAGAAAATCGTATAAAATTTGAAAAAATCTGAAAAATTCTCCAAAAACACGTAAAAACATAAAAAAACATAAAAATATTTTTATTAGAAATTTCTTTGTGTTTTTGTGTGTTTAAATAATTTGTTGAATTGGCTTGTTTCCCTTTTTTCGTTATAATTAAAAATCCAAAAAAATTAAAACAATTAAAAATTCCACCAAAAATATTTTCTTCTTTATTTTTTCGATTACTGACTACTTCGTAAGCCGCAAGGCTAATTCGTGCTCCCTGAGTCCGACCCTGGTCGCTATATCAGGTTAATAATTTAACAAGGACTGCTTCCTTGATTTTATTATTTTATCTCTGATTTTGGTGGTCTGATATACTTTTTCTTGTTGAGCTGATTACCGTGATAACCGGGTCGCAACGACCCTTGTCTACCTTTACCTGGATCTTGTGGAATTTTGAATTTGTCGACTCATCACGCAGCCCACAGACGACCCCAGCAGCTTCCAAAGCCTTGGGTGGCCTCCTAACACTTCCACGACCGATCTGGGCTATCCAGGAGCCACCAGCGAGCTTCCATGAGCATAGGGAAGGGCGACGGAGCTAGAGCTACCTCATCGGAGCCCCGCCAAGTCCGTCGCAGGAGGCGGCGGATCGGAGAAGACGACGTACAGCTATCGTTGGATCACCTTGATCCGACGATCCTCTTCACTACACGTCGCCCCGCGGCCACCTCCATTGAATCAGGAGGATCTAACGTCGAGCCATGTCGCATCTGCTTTGAGCTCCAGATACCGTTGGATTGATCGCCATCAACGACCAGTATTGAGCCACGTCGCCTTGCTCCCGCAGCCATCGCCACCGTTGGATCTTTCTGATCTGACAGGTCCTCATCGAGCCACGTATCCAGCTTCTGCTGATGTTGGATCTCTCTAGATCGAACGGCCCAGCATTCGCCACGTGGAGCCTCCGAGCCTCTTCCCCAACCCTAGGCTCGGAGCAACCGAAGTAGACTCGAAGCAATGTCTGAGCCTCCAGAGCCTCCCGAGCCTCCGCTAGAGCCTCCTACGACTCCCGAGCCTAGCTCCTCACGTGTATCTCACGTGAGGGCTGGTTAATTTGCACCGAGGCCCCTGTAAATTTCTGAAATTGCAATTCAGTCCCTGCCTGACGCGTCACGTAAGGAGCACGTGTACTAGTGGGAATTTTGCATCCATAACCCTAGCATTATATGTATTTGCACTTTAGTCCATGTATGCACATTTTATTTTAAGTAATTTGTATTTTCTGTTTTGCATTTTGGTCCCTGTGTTTGCACGTATATTTAGGTGTCTATTTTTCATTATTTTTAAATTCCAAAAATTGCATGTTGTAGGTTAACTTGTCCTTTATCTCTTGTGACACATGTCAAATTTTTGTGAGCTGCATCAGATTTAATAATATTATTTTGGTGGAATTTGACATATTTTGCCCACTGCGTGCTTGAAATTAAATATTAACTCATTTCTTGCTCCAAAAATAACCATAAAATCACATTAGACTTAGGTTAAGTTGTCTTCATTGTGCCCAAAAATCATTGCATTTGCACGCATCAGGAGGCCTGAATAAATCAAATAGTATTTGCCTAAGTGATTTTTAATAGGTGCAATTTACATAGATTTTTAGGTTTATTAATTTTCCTGGATTCCTCTTACATAGACCTATCTAGGATAATTTTTACATCTAAAAATAATGCACCTTGGTATTTATTAAAATTGATTTTGCAAAAACTACCATGCATCCATATTTTATTCTTTTTAATTCATTTAGAGTGTAAAAATTCCAAAAAATACAGTAGCTTAGTTTCATCGCATAACATCTTCTGGCCAAGTTTTATTAATTTTGGACTTCATTTGATTATCTTTTTAATTTAACTTACAAATTTGGCTTGAAATTGCACTGCATTTTCCTTAATTGCATAAAAAACAGTCTTCTGTAAATCTGATCTCTAAATTAACTAAAAATTTACCTAAGGAGATAGCTGCCTCCCTGAGTTCGACCTTGGGCTTGCCTAAGTAAAATAAATTTGCTACTTGAGTTAATCGAACATTAAATTTGAGTGGTTTTTGACGAAGTCTCAATTACCCGACTGCAACGAACAACAAACTTAATTCGATTGATAACTCGGTTGAATTAACTAGGGTAGTCGTGTCCATGTCACCTGTCCTAAGGTATTTTTTACTTTAAAAATATATAAAAATTAGCAAAACTATCTAAAAATCACAAAAATAGTATAAAAATATTTAAAACCCAAAAATATTTTATTTCATGTATTTTGAGTATTTCTATTAGTATTTATATCTATTAGGATATCTTGTGTATATACTCTTTTATATAGCTATATTGTATTTATAAAAAGAAAAAATCTAAAAAACTAAAAATCTAAAAAGAAAATATAAAAATAGAAAGTTAAAAAAATAAAAAAAATAAAATTCGAAAATATAAAAAAATAAAAAATATAAGACTAAAAACCCATAAAAAAAACCATTTTGGCTAAGCAGTTGAGTGATAATTGTGCTTTGATTCCTTGTCTTGCATGTTCCACTCAGTTGCTTCTTGTGTTCGATCCCTACTTACTTGTCACTTTACGTTCTTAGTAGGGTATAATAAATTTTAGCTCTTACTCTTAATTGCTTAATTATCTATGTGGGTTAATTGTTGAAACAGCAAGAGGATTCGAGTAGTCACCTCAGCGATAATGAGCTTGATTTATCAGGACATTATTAGCGACTCTTATTTTCTAGATTTTCAGATGGGAATCTCTTTTCTTAGTCGAAGTCGTGGATTCTAATTTCCCGGAATGCGAAGAGGTTTAGTTTTAGGGCCTTGCTCATATTGTTGACCCTAGTAACCTTCCATGTCACCTAGGCCCTGGATATTCCATGAAAGGATATCAAGATCCAATATTGTTGTATGGGATCTCATGGTCAGAGGGGATGAAGAGGGTTTACCCGGATAAATCTTTTGAATGCTAGATGTTCTCGATGAAAAATTTCGTTTGCATAGTTGTGAAATGATAACATTAGATGGGTAGGGTTTCTTTTGAAAGCTTTAAAGTGTTCGGTGTGACCAACATGGGAAAGTTTGGTGTGCACGAGAGCGAAAAATTCATCGAACAAAAGATATCCTATGAGAGAGGCCAACATGGTGAGTTACATGATTGGGGTTGCTCGGGTTCATTTCTTAGGGTGGAGGAGCTTGGGCCAACCCCTGAATGGCTAACGGGTAGACTGTTGGCTGGGGCCTTGGGTTGCAGCGGTATACCCATTGAGGCTACAATGGAAAGGTCCATTCTTTCCTTTGCCTTCTTTGAATGAAGCCAAGTTTCTTGTTTGAGCATGCTATCATCGAGTTTCACACCCATGATCTTCAACCACTGGATGGTGTTTTCTGTGGATTCCTGGTCACGGTTTCTGGTGAAGTTGAGAGTTGCATCTGAGGAGAAGCCGTGGTCAGAGGGAAAGAGTAGAGGGTTGATGTTTTCCTTAAACCATGCTAAGTCAGGGCAAAGATTGAAGGGGGCTGGTGCCAACTCCACAATTGGCAGGCCTGTAGACGTTGGCTCTTGGTTCCAAGTGAATGGGGGATTAGGTACAGGGGTCGATGGACTGAACCTTAGAGATTAAGAATCTTGTGATGGTGTTTTCAGAGGATGGGTTGTCGTAATGGGTGAAGACTACCTCTCCACAGCTGTTCAATGGGTGGAAGGTGGCCTCGAAGACACCATCCACTGTAATGATCTCAATGCCCGTAGGTTCTGCTTTAATTTTTAGAATGTCCACCAAGATCTTTGCCACCGAGGCTTCGTCACAATCTTCAACCATGGTGGGGATGTTCTATGAGAGAAGCTTCCCGAAGTTCTTAAGATGTTGAGAACATAAGGATAGAAGTCGAATATAGGAGGAGCTAAAGCACCACAAACCAGCATGGGTTTATTTCTATATCCTTTTTGCATTGAAGGATAGAGACCATCGGTAGAACCAAATTGTGACCTCGTCAAGGGAAGTGACAGAGGTATGAACAAGGTTGTCATAGGTTTTCTCAGCTGCGACTTCGACCACCAATTGTCGCTTGTATATCTTCTAATTGTGGTGGAAGGAATCCTCACCGACCTAGTCCATCAGAGCGTCCTTGGCCCATTTTAGAGTGGGATGTCTTTGGAGAATTCAATGATGACATACCAGAGTAGTTGATGTTTCGAGAAGGGACTCGGTATATACAGCACTCCACCTGCCATCCTCAGGCGATGATGGCATTCGCATGGGAGCTTGGGTCAAGAAAGGTTAGTGGGAGGGGCGACGATCATTAATGATGACATGCGTGCCTTTGGTGATGTATGCTTGGTGGGACATGGTCAAGGATGAGCTCCGTTATCTCTTCTGGGATTCCTTAGGGTTTGGATTGGGGTGGAAGGAGGGTGATGGGTTTGATTTAATATTGGTCTTCGCAATATGGCCGGCTCCATGGCACATGAAATAGATGATTGAGAAGGGACAGGAGTGTTTAGGAAGCCCCGGGCGCACGGAGGCACTTAAAGCAAACCATGCAGTCCGGATTCCGACAATTGGTTTGAGGTTGAGATGGCATTTTGGAGAACGAGGTGGCCATATGATGGGACGCCATATCGTTGTGAAGGATACAATCTGTCCGGCATCCATGCAGTGTTCTATGGTAGGCTAAATGCGTGCCAGGAACACCCAGGTTGGTTGGAAGTGTATCTCGGGTAATAGGCTATTTCTCGGGGGAGGTCGATCGTATCCCCATATATACCTCAAGTGATGTGGAGGGCATCGGTTCAACTTTGGTTGATTAGTGAGGATTCCAAAAAGGGCTGACATTAGAGGGAGGGCACCTATCATGCTTCGTGGGCCACACAGGTGATGAATGACTTTCCTTATCAATAAATGCGTTTGGATTGTTGGGGCTGAGTTTTCTTGATCGAATATGGTGATCATTCTAGGTCAGTATAGGTGTAGTGGGTGATGCAGGTGGGTGGATTGGGGTCATTGTTAGGTCATGTTTGAGTGTTATTGGATCAAATTTCAGCATGGTGTGTAGCGCGCATTAGAAGATAATTTTTGAATCACTCATATTATGGACCAGTTCAATTTATAGAAGATTTTTTTCTTCACCTCGGAGGCGTTGTTGTTGAGCGAGGGTTAGAGGAGGGGTGGATGGGATCAGTGAGCAAGGTTTGGGTTTGATTTTTATGTTTTTACCGTTATTTTTTTGTCTTCAGCATCTTCGATGTTTCGAAGATGGACTGTGATGAGTCTTGAAGAGTAGGTATTTAGCAGGATTTGGTTTGGTTCTATTGTGTAGGGGTGGGGAGGCGGTGTTCAGATGCATGTTTGAGGGTAGCAGCATGGTGTTCTTTTGGAGGATGTGATTATTTTGTTGTGATTGGGAAGAACATGAGGATCCGTGGAGGTGCAACTTGCTTATAAATACTCAAACTATACAATAAAGGTAGATTTTAAAAAAAAATAAGCACTAACTTTTATTTACAATACACGGAAGAAATTTAATATAAATTATTTATAATACAATACCTTCCCACTTCGTCTATGATGATGTCAAAAACCCATAATTTCGATCAGATGATGGGCAAAAGGTTATGTCGGTGCCCTATTTCTCTGAGGATTTGCAGTTGGGTGGAGTGATCTTTAGCGGGAAACAGCTTGATGAACAACCAACGATTTAGAATCGTTGTTAGTTCTTCTTCGTCAGCCATGTAGTTGTATTGAAAATGAATCAAAGATGGCAGATCTCCAAATGTTGGCCATGTTATGATTCGAAGACCAACATACCTGCAATAATGGACCACAACACTCGTGCCCAGATGCTTGGTGGTCGGAGAGTGCTCAGGTTGAAGTAAAGCTCCAGTGAAGGGAGTTTTCAAGAGGATGGAGGCAATGCGATGCTACTTCTAATGTGGTTTACTTATTCATGCTCTCAGATGGTTGGTTCACATGACGTATCAGAAAGGGATGGACAGAGTAGATGAATCTCGAGAAGGGATACAGGGGTTGATGGCTGCAATTGAAGGCGATTTGGGTCTTGCCCTGATCTGATGAAGAAGGCACCCGGTGGCACTCAGATGGAACAACTCCTAGTGAAAGCTCTGACGATCTCTTCTTGTACGTGTTCGTCCCTACAAGAAGGAATACTCGAGTATAGAAGATTCGATCCAGTTGTGAGGCACAATAGGTGGGAAGAGGTGATGGAAGTCTAGGCAAACCAAGGGCTCGGCGATTTGGGGGTGATGGGGCTTTTAGATTATAGTGTATGGGTGATGAGTTCCGATGTGAAGCGGAGGGAGAGCGTGTGGATGGAGGAGAGGTCGGCGAGGATGGTGAAGGGGAGGGCATCGTGGGTTACTGCTCCGGCTTCAACTGGAACGTGTCCGACATAGCATGGTGTCGCCTGATACGCCGGCTCCCTCCTTTTCTCCCTCTCCACCCTCAACAACGTTGTCTGCCACAACATCGGCGATGCCATCACTGTTACCTATAGGAAGCACACGAAGCTCTCACCTGGTGTGATCACTAGCATCATGATCGGATGCATCGTCACCATGCTGATCCTAAAATGAGACCCATCGCATGGGAACACTCAGGAGATGAGGAGAAGGTGGGAGAGGGTTCTCAAGGAGGAGCTGTCGTGAGAAATGGTGAGAGACGTGACATGAGTAATTCGATGGGAGATGAGATGCAGACATGTCGAAGAGGAGAGGGAGTACGTGCCCTCACTATCACTCAAGCAATTTCCTCCATTGCAATGACACCACGTAGGTGGTGTGTGGAAGATAGAAGAGTGGAGCAGAGGGAAGAGGATTCTCTGTTGTAGAGGGGATTGCAGCAGAGGTGATGTAATCTCCTTTTTTTTATTTTGATTTTAAAATCCAACTTTATAGATTGAATCTTATATTAATGCTCTACATATCCTTCAAATTTCGCTTAAATCCGAGATTATTTGCTATTTTATCTTAACGGTCAAACATTCAGATCTTTTTTAAATAGAGTCTAAGTTGCATTGATCTTGACCGAATGTTTGACCGTTAAGATAAAATAACAAATAATCTCGAATTTAAGCGAAATTCAAAGGATTTGTAGAACATTAATATAAGATTCAATATATAAGGTTGGATTTTAAAATCAAAATCACAAAAAAAAGATTAAAGGGGATTACAGCACCTCTTCTGCAATCCCCTCTACAGCAGAGGATCCTAGTAGAAGCGGAGATCGCCACATGCCATTTTTGAATGAAGAAATGGAGGTGACGTAGCTAAAATTGGAGGATGAAGACCCAACTTTAGTTATATAGATAGATGTTATTCATCATTTCCTATTACATATTTATAATCCATGGTATGTCTTGTTAGCGCCATTCAGTGAGATCATTGCCGAATTTTATAATTTCCATCCAATGCCAAAGGATTAATTTCTGAACCTTCCAAACCACACAGCTCTTATTGTGTGTGAGTTTGCTCGACGTTTGGAATTCTAGCTCTGCCCATTGAACGGTCCACCTCATGACAAACTAATTCAACGATTTCTAATTGTTGGATAATAATTATTCTAATCTTTAAATGGCACTGGACTCGCATAAAAATTTATCCAGTTGGGTTCAGTTCAACCCAGACGAATCACCATAAATTTAAACTCATAAAATCGTGTCGTTGAACTCAAAGAACATATCTAGAGGGAGAACCCTTGTAACATACATTTTGAAGAGAACTCAAATCGTAAAATTGGAATTCAAATAACCTTTATAAGAACAAAGACTAGAAAACCATTGCCCTCCTCCTGCCATAGCATGCATCCCTTGACATTATTATTATCAAGATCCAGACTACTGCACATTGTTTGGTTGTGAGAATAATCCTCCTTACGCTTTGTTTGGATTGGTCCGTGCACGTGTAAAGTCACTGTTGGATCTTTTATATATATCGGGTAAATTTATTCGCCATATATAGACGATGGAATAAGTTTATTCCTGTCTTTATTCCTTAAAAACCCCACTTAGTCAAGGAAATTTTGCATGTCCATATATGTCAAAAATAATTCATAATTCATTGTACCCAGATACCGAATCAGCTTACTTACGATACATAACAAAAAGATTATGCACTAAATAAAATTATTTATGTTTTGTATATACCGTATACGTGAAGTTTTTTTAAAGGAAGAACGTACACACGAAGTTTTCACCAACTTATTCTATTGTCCATCTTCCTTTTTTTGGCAGGAAGGATAACCACCAAATCTTTAGGTTCTCCTCCACTGGCCCTAAGTGTTCGCAAAGGTGGATCTGATGATCAAATAAAGACAGGGAGGATGGTCCCCCGACGGTGGCAGCGGGCGTGGGGAAGGGGAACAGAAGAGAGGTAATTGTGGTTGGTGTTTTTCAGCAAGGAATTTCCCCCCAAAATACTGCCCTTTTTACTGTAAGGAGTTCTTTAAATTGCTTTATGCATTCATCAACTATCACTGTGACTAATTTTTTCTGCAAATTTCATTCTGTTGCAATTAAGAATCCTAGTGAACCAAGTTGATGTCATTCTGGCTGTCTACGTTAAGTTGTCATTTGCGTATTTAATCATCTGAGAATAAAACTCACAGAACTCTCTCATTCCGTTTCGATGTTTATACAATTTGTTTATTCATGTAGTTCAGAAAAAATAAAGAGTGAGTGCTGAGTCACATAAATACAATTTAGGATAAAAGAAAAGTAACGATAAGAGATGAAACAACATTTTTTTTAAAAGAATGATAGAGAGGATTGCACATCTTCACAAAACCAAACAAAATAAGAGTGAGAATGAGTTAATCCTCGGCATCTTCCATCTCCTATCATATATCTTCTTTCTTTAGATGAGGTTTATATGAACTTGTTCCACTACATGTAAAACTTAATCTAACAAACGATGATCTAATTGGAAATCTACTTCAATGAGCGGTCTTTCCAAACAATCAACTGCACAATTTTACTGCAGCAAAGATGCTTACGGATACAAATACTACAAAATTACAAATTACATGGAAACTATTATGCCTTCCACGGAAAAAGAAGCGATGATTTGATGAAGAAACAATAAATATGTACATGCAAAAGAATCGAAGTGCACGCTCCTAGTCCTACCGATCAATGGAATCAACAAGGTATAGCACCAACGAACCATCTGATGACTTTAACGGGGAGCTTGATCAACGCAACTGCCAGATTCGCCAGCCCCGCGAAGCAGATGCAGCAAGGGCACAAGCAACTCAGCACAGTCCTGCGGGAGTTGGCAAGAGAAACACGATAATATATCAAAAACCCGTGACAGCAATTTAGAGAAGCAAAAGAAGATAATGGCGACGATGATTAGGTGCATATATACACACCCAATGATCCAGATGAGGACCCCCACGATGGAAATGAGCAAGGCGAGGAGAGCGAAGGGCAGTCCTATCAAGAAGCCAAGCGGTCTGCACTCGGCCATCTTTTGATCCCTCAAACACCTTATGGTTTGAACTGACGTTGGACCTTCTCTTATATTAGGCAGAGGGTGCCCAAGAGGAGGAAAAGGAAACTGCAAGGTTAAGAGAAAGGAGGAGACGGCCAACAGGGGCAGACCATTGACCTGAGCCCATCAACGCGCTCACGCGTCTCAAAAGGCGGGGGATACGTCCACGTCGCGCTCACCATGATGGAATCATTTCCATGCGAAGCTTCCGTTCGATTGATTTGGACATCAGGGTTTCCTTTTTAATCCGGAGATCCGCACAAGACGCCCCTTTTTAATTTCTTAATGGTTGTCCTTGTCGACCCCCCAAAAACTTTTTGAATAGGAAAAAATGGCTTTCGTCAATTCACGCACTCTGCCATGGCTCTTGCATGGCGTATACCTGGAGATGCCAATTTACTCATCGAAGTTGATCTTAGTGTACCCAAAATTTTAACATTCATTCTCATATCTTAGATAGTTAAATATATAACGTTAAATAATTATTTCTTGATTTTTTGAATTTGCAATGATTATTGTATCTATATTCCTAGCAATGGATCATATAACAATGATTATGCATTCATTGTCTTTAAATCATTTTAAATTTATCAATGATTAGTGTAAATTTTAATAATTAAGTCAAGGAATACATCAAAGTTATATGAACCTTTAAAAATGAATGTGTATTTAATGGTAATTACAAGAGCAAAAGCTAATTTTGCAACGAACTATATTCGTTGTTATGTATTTCCATCCGAAGATATGATAATGAATATTCATCGTTGCTGCAGGTCTATTTTCATGTAGTGTATATTCTCTTGACATAAAAGGGGAAAATGTTTTCTACCGACATAACCATGTATTTTTGCTTAATTATATTACATCGCGATCCTTCCATAATTTCGAGTTACACCCATACCCTCAAATAGTTACTCCGTCTTACACTATAACTCGTGGTTTTACTTATGTCACTTACCTAACCACCTCTTGAGGTTAATATAACCTGATATAAATCCTAAGGTTGAAATTATTCTCTCTATCTCTCTCTCTCTCTGTTGATCTCTATGTTGACTCTCCTGAAGATGAATTTGTGATTCACCTATTTAATACAAGAAAACTGAGCTTAGATTCTTACAAGTACATGCATTTGCATCTTAATATCAAAGTATTTCAATTAGAGCATAAATTAACTCATAAATAAGAACATAAATATTTAACAAATAAATCTAAGAAATTCATAATCAAACTACTCACATGTGCATATTCATTATTGTATATAGTGTATAAAACTTCATTAGTTTCTAATAAAAGTAAAAAAATTCCGGTTTATGATAGATCACCTCCATACTATATTATCCACATTAACTCATGAAAAAATCTGAAAAATCATTAACTTACAGATGAATCTTCATTTCATCACCTTTATTCTTTTATTTTGGCCTCAAATCCATAAGTACATGCATGTATATAGCATTAATTTGTACAAAATAACACTCAATGATTGACACTTTAATATTGTATACATATTGATATTTAATTTCAAAATAAAAGAATAAAAGAAAGAAAATAAAAAGAAAGGAAGTTTCAAAGGCACTGAGCGACCCTAGACCTCGAGACCTAATGATAAATCCCCATTTCATCACTTTTATTCAATCATTTTAGCCTTAAAAACCCTAGCTAATGCATGTAAATAGCACTAATTTGTACGAAATAGCATCCATCATTTATTACATTTACTGTATGAATAATATTATTTTTAATGCCAAAATTATAGAATAAAGAGAAGAAAAAGGAATAAAATATTGAAAATATTTTATGACCCTAACCCCGAGACCATGTCCAAAAGGGAGTTGGTCGAAAAGGAATAAAGCTGGGGGAGATAAAGGCTAGAAATAAAATAAAAGCCTTATTCTTTCATTCATTAATTAAGCATTCTTGACACCTAATTTATTCTTTATTATTTATTCATTAAATAAAGAAACTTTGTACATGAAAGTTGTAGATAATAATTGATGAATCTCCATTTCATCACCTTTATTCTATCATTCTGGCCTTGAAAACCCTAACTAATGCATGTAAATAGCATCAATTTCTCTATAATAGCAGTCATTATTCATTGCATTTATTGCACATGAAATAAGGTTTTTAATGCAAAAATTATAGAATAAAGAGAAGAAAAGAAAAAGGAATAAAATATTGGAAATATGTTATGACCCGAACCCCGAGACCAAGGCCAGAATGGAATTGGTCAACAAGGAATAAAGTAGGGGGGAGATAAGGGCCAATAACACAATAAATTCCTCAGTTATTTATTCATTCATATATGCATTTTTGACACCTATTTTGTACTTAATTATTTATTCATCAAATAAAGAAACTTTATACATGAAAGTTGTAGATAGTGATGTAAATAAAAATACAAAATTGAGTTTGTACAAAATTGATACACAGTGTACATTCTACACACAGAATAAAAAGCCAGAATCTCAACTTCACAGACCCATATCTTGTAAATAAAAACTTAAAATCACCAAAATCACCTTTAATTGTATATAGCTCTTCAAGATCTATTTAATAAAATTGGTTTCATAATTTTTGTAGTTCATTTGAGAAAGTTAGGTTTTTGGCCCTCATTGTACACAATACTGATTAAAATATTCATTTTATTCATTATTCATTATTTTTACAGACTTATATTTTTAGAATTTTGTAAATAATATATATAATATATGTACATATTGAAATTAAAATAAAACCAAAAAGAATTCATAAAATAAAATAAGTCTATGGAATACATAGACCAAGAATACATATATTACCTATGTACAGAAATAAAAAGGAAATTCATTCTTTAATAATTTTATTCTTTCATATTTTTACAATATTGTAAACATTGCATATAATTTATTAAAAATACAAATCCAAAATAAAATCCAATAAAATCATTAAATAAATAAAATATATTTATAAAATATAGGTAAAATACCTATAAGTATACGTACAAACTACATACACCTATTTATTTAAATATGTAAATAAACTCATAAAAATTAATAAAAATATATCTACACTCACAAAAATAAGTTATAAATTTATAAAATAAGAAAATAAAATAATAAAATAAAATATACAAGATAAAAATAAAATACTTGTAAATACACTTGTAATTACATCATTAAAATAAACCCCTAATAAAATACATCAAAAAATTAAATAAAAATCATAAATAAATACTACATTATTTAATAAACATTTTTTATTTTATAAGTTAAAATAAATAAAGCCGTTTATTTGGTTTAAATAATCAGTCAAACCTATGCTGATGTGGACCAATCAGGTTTCGTTGACCGCAGGTCAACTCTTCTGTCTCCCAGCCGCCTGGTGTCAGATGTCTCATCGGCCCGTCTTCTCCAACTTTCCCCTTCTACTCCTTTGACTTTAAAGCAAAGATTCCTTCATGAAAAAGCTCTATTGATGCTCCCTCCTTCACACCAACATCTCAGATCCATCATAGGACCAATCGATTCTTCGTGGCACCCTGGTCAATAAGGGTGTGCCACCATGTATATAAATAAAACCCTCGACTTCCTCCTCCATTTTTGGTCTCCCTTCGGTCGTCTTCCACCCTTTCTTTTAGTCTCTAGAGAGTCCTCGTGACAGGGGGAGTCTCCCGGATGCTTCAGCCAGTCAGAGGAGTTGAGGGAAGCACCCACGGCCGCCGCTCGCCGGAGGTCCTGCTCCCTGGTCGACCACCAGGTATAAGAGTTGTTCCTTTACGTTATTTAGGTAGCTTTTCATTTCTACATTTCATTCCTGCACTTTACTTCGCATTTAGAGCAGTAGCATAGTCTAGTTTAGCCAAATCGAAGTTCGCCGGAGCTCCGCTCCGTCAACTTCTCCACAGCGCCCTCGACTATTTCCGACCATCATTTCACCCCCATTTCATCCCCTCTCGCGTTCTCCACATCCTGATCATCGTTGTTCAATCGGAGACCCTCTGTCTTCACGAACCGGAGCTCCACCTCTGCCGTTCGTCGGAGCTCCTCCGCTTCGCCTCACCTTGCATCTCAGCTTCAAAACCCAGGGTCGAGGAGAAAGCCCTCGAGCCCCTTGTTCTTCCTGTGCAGGTACCACGTTGAAACGAGTCCTCTGGGACTCGATTGAACCAAGGAAGAGGTTCCTGGAGGTCCAAGCTTTCTCCGACCTCGCCTGAACACCTCTGACCTCCAGGAGCCAAGTGAAGACCGTCGTTCGATGCGGGGACCTTCCAGCAATGTGAGGAGCATCTCAGATGCGACAGAGAAGCCCGAAGGAGCCCGCGATTCAAGATCGAAGCTCGCTTCACGCGAGCTTCTTCCCTGTTTTTCCAGGTGGTTCCATAGCCGTCCGATCATGATGAAGGCCACAGTTCGAAGCACGGCCGTCAGATGGAGCGATGCCCGACTGTCAGATCAGCTCAGCTGATCTAATCTCATACGTCCATCAGCGAACCGGTACCAACCGCGGGATGAGTGACACGTGGATAAGTGGAATCATCATCGTCATCCGCTCGCGCCTGATGAATCCATGATTCATCGCCTTTATTCTTTCATTTTGGCTAAAATCCTTGGTAAAATACATGTAAATATCCACTAATTCCATTTAATTAACATTCTAACCACTAATATTAATATTATATAATTAACACTTAAAATTATCCAAAATAAAAGAATAAAGAGAAAAAGGAAAATAAAAAGAAGGCTGGATATAAAATATACAGACTGATCCTAACCCCGAGACCAGGTCAATATTGACCAGGTCGACAAGAGAAATAAGTAGGGGGAGATAAGGATCTTAACCTATAAAAAATATAAAGAAAACCAAGACCAAAAATATAAATTACCCATTCTCCATAATATAAATATTTCACCTATTTTATTTATCATCAAAACCACTCCAAACTTAAAAACTTCCTTCATCAAAGTTGTAGATAATAATGTAAATAAAAATACAAAATTAAGTTTGTGCAAAAATAATAATTAATGTATAACTTATACACAAAATAAAAAGCCAAAATCTCAACTTCACAGACCCATATCTTGCAAATAAAAACTCCAAATCACCCAAACTCACCTTTAATTGTATATAGCATTTCATAAACTATTTTATAAAATTGGGTGCATAATTTTTGGGGTCCATATGCAGAAGTTAGGTTTTTGGCTCTTCTTGTACATAATACCTGATAAAAATACTCATTTTATCCAATATTTTTTATTTTTATAAATTAATATTTTGTAAATAATGTTTATAATATATGTTTATAATAAATAAAAGAAATAATAATAAAAAATAAATAATAATAAAAAAAATTATTAAATAATATTAAGTCTATATCATACATAGACAACTCACCTATACTATTTATATACCTAAATAAAAAGGATTTTTATTTATAATGTAGATATTATATATAACTTCTTAAAAACACAAATTCAAAATAATGCAATAAAAAATAATAAAAATAAAAAAATAATAATAAAATGTATATAATATACATAGGTAAAATACCTATAAGTATCCTTCCATATACATGTATACATCTATTTAAAAGTATAAATAAACTTATAAAAATTAGATAAAATTGTATTTATATTCACAAAACTAAATTTATAAAATTATATATATAAAAAAAATAATTATAAAATAATAATCAAATAATTAAATAAATAAGGATTATTATTACTTAATTTAATAACTTAACTAATTATTATATATATTTAATATTTACTTAATTAAATATTTTAGGCGGGTTTGACTTTTCAAACGGTGAACAGTGCCCGCCCAGGCACTGTTCATCGTCTTCCTCCTTTTAAAAACCACGCCTGCTGCTCCGAGCCAACCGAGCCTCCTCACGCCCCGTCTCCTCTCCTCCATAGCCGCCAGCCTCCTCCAACTGCTCCAACCACCTGGCTGTTCGATCAACGAACCCCATCCGACCTTGTTCCCGTCCAGGTACATCCTCCCCTTCTTCTATAAATAGGCTGCAACCCCCGCCGAGCTCGAGTATCCGCCATTTTCCACTTTTCTTCCACCAGAGCTCGAGAGAGAGAGAGAGAGAGAGCTCCGAGGGTGACAGCCTCTAGCTCCAGCTCCGCCGAGCGAGAGGGAGGAGAGTTGGCGAGATCGCCGCGCCGTGGCGAAGCCCTGCTCCGCCGTCGTTGCGCGCCCAGCCTCCGACTACGCCGGTCGTCGAGGCCGATACCACGGAGCTCCGCCGAGCTCCACATTTCCAGGCGTACCTTCCGCAACCGCATCTCCTCCGACATCGCACCTCCAGGTTAGCTTCTACTCCGATCTCCTTATCTCGTCCCTCCGATTCTCTTCTCAACCCCTCCATTCTCTTCTCAATCCCTCTATTCTGGGGTTTTTCGTGAAATTCGCTTCAAATCGACACTACTTCATCCAATTCTACACCCTCATTGCCGATCGCCGTTCGCTTCTCCGTCTCCTTCCATCTCTGTCCATCTCCGGCCGTGTCCGACGGTCGGAGCCTCGAGGCTTCTCCTTCATCTCCCTTCCGCCTCGTCCATTCAATCCATGCTGTGCTTTGATCCATAGGACTGAAGCTCCAAATCCTCGGTCCAGTAGTGTTCTGAATTGCAGGTTGCAGAGCTTCACATCCTTCATCTCCGGTGAAACCTCAGCTGCATCCGATCGTTCATTACCTCATTCAGCATCTGAACGAAGCTCGGAGGGTGTTTTGGCTTCCTGTAGCGAGTATATCGTTGTTTAGCACAGGTCCAGGAGCCATCGAAGCTACAGAAGCCGTGAAGGAAGTTCCACCTCCAGATCATCGAATAGCTTCATCGAATCGATGTTTTGACGCTCAGCTTGAGCGGACGAAGGAGACGAAGCTGTTCGAGCAGTCAGAAGCGATTATTGAGCAGAGGAGCTCCGCAATTCGACGATCGAATCTCGCCGGAGGAGTCATTCATCCCAGTTCATCGAGATACCTCCAGAGACGTCCGATCTCCGAGTTCCTCCCCAGATTGGATCCGAGCTGTTGATTCACGCCCAAAACTCCAACGTCGGATCGTCATCATCGGACGGACACGCATACGCCAGGTGTCGACCGCAGAGCCTAATAGAAGCGCGCGTGCAGAGCACGTGAGTACTGTGAATTTTGCACAACGTCCCCTACAGGTTTTCGAATTTATAAACAGGTCCTCGACGGTGATAGGCACGTGCAAAACACGTGAGAACAGTGACTTTTGCAGGATCTGCCCTACAGGTTCTCGAAATTGCGATCCAGTCCTTTCCAGGGAAGAAGCACGTGAGAGGCGCGTGACGACCTGAGCATTTTGCACATTAGCTCCCGATTCTTCTGATATTTCAAGCGCGTCCCTGATTTTTAATTCCTTTTACAGATATACCCCTACTACTACTATATAATACACTATAAACACTATACACATATAAAACACCATAAAAATTACAAAAATACTTTTAAAAACTCTATAAAAATTGTATTCAGTATATAGAACTATATTTTACATGTTAGACCCAAAACAAAATAAAAATTAAATAATAAAACTAATAAAAAAATATAAAATACAACAAAACTTCAAAAATTCATAACTAACTCAAGAAAAATCCCCTAAAAACGCACAATATATCGATTTAAAGGTAATTTCATCTAGTTTCAACAGAAAATACAATAAAAATATTTTCGCATTATTTTCATCATTAAAAAGTACAAAAACAGCACAGTTTTCAATAAAACATAATCTTTTCCCTTAAAAATAAATCAAACTCCACAAAAATCATAAAAACCTTATCAAAATCAATAAAAACAGTAAAACACATTAAAAACATAAAAATAACAAAACTAAAATCAAATAGAAATTCGAATATTTTCTAATAATAAAAAAAGGGGCATAAAATCATTAAAAATCACAAAAACAATATAAAATTCATAAAAATCAAATAAAAATTCAGAAAAATTCCTTTAAAATAAAATAAAAATTAGGAAACACTTTACCTTAGGTTTTCTACCATTTTCCTAGTTTAAAACAGTTTGCCTCCCTGAGTTCGACACTCCCGTACGAACCACTATACGTTTGTTTAGGAGTATAAATAAAATAAAGGAGATTAACTCACCTTAATCTCTTCTGACAAAACCCACCTGGTCGACAACGACCGCGAGTTTCTCTGTTTCCTCTTTTGCAGGGATAAAGAAGCAGGCCAGGTGAGGTGTTTTTCAGATGGCGCCGTTGCCGGGGAGGCAGCGCTAGGAGGATCGCGAAGACCTTAGGATAGATCTCATTTTCGCGATTTTATTTCTCTGACCTCACGGTTTCTTGTTTTTGATTTGTGCAGCACAGCTCGAGCCGCGCAGCTCAAAGCCACGAAACCAAGTAGTTTAGAATTTCTTGTAATTTCTTGTAAAAAAAAAGCATATAAAAAGTGTCGTAGAAAGGGGCCTCGTAAAGGCATCCCGACTTGTATCTTCTCGGGGTCTGTTTCACCAGGGCTGTACTCCTGGGGGAGCAGGGCACCCACCGCGGCTTTTCTCGATCGTGATTTTTCTCGACGGTTTTCCGCGGACCTTAAAACAAACGTAAGGACTCACTTGCTTTGGGAGAGCAATCCCCGAAAAACTGATTCATCGATCTCATCTCCAGATCAGCGAGAGAGAGACGACCCATAAGGTAGAGCCAGAGTCTGAGCTTCTATCGAAATACTACTTAGTTCACACCTTGATTCACCTTATTTCAGTGGGTGCTCTCGGGTAGCCGGCAACGGTCCGAGTTCACTTAGCAGAGTGGAAGGTTTAGAGGACACTGCGTAAGGCTCCGTCCTCAAGTAACACGGGTAGCCGGCAACGGTCCGTACTTACTTCCATACTGGCTGAGACTAGGTGAGTTCTGGTGAGAACTCGGGACAGTACGACGTCGAAGGCTCGGGCACCTATCTAATCTCGCTAATTTGAGAGAACGTTGTTTGCCAAACAACCATAAAACCGAAAAGATAAACGACCGAACTCTTACGGTCATCACCTGAGTTGTGTTGGTGAAATCGGGGTTTGCTTTGTGTTTGACTTGTGGTGTGAGTCCTATCTTTCAGATCTGTCTCTGAGATCTATCGCAATCACTCGTTGTCCGCGTCTTGTCTAGAATCGATTTTTTTTCTTGAAGTCACAATGATGGGTAGGCGATCTATTAGGCCGACTCTCGCGGCATCGCTTCCAGGCATATCTACCCAATCATCTAGGTCAGCTCGAGAAGTCTCGTGTCCCAAGCTTGAGTTAAGTCCTCTGACCTTCTCCGAGAGTGACTCTGACCTTGGAGAATCGTCTCCTTTTATTTTCCTATCTTCTCTGTCCCCTTCTACCCCTCTCTATTCGTCTCTATCGAGTCATCCTTCAGTTACAGTGACAGCTGAGCAGATGTATGAGACCCGCGAGCCAGTTTCAGATCAGATGAGAGATCCGGGTCCACGAGTTGCTGAGACGAGGGTGCGGATTGAGCAGCCGACATCGGGAGCTGAGTCAGTTTCTACTTCAACTTTGCCGATTTTTCTCATTGATTCAGACTTCGTTTCATTGCTGCCAAAGTTTCATGGAAAGCCGCACGAAGAGCCATATGAGCATCTTTACGAGTTCGAGGAGATTTGCAGCACTCGATTCTATTCTGATATTACACCTGAGGATGCCATGAAGAAGACCTTTCCCTTGACACTCAAGGACGGAGCCGCGAGATGGTTCCGACTTCTGGGAAAGGAGCGAGCTGGATGGGGTACTCTTCGAATAGCTTTTCTGAGGAAATTTTACCCCATTAGCCGAGCCAATTTTATGCGGTCGGTTATCAGAAACTTTTCACATGATCCCCACGAGCCACTTCAGGATATGTGGCTCCGATTTCAGATTCTTTTGAGGAGATTTCCGGAGCATGGGATTTCCAAAGCTGAGCTAGCTCAGATATTTTATCTGGGGATGACCGCAGAGCAGCAAGCATTGGTCGATGCCTCGTGTGGCGGTTCACACCGCAGTCTTGACGAGGACTCTTTATGGAATCTCTTCGGAGAGATTTCTGATGTTAAGACGACACACGAGGGTGATGCCAGACCACTTCGATGCGATCTACCTCCCGCTAACTTAGGGATCGCGCATCAGGCAGTTGATGTGGACACTGATGCAGTCTCGAGGATGGACGTTGAGCCAGTAGTGGAGAGCTCTTATTCTCAGAGACCGACACTTCTTCCGTTGAGTTTTCAGCCGGAGTATGAGTCGGTCCCATGCTTTCCTGTTCAGGAACCTTGGATTCCTACTCTTCAGGTAATCCAAGACACCGAGCGAGAGCCCTTACTGTTTCAGCCGACATATCAACCGATGCAGTTTCCATATCATGACCATTGCTACGAGCAGCCACCTCAGGAGCATATCTTCTCAGATTCATTTGATCATTTTGAGAGTCTTCAGCAACCTGAGATGGATGTGGGACACCAGTTTGATATTCCCGATTTAGACGGTCCCACATTCGATCATTTTGTCCATCTAATTCATGAGCAGACTGCAGACCGTAGAGAGCAGATGGACACCTTCAGAGATTTTATTGCCAGCATCGTCACAGGTCAGAGTCCAGTTTCAGATTTTTCGATCTCACCCGAATTGTTGAATTCTATTCCCTCCAGTTCCCATGATGATCAGAAGCAGCCTATAGTTGCTGAGACATTTAGGAGCGCGGAGTGTGTAGCAGGCAACGACGCGGGAGCACATTCAGATTCTGATTCTCTACGTAGCGAAGGCGAAAAATCACAAAAAAGTAGAAAAAGAAGAAAATCCAGAAAAAGGAATAAAGACAAGACTTCTAACTATTCTGATGGATCTCAAGTTTCTGTGCTTCACAGAGTTAGTCCCCGTTCTAGAAAAAGATCATCTTTTTCTTCTGATCCTCCGAGTGTACATACTAACATGAAGGATGTACAGATTCCCTTCCCAGTTGCTCTGAATCTAGGAAGGGGTGAAAAATCAGAAAATTTTAAAAAGATTCAAGAATCAAAGTTTACGAAAGAGATCCTGGACCGAATTCAGATCAGGCTCACTCTTTCGGAGGCATTGGTCCACATTCCTCTTCTTCGGAAATGCTTGAAGCAACATACCACGCCGAAAAGAAAGAAGAGGAGAAATCATTGCTCTGAGAAACAAGTGTTGACCATTGCCACTTGTTGCGCTATCCAGCATACATCTCCCAAGAAGAAAAAGAAAGATATGGGAGCACCATTTATCAGCTGTCAGATTTTGAATCATGAGTTTGAGCACACCTTGTTAGACAGCGGTTCGTCAGTGAACATATTACCCTTCCATCTTCTCGAGACTCTTCATCTAGGGCCTCTGAAGCGAGCTAGAATGATTCTCCAATTTCCTGACCGATCGGTCAAGAGGCCGAAGGGTATACTTAAGGACGTTGTCGTGATGGTACAAGACACACAATTCACTGTGGATTTTGTTGTCTTAGATTCTGATTCCTCAGTACCATCACAGGATGCTACCATCATTCTTGGTCGGCCTTTTCTACGTGCAGCTAAGGCCGTTATTGATTATGAGACGGATAGTGTCACGTTCCCTCCCAGCAGCACAGAGCCGAGCTCCGAGCCGATAGAGATTCTGCCAGTAGACGAAAGTGCTTCTGAACCATCAGAGACAGAGGCATGTGAGATCACAGCTGAGATTAGACAAGATCATAATCCTTCTGATTCTACAGAGAATCGAGATTTCCTTTTCCGAGAGGAAAACTCAGAGATCACATCTTTTGGTGATCCGAGTACACATGTCTGGAGATGTGTTGACGAGATCCAGAGTATCTACGTCATTGAGACGAAACAGCTGGTGGCACGAACTTCGAAGGCTGATCCTATTTCGATTGTTGATCATTCATTCGAGCCTTCCTGTTGTGAGATTATTGAGCCCTCTTGTCACGAAGATTCAGATAAGGGCTTCGATGATGAGGAGATAGATCAGATCGCAGCAGAATTTGACCTCTTTCTTGAGTCTACATCAGAGACCATGGAGCAGATCTCAGAGGTAGGTTCTGTCCATCTTTTCGGCCATCTGGGCCGCTCCTCACCGGTCGACACAGATCATGGATTCTCCGATTCAGATATGGATATCTCTGAAGATGACCCTGATGTCGACCTACATCTTGTACATTCTATCGTTCCTAGGTCGCGCAAGAAGGCTAATCTTCGGCTTTCTTGAGCTTGTACAGTTTGTTGATTTGTTCATCTTGCTTTTTCATATTGTACATATGTGTTTTTGATTTTATTCCTTCTTCCTTCCGTTTGTCTTACACCCTTAGGTTCATCTAGATTTTGCTATACTTAGGATGTGCTTTATCCTAAGTATAGGGGGGGTGTAGACACCGTGTTATTGTTTGTATCGTCCTGTTCGATCACCCTTGTTGTTGCTTATACTTAGGGTGTGCTTTACCCTAAGTATAGGGGGGGTGATCTCGTTCATTTCGCCTTTTGATTGTCGTCGGTTTTTGTATTGTCTGCTCCCTCACTTGTCCCTCATCTTTTGATATTCGTCTCTATACTTAGGGATATTTTCCCCTAAGTATAGGGGGGACAAGCTGAGCCGTTGAGTTGTGTACATTCTCTTGACCTCGATCATCTTCGGTTTTGAGTCTGCTATCCTTAGGATCACTTGATCCCAAGTATAGAGGAGATGATCGGCTTCTATTCTTTCATTCGTTATTCTTTGAGTCATTGTAGTATAGGATTCTTTTCACCGATCTATACTTAGCCCGAGTTATGTCTTCCTTTGCCGCTTCTTTGGTCACTATGAGGACATAGTTCACGCTAAGTATAGGGGGGTGTCGTATATATATGCTATATATACTTTAGAAGCCATAACTCGTACTTTCTCGTATTTTTAATAATAAGGCTTCTTAAAAGTATGGGTTTATATTTTGGGTTTTTAAAAGCCGCAAGAAAACCGTAAAAATGTTTTATAAAAAATGGCTTAAAAAATTGTAAAAAAAAAAAAAAATGTAAAATTCTCTGATAAAATCCTTAAAAAAATTGAAAAATAAAATCCTCATAAAAATCTTATATAAAAGCTGTATAACTTGTATATAAAACTTGTATAAAATCCTTTGTAAAATACACAAAAATCAGTGTAAAATTTGTGTAAATCGAATTAATCCACTAACTTTTACAAAAATACCCCTAAAAATTGAAAAGTTTTAAAATCTAATAAAAAATTGCAAAATTCTTTAAAATTCACTTAAAGCATTTAAGCCGAAAAATCTACCTCATAAAAAAATTGTTGCATTCATTAGCATTTTTCAGAACAAGTTTGATTCTTGAACCGCATGGATCTAAGTCCGAGAAATGGAGCTTGGTTTAGGCCTTAATCCACTTAATTCAAGAGGGACTTTATTAGGATCGGGAATTGAGACTCTTCAGGTCTTTCTGACTTAATTCTTTGGGTTCCATGAGACCGTGTTCGGAATTCAACTTGAAAGTGCCTAAGTAGGACACCTGGTGTCATCCGTTGAACTCTTCCCCATTTGAATCAATTTTGAACTCAAGCACTCTGCACTTAGCTCGACCTGCCTGGGGTTGCGAAGGGCAATCCATTTCGGTGGTGCATTTCCATCCTTATCTGGTAGTGGTGATGTCTAAAGACGGGAGAGATTGGGGTTGAAACAAAGCTTCGGATGAGGGAAGGATCTGCTGGCACAATTTTTCCAAGACCCCAAAAAATGGGCGGAATGAAAAGATGCTATATCCGTCGGGGCACAAAAGACCGATGCAGTGCAACAATCATTACTACCAAAAAGAAGCCAAATACACAAATTCCAGAAATGACCACAATGGTCCAAGCTTCAGAAAAGCCTGCATGTCTTCGTGGAGACTTGGCTAAACTGGCCAGGCTTCACCGGAGATGTGATTACACTGATCACACTCCAGTTCTCTTCTTCTTCTTCTACTTCCTTTCTTACTCGATTGTGGACACAACACGACCTGACCTCAGAAGGAAATACCTCCCTCCTCGAGGACTGAGTTGCTGGATAAGGGCCCAATGGAAGTGTGTAGCTGTATGGGCGGTTTCTTCGCTTCTCTAAGCGGGAAGAGCTAAAACTTTTCACACACAGTACAAATTGCTTTCAAAGATGAAAAGTTTGCGTGATGAATAGGTGGATCTGAGCTGGCTGTTGAGGTGAATCTGGATAAGGATTTGTGGAACTTGAGGGCTGTCGAGGCTTAAATCCTAAGTCTAATGGAGTCCCGACACACTATTAATCCAAAGGTTTAAATCCAGGCTCCAGATTTTGGACGAAGAGAAATTCGGTTTAAAGAAACGATCATGTTCTAAGTTCTTTTATTTTCCTTTTTCTTTTTCTTTTTGCTTGCACTTATTTATAGAATAAGTGTTTGCTAAGGGACTAGCAAAGGTAAAGTATAGGGGAATGATGAATCCATGATTCATCGCCTTTATTCTTTCATTTTGGCTAAAATCCTTGGTAAAATACATGTAAATATCCACTAATTCCATTTAATTAACATTCTAACCACTAATATTAATATTATATAATTAACACTTAAAATTATCCAAAATAAAAGAATAAAGAGAAAAAGGAAAATAAAAAGAAGGCTGGATATAAAATATACAGACTGATCCTAACCCCGAGACCAGGTCAATATTGACCAGGTCGACAAGAGAAATAAGTAGGGGGAGATAAGGATCTTAACCTATAAAAAATATAAAGAAAACCAAGACCAAAAATATAAATTACCCATTCTCCATAATATAAATATTTCACCTATTTTATTTATCATCAAAACCACTCCAAACTTAAAAACTTCCTTCATCAAAGTTGTAGATAATAATGTAAATAAAAATACAAAATTAAGTTTGTGCAAAAATAATAATTAATGTATAACTTATACACAAAATAAAAAGCCAAAATCTCAACTTCACAGACCCATATCTTGCAAATAAAAACTCCAAATCACCCAAACTCACCTTTAATTGTATATAGCATTTCATAAACTATTTTATAAAATTGGGTGCATAATTTTTGGGGTCCATATGCAGAAGTTAGGTTTTTGGCTCTTCTTGTACATAATACCTGATAAAAATACTCATTTTATCCAATATTTTTTATTTTTATAAATTAATATTTTGTAAATAATGTTTATAATATATGTTTATAATAAATAAAAGAAATAATAATAAAAAATAAATAATAATAAAAAAAAATTATTAAATAATATTAAGTCTATATCATACATAGACAACTCACCTATACTATTTATATACCTAAATAAAAAGGATTTTTATTTATAATGTAGATATTATATATAACTTCTTAAAAACACAAATTCAAAATAATGCAATAAAAAATAATAAAAATAAAAAAATAATAATAAAATGTATATAATATACATAGGTAAAATACCTATAAGTATCCTTCCATATACATGTATACATCTATTTAAAAGTATAAATAAACTTATAAAAATTAGATAAAATTGTATTTATATTCACAAAACTAAATTTATAAAATTATATATAAAAAAAAAATAATTATAAAATAATAATCAAATAATTAAATAAATAAGGATTATTATTACTTAATTTAATAACTTAACTAATTATTATATATATTTAATATTTACTTAATTAAATATTTTAGGCGGGTTTGACTTTTCAAACGGTGAACAGTGCCCGCCCAGGCACTGTTCATCGTCTTCCTCCTTTTAAAAACCACGCCTGCTGCTCCGAGCCAACCGAGCCTCCTCACGCCCCGTCTCCTCTCCTCCATAGCCGCCAGCCTCCTCCAACTGCTCCAACCACCTGGCTGTTCGATCAACGAACCCCATCCGACCTTGTTCCCGTCCAGGTACATCCTCCCCTTCTTCTATAAATAGGCTGCAACCCCCGCCGAGCTCGAGTATCCGCCATTTTCCACTTTTCTTCCACCAGAGCTCGAGAGAGAGAGAGAGAGAGAGCTCCGAGGGTGACAGCCTCTAGCTCCAGCTCCGCCGAGCGAGAGGGAGGAGAGTTGGCGAGATCGCCGCGCCGTGGCGAAGCCCTGCTCCGCCGTCGTTGCGCGCCCAGCCTCCGACTACGCCGGTCGTCGAGGACGATACCACGGAGCTCCGCCGAGCTCCACATTTCCAGGCGTACCTTCCGCAACCGCATCTCCTCCGACATCGCACCTCCAGGTTAGCTTCTACTCCGATCTCCTTATCTCGTCCCTCCGATTCTCTTCTCAACCCCTCCATTCTCTTCTCAATCCCTCTATTCTGGGGTTTTTCGTGAAATTCGCTTCAAATCGACACTACTTCATCCAATTCTACACCCTCATTGCCGATCGCCGTTCGCTTCTCCGTCTCCTTCCATCTCTGTCCATCTCCGGCCGTGTCCGACGGTCGGAGCCTCGAGGCTTCTCCTTCATCTCCCTTCCGCCTCGTCCATTCAATCCATGCTGTGCTTTGATCCATAGGACTGAAGCTCCAAATCCTCGGTCCAGTAGTGTTCTGAATTGCAGGTTGCAGAGCTTCACATCCTTCATCTCCGGTGAAACCTCAGCTGCATCCGATCGTTCATTACCTCATTCAGCATCTGAACGAAGCTCGGAGGGTGTTTTGGCTTCCTGTAGCGAGTATATCGTTGTTTAGCACAGGTCCAGGAGCCATCGAAGCTACAGAAGTCGTGAAGGAAGTTCCACCTCCAGATCATCGAATAGCTTCATCGAATCGATGTTTTGACGCTCAGCTTGAGCGGACGAAGGAGACGAAGCTGTTCGAGCAGTCAGAAGCGATTATTGAGCAGAGGAGCTCCGCAATTCGACGATCGAATCTCGCCGGAGGAGTCATTCATCCCAGTTCATCGAGATACCTCCAGAGACGTCCGATCTCCGAGTTCCTCCCCAGATTGGATCCGAGCTGTTGATTCACGCCCAAAACTCCAACGTCGGATCGTCATCATCGGACGGACACGCATACGCCAGGTGTCGACCGCAGAGCCTAATAGAAGCGCGCGTGCAGAGCACGTGAGTACTGTGAATTTTGCACAACGTCCCCTACAGGTTTTCGAATTTATAAACAGGTCCTCGACGGTGATAGGCACGTGCAAAACACGTGAGAACAGTGACTTTTGCAGGATCTGCCCTACAGGTTCTCGAAATTGCGATCCAGTCCTTTCCAGGGAAGAAGCACGTGAGAGGCGCGTGACGACCTGAGCATTTTGCACATTAGCTCCCGATTCTTCTGATATTTCAAGCGCGTCCCTGATTTTTAATTCCTTTTACAGATATACCCCTACTACTACTATATAATACACTATAAACACTATACACATATAAAACACCATAAAAATTACAAAAATACTTTTAAAAACTCTATAAAAATTGTATTCAGTATATAGAACTATATTTTACATGTTAGACCCAAAACAAAATAAAAATTAAATAATAAAACTAATAAAAAAATATAAAATACAACAAAACTTCAAAAATTCATAACTAACTCAAGAAAAATCCCCTAAAAACGCACAATATATCGATTTAAAGGTAATTTCATCTAGTTTCAACAGAAAATACAATAAAAATATTTTCGCATTATTTTCATCATTAAAAAGTACAAAAACAGCACAGTTTTCAATAAAACATAATCTTTTCCCTTAAAAATAAATCAAACTCCACAAAAATCATAAAAACCTTATCAAAATCAATAAAAACAGTAAAACACATTAAAAACATAAAAATAACAAAACTAAAATCAAATAGAAATTCGAATATTTTCTAATAATAAAAAAAGGGGCATAAAATCATTAAAAATCACAAAAACAATATAAAATTCATAAAAATCAAATAAAAATTCAGAAAAATTCCTTTAAAATAAAATAAAAATTAGGAAACACTTTACCTTAGGTTTTCTACCATTTTCCTAGTTTAAAACAGTTTGCCTCCCTGAGTTCGACACTCCCGTACGAACCACTATACGTTTGTTTAGGAGTATAAATAAAATAAAGGAGATTAACTCACCTTAATCTCTTCTGACAAAACCCACCTGGTCGACAACGACCGCGAGTTTCTCTGTTTCCTCTTTTGCAGGGATAAAGAAGCAGGCCAGGTGAGGTGTTTTTCAGCGCCTAATAAGGGGTAAATTGCAAAACCATACCCCCGCATTTTTGTAATTAATTCTTAATACTGTAAATTAAATATAACGTTGTAAATAAATTGTAATTTTTGCTAGAGGACCCATGTACTTATTTAAATTACATTTTGGTCCCTCAGCGCCTCACGTGCAGTCCCACGTGAGGCACGTGAAAATTGCAATGTAACCTTGGTGCTTTTTGCTAATTGTAAAATAGTTCTAAAAATTTAAATAAATGTTTATTTCAGTTGGATAAATTGCACTGTGCCCACTGACATTTATTTTTATTGCATTTATGCCCCTGCTAGGCTGATTTATTTTTACTTGCTTCATGTATTTATTAAAAATGTCTAGTGAGCTCCCAAAAATTCACAAAAATTAGGGTAAATGCATTGTACCTTGTAGATGCACGATGTATTTTTATTTGGCATTTTTGAGCATTTTATCCATTTATTAAAAATGAAAAAGAAGCTATTTTTACACTGTTTAAATGATAAAATACAAAAAAAATTATAAAATTTTTTTCAAAAATTACAAAAAAATTATATATGATATATTTATATATCTATTGAGTTCAGAAAGTGAAAAACCCCTAAAAATAAGAAAAAGAAAAATAAAAAAATTAGAAAACTTCAAAATTAAACAAAAAATATAAAAATGCAACAAAAATGTCAAAAATATATTTTCCTATGCTATAATTATCTAGATATTATTATTTATGTATTAAAATTAATTTGGGTAATTTTTGGATTTATTTTATATTTTTAGAACCCAAATTAGTGTCGGCCTATTTAATTAGTCCATATTAGGGACCGTTTTTGGGAATTGAAAAATACATAAAAATTAGAGATATTCCAGAAAAATAAAAATATTAAAAAAGCCAAAAAAAATTATACGTAATATCTTTTGAGTATATATATATACACATATCCATATATGATATTACTTCTCTCTCCTCTTCTACATATATCTTTATATCTAAATGTATCTATATTATATAATTAAAGTATATAAAAAAGATTTAATTAATTAAAAAATTTATAAAATATAAAAACAAAATAAAAATTATAAAAACAAAACTAAAATAAAAAAATTATAAAACCCCAAAACCCCACAAAAATAGAAGTCATTCAAGAATAACCTGGATGTACATGAACACCATAGGCTACCCAATTTTTATTACTCTCTGTGGTTCGACCTCTACATGCTTATACACTATGCATTTTATGATAGAGTTAATAAATGTTAATTCACAGTTTTGGGACTTAATTAGCTTATGCATTGATGTGGATTAATTTCTGATCAACTAGTGTTTTGTGAGTGATCGCCTCAGCGACACTATCGTCCCTGCCTTGTGTGCGGGGCGTATTTTGACCCTCGCAAAATGCTCGTTAACAGATGGCGCCGTTGCTGGGGAGCAATGAGCGTAGCCTATTACATTTTGTCATTCTTGATTAAAAACTCATTTATTTATTATTTTTTTTGTGAATAGCTATTTATTTGCAATTGTTCAACCACACATGATTCATTTATTTATTGTGATCAATTACTTCATGCTTTAGTTCATTGATTGAGCTTATACTAATTCTATCTCTTTGTGACTTTGTTGCGAGGGCCCGCCATGCGAGGGTGACTTCTTAGGAAGCCAAGGCGGCCGAGCTTGGAGGAGGTTGGTCTTCACTTCATGACCAGCTGGAGAGAGCACCAAGGATGCAAGGGGATGAGAATCAGATATGCCTTGAGCAATTAGGATCATTTTTGTAATTTATTGTGAGAGAGAGAAATTTTGGCATGTAATATAACTTGGAGTCTACTCTTCACAACGAGGTCCAGTGCCCGGGTGTCTGTTCACATGGGGGCCTCGTCGCGGCTTTCTCGTGTTTTTTCCGCTTTATTTTCTTTGTTTCTCGTTGTTTTGAGTTTTCCGTCTTTATTTTATTTTGTTTTGTGTGCATGGAGCCCCTAGATATAGGCTTGCTTGATCGAGTAGACTAGGTCCAAACACCCTAATAATCTTACATGCACCTATTGTATGATTTTGCACTTAGATAAAACTCTAAACAGTCGCCTCACCATTTTCAAGCCTACGCGCCGCGAGCTCACCCTGCCAAGCACTGCTCCTGAACTCGATGTGTCGAGAGGAGGAGGGGTGAGCCTAGACTGGACTCTTGGATTTAAGATCGGTGATCGACTTGTGGTTCTTCACGCTAATAGCAGCTAATGTTTAGGATGATTTTGTCGCTTGCATACCACCATGTAGATAGGTTTAAAAATTCTATTTTGCATACCGCATGGAGAGAGCTGGGATGCACTGTAAGTCTTCTAACTCAGCATGCATCATTCGATTCAATGGTGAGATTTCCATCATGGAACCAACTTGCACGGCTTTTCCGCTATCTCCCTCTGATTTTGAGCACCTAGGACTTAAATGAAAATGTACAAAAACGTTAGGCGCTGGTATGAAAACAGACTCAAAAAAAGTGAAAACCCAAAAACTAAAACAAGGGGACTGCTAAATAAACTTTGACCTTAATTAAAATCTGAAATGGACTACCATTGTACTGGGTTCATAAAGCCCTCATTGTTTTCAGGTACCTTCGGAGGGGGACCAAAACCCTACTCCCATGAGCGAGGCACGTCCCATAAGGAATAGAGCCAAAAACCCAGTCTGCAACTGCCTTGTGTATCGCCTGGATTTCCGAAGTAATGGTGCTTCTATCGTACGTGACCGAGTAGGGCCTTGTTAGCGATGGTGTTCCCGCCTTGTGTGGAACATCGACATGGTCTAAAGTACTGAGCATAGGCCACGCCTTCACGGGGGTGTCTGTCTCATCGGTTTGCGTCCGAGTAGGTTCTTGCACGCTCACGGGTGATTCCGTTGCGAGCGAGAACCGAAGTATTGGTTTCGCCTATCGGCTTCCTCTCTCTATTTCTTTGGCTGAGTAGGGATCTAGGAAGGGTTACAAGGACCTCAAAAAGTACAGACTACAGGTTACAAAGGAGGAGGACAAGTACGGGATTCTTTTCTGGTAGTACTCTCTCTTTTATAGGATTAGCGTGCTAAGGACTTGTTAAAAGATTTGCCTGAAATAACAACTCTAAAAACTGAAAAGATAATAAATAGCCGAACCTTCACGGTTTCACATGGCGTGAGTTGGCGAACCCAATTTTGTATTGCGTTTGTATGGATCTAGATTAAGGTTCAAAGATCGAGTCCCGTACCTTTGCGCAAATTTTTGTTGTGCCATTCTCCTTTGACCCCTGCAGTTGAGCCTTTCTTCTGTTTTCCACTCTTTTTATTCCTTGTTGACCACCGTATTCTTCTTCCAATATCCAATCCTCCGTTTTGCTTCGCAAAGTTGATCCATGGATGGTTCCCGTCGGGACCCTGCCAACACCCACATCGATTCCATTGATTCAACTTCGTCAATAAATTCGAGGCGGTTCTCGAGAACCCGACCCGGACTTTGCAGATCAATCTCCAGACTCCTCGTTTTCTACCTTTCTGCTGGCCACCCAATAAACAGGAATCACTTTTGTCCCACTTTCGTCGTTGTGAATGGAAGTCGATTACAGTCCACATCCTTTTCCGTTCACAACATGCTGGGGTTGACCTTAACTCTAGATTTATCATGACAGCTGAACAATATTGCAAGTGGTCTGATCAGGACTCTCATTCTGCAGATAGAAGACAAATCAAGCACTGGAGTCTACTCTGGAATTCATTTCGTCAGATTAAGACCCTGACATGGCTCCTCAAGGGAAGGGCAAGGGTCAGCAGCCACCCTAACAAGAAGGACAATTGCCAGATCAGAATCAGGTTAATGCACAACTGTTGGCATCTATCCAGGCCATCCAACAGCAGCTGACCGAGCAGGCCCTAGCACAGACAACCTTTCAAGATATGCTGAATGATGTGATGAACAGAGCTGAGGGAGGAGGAGGCAGAAGAGGAGGTGGATGCGGAGGTGGGGGTGGTGGTCCACCTGATGATGAAGAGCCAGAACTACCGCCACCCAAACCTACACTGAAGGAGATGCACAATCCTGGAGACAGCCAGATGACCGAGTGGATCCTCATTCCACCGGTGCACGCTCACTTTGAGCTGAAACCCCAGTTCCTTGCTCTTCTTCCAACATTCCATGGAAACACCAGTGAAGAACCACACATCCACCTGCAGCAGTTTTCACGTATTTGCCGCACTACCCACTATCCTAATGTCCCTTTGGACATTGTTAAGATGATGGCATTCCCCTTCAGTTTACAAGACAAAGCCCTCTACTGGATCAACCATCTGGGGAAGGTTGTGACGACCTGGGAGGAACTGAAGTCAGCTTTCCTGCATAAGTTTTACCCTCTCGGCCGGCTCAACCAGATGCGAGTCCGAATCAGCAACTTCTCCCAAGGAGCCCACGAGTCCATACATGAAGCATGGGAGAGATTCACTGATCTGCAGGAGAAATGTCCCCATCATGAAATCCCGAAGACCAGTTTGGTCCAACACTTCTTTGGGGACTGAACATCGAGAGCCAAAGGCTCGTTGATGCAGCATGTGGGGGTTCGCACTTCAACAAGGATGAAGACGTGGTCTGGCAGATATTCGAAGAAATGCCCGAAGGAGAGGCTGTCCTCTCTTCATCCAAAGCGTACCAGAAGTAGCCCCAAATCCTCCAGAAACAAGTACACATGGCAACATCCCGTGAGGCGAAGAGAGATGAGAGCTCCAACCTCTGTATCATCGGGGGCCATCTCCCGAAAGTTGATATCATTGAGAAGAGATCACAGGACCTTGAAAAACTTGCTGTGATCGAGAAGAGGACCCAAAATCTAGACAAGCTTGATCAGATCACCAAGCAACTTGAACTGTTGGTGGGCACCATCAACTCTGTTCAGTCGGCAGCACCATCAGACGCTCTAGCTGAGAGGAAGGACGAGCAGCCACCGCTACATCAGCCTCAGCCGAGCCAGCAGCCACCGGCAGTCCAGCACGTATACTACGTGCAAGCACCCGACCAGGGCCAGCCACAACAGTAGATGGTTGTGTACTAACCAGAGTTTGTATCAGGATCTGATTCAGTCTTCCCACCACCACCCCTGATTCATGAAGTGAACGGGGTATGGAGCAACGAAGCACAGCCGACCCGTCCTATGGGACAACCTCAGGGTCAGCTACAAGCCAACCGGCAATACCACAAACCTCAGGGTGGTCGTTTTGAGCAATCCTCACAGCCGTCACAACAGTATCATCAGCCTCCCTCGTATGCACACCAATGGAGGCAGAATCAGCCAAATCAGCAGCCGCAATACCGCCACCCACAGCTTGTTCATCAGTATGCAGCTGCTCCACCTCAGCAGTACCAGCAGTATCCTCCTCCCTCCTATCAATAGCTTCAGCTTCCTACGCCACCCCAGCACCACCAGCAACAACCTCAGCACCCACACATGCAACAACAGTGTGGTCTGCACGCTGAATCCACTGAGGTACCTCCTATGAACCCAACCATGGATTGTCTGGCCCAACTCGTCAAAGGGCTGGTTGATATGACCAAGAGGCTTGATGACCTGATCGCCACAAAGACCACTATTCCAGCTCAGGTCGAAGCCAACCCCAATAACTTTAAGAAGAAGGAGCAGGTAGAATGTAATGTCATGTCTGTGTCTGTAGAGTTAGAAAATGATATTACTGTTTATTCTAATGCTGTCACTCTCAGGAGCGATAGGGCCTTGCCTCCGCCTGCTATCCAGAATAGGGTGAATAAAGAAACAGGCGGATCGTCATCTTCTGCATCAGTCGTGCCAGCTATAGGGGCGGGTGAGGAGGAAGAAGAAGGAGAAGCCATTCCAGTCGTCGTGCAGTACCAGCATCCCCAGCCAAAAATACAAAAAAATCAGCAAAATCAAAAACAACAAAAAGAAGCTTGCAGCCGAAGCAAAGCCGCACCAGCCTCGGAGGAGCCGCCAGCAGCAGTCGATCCATCGCCAGCCGGCAGAGCAGACGCTCTACTTTTTGCTCGCCCATCAGCACCAGCATGTCAAGATTCAGTTTGTACTCCTTTTTGTAGTCCGGATGTACAACAGTATGTGGGCGATAATTCTGATATAAACGAGAACTCTACTTTGCTTTCCAGTGATGTAAATATTCATTTTCCTAATGCAATTGAAAAATCCAAAAAAAATGCAAAAAGAAAAAGTGCATTGTCTGATCCAGGAGTTGTGGAAATAATTGACAACTTAACTGTTGAGATTCCCTTACTGAAGGTTGTGGAGTACATGCCAGCTGTTAAGAAAGGTCTGAAAGAGGTATGTACCAGCAAGCGTCGCCCATCAAGAAAGAACAGACGCCAGCAAGTTGAGAAGCACGTCTTCACCTTGACCACGGTAGCAGCCATCAGTAACCTCCCACAGAAAAAGAAGGACAATGGAGCATCTCTTATCAGTTGTGAAATTTTTGATCAGGTCTTTGAGCGCACTCTCCTTGACAGCGGATCGTCCGTCAACCTTTTGCCGGCATCAATAACGCAAGAATTTTGGTTGGGTCCGCTCAAGCAGACATGAATGATCCTTCAGTTCGCTGACCGATCCATCAAGCGACCCAGAGGTTTGTTGGAAGACGTTGTAGTAAAGGTGTGGGAGATGCAATTCCCTGTTGATTTTGTAGTCCTTGATATGGACTCATCCACACCCTTACTCCAGACCCCTATCATCCTTGGCCGATCATTCTTACGTACATCAGGTGCTGTGGTTGATTACGGGTCTGGCAAGATCACTTTTAGCTCAAACGACAAGCAGATCACTATAGATATGATCAGAGAGCCGAACACCACAACTGATGAGAGCCATGCAGTATCAGAAGAAGACTGTGACTTTATTGCTGAAATCAAAGACTCATTGTTGTCATTGAATGATTCATGGACCCAAGAAATCCTCACTCTTGAGGAGGACATGGAAAGCACAGTTGACCTATGCTCCGATGATTCTTGGGAGACTGATTCTCTGATGTTGGAACAATTAGGTGACTTCAAGAATTTACTCCAGACCGAACACAATGAACCTAGTGCAGAACCGTTCGGCACCTCACCAGGATCTCAACAGAATACTGAGCATGGTAGCTCCATCAAAGAAGTACATCCTACCACCAGTATAGTGTCTGAAGTGACCAACAAGTTGGACAGGTCAAAACCAGAACTCAAGCCACTTCCTGCATGCTTGAAGTATGCTTTCCTTGCAGGTGAAGAACACATGTATCCGGTCATCATCAATAGCAGGCTGAATCCAGATCAGGAATCTCGCCTCCTCGAGGTTCTAGAAAAGAACCGCAAGGCACTTGGTTGGTGCGTATCAGATCTCTGAGGGATAAATCCAGCTTTGTGTTCGCACCACATCTATCTGGAAGAAGATGCCAAGCCATCATGTGAGTTCCAAAGAAGGCTGAATCCAAACCTCTGGGACTTCGTAATGAAAGAAATAACAAAATGGTGCGATGCAGGCTTCATCTATCCCATCTCTGATTCAAAATGGGTAAGCCCACTGCATGTAGTTCCAAAGAAAACCGGGCTTACCGTGGTTACCAATGACAAAGGAGAGGAAATATCCACTCTGGTACCAACATCCTGGCGGGTGTGTGTTGACTACCGCCGTCTTAATGCAGCAACTAAGAAGGACCACTTCCCCTTGCCATTCATTGATCAAGTTCTGGAAAGACTAGCAGGCAAGGAGTTCTTCTGCTTTTTGGATGGGTATTCCGAGTACAACCAAGTGGAAATCGCTCCAGAAGATCAAGAGAAGACTACCTTCACTTACCCGTTCGGCACCTACACCTTCAAGAGAATGCCCTTTGGATTATGTAATGCACCTGCAACATTCCAAAGATGTGTGCTAGCAGTTTTCACCGAGATGGTAGGAAGTTTTCTCAAGGTGTTCATGGACGACTTCTCTGTCTATGGTGATAGTTTTGATTCTTGTCTTGGGAACCTAGACAGAGTGCTTCAGAAATGTTACGAAGTCAATTTGGTACTCTCATGGGAAAAGAGCCACTTCATCACCGAAGGCATTGTGCTGGGTCACGTCGTTTCCAAACGTGGCATGGAAGTCGACCCGGTGAAGGTGGACGTCATTGCCAATTTAGAGCCACCTCAGTCAGTGAAGAATGTAAGGTCATTCCTAGGACATGTGGGATTTTACAGACGATTCATCAAGGACTTTAGCCGCATCGCCCGACCTTTGACAGAACTTCTGTGCAAGGAAACTGAGTTCAATGTAGATCAGTCGGTTCTCCTTGCTTTCAATCAGCTGAAGGAGCTTATCACTCAGGCTCCAGTCCTACAGCCGTCGGATTTGTCTCTTCCCTTTGAGATCATGACTAATGCGTCAGACTTTGCAGTCGGGGTTGTTCTTGGACAGAGGAAAGAAAAAGCGCCCTATGCCATTCACTACTCCAGCAAAACATTAGATGAAGCCCAAAGAAATTACACTGTGACAGAAAAAGAGTTGCTGGCTGTGGTTTTCGCCCTCGAGAAGTTCAGATCCTATTTGCTTGGATCAAAAGTCACTATTTTTACAGACCACTATGCTATCCGGTACCTACAACAGAAGAAGGATGCCAAGTCGAGACTGATTCGATGGATCCTTCTCCTCCAGGAATTCGACTTGGAAGTTAAGGACAAGCCTGGAGTTCAGAATGTGGTAGCAGACCATCTCTCCAGAATTGAGCAGCACGAGCCTCAACTGTAGTGCACCCATCACAGAAACCTTTCCTGACGAGGCTATCTTAGCAGTGGATTCTCTCCCTTGGTATGCTGATATAGTCAATTACCTCGCCTCGGGGGTAATACCATCAGATTGGACGAAGAATCAGAAGAACAAATTCATGTCGACCATCCGCTTCTATCAATGTGAAGATCATCTTTTATTCAGGGAAGGAGCGGATGGCATTTGGCGCAGGTGCATCCCTCAGGAGGAGCATTATAGTGTCCTCGAGCATTGTCACTCACTCGAATCAGGTGGACATCACTCTGGAGACCGTACGACAGCCAAAGTACTTCAGTGTGGATTCTGGTGGCCTACACTATTCAAGGATGCAGCAAAATTTGTCAAACGATGTATTGACTGTCAGAAATTGAAGGGTACACTCACTGCCAAAGATTCGATGCCCCTGAAAATCATTCAGATAGCAGATGTTTTCGATGCATGGGGTATTGACTTCATGGGACCTTTCCCGAACAGTCAAGGTTTTGAGCACATCCTTCTTGCCGTCGATTACGTGAGTCGTTGGGTTGAAGCTATTCCCGCTCGAGCCACTGACAGTCGGACAGTATGGTGATTCTTGAAAGATAACATCATTACGCGGTTCGGGATTCCGAAGATTCTCATCTCAGATAGGGGTAGCCATTTTATCAACAAAGAGGTCAAGAAATTAACGAAGGAGTACGACATCGATTATCGTGTTGCATCCCCTTACCATCCTCAGACCAATGGCATGGTCGAATTGTCGAACAGAGAAATTAAGACGATCTTGCAGAAACTAGTATGGCCGGACAGAAAGAACTGGTCTCAACTCTTGGACTCAGTTCTATGGGCTTACAGAACCACCTACAAGTCTTCCTTGGGCATGTCACCCTATCGTCTTGTATATGGGAAGCCGTGCCATTTGCCCGTCGAATTAATTCACAAGTCTTTATGGGCAATTAACATGTGCAATTTGGACTCACGAAAAAGTGGTCAGAAAAGAAAGGATGATCTGAACAGACTCTTGGAGTTCCGAGACTATGCATACGATAACACATTGATGTACAAGGAAAAGGTGAAACACTGGCATGACCGGCACATCAGACGAAAGACCTTTGAAGTTGGACAGAAGGTGTGGTTATTTGATGCAAAGTTGCATATTTTCCCGGGAAAATTAAAGAGTAAGTGGACAGGGCCATTCCAAGTTCGTGAAGTGTGTGACAATGGAAGTATTGCCATATCAGAATTGTCTCCTGACACACAACCATTTGTCGTCAACGGCCAACTCCTGAAGCCTTATATCAAGCCTGATACATTCTTGGCCGTTGTCGACTCCATTCAGCTCGCGCACCATGATGACATATCCACAACAATGACCGCATCAGAAGATTCAGATGCTGCACCACAAAAATTGTTTATCGGATTTTCTTCTTTTCTCCTTTTCTTCTTTTCTTCTTTTTCTCTTCTATCTTTGCTTTTGTATCAAAAGGTGCTGCCCCTTTTTGTCAGTCTTCTATACTTAGGACGCACTTTGTCCTAAGTATAGGGGGTATGCACCTCGAGTTCTTTTATTCTTTGATCCTCTCCATTGTCTCCTCTTCCTGTCTATACTTAGGAGTATCTTACCCTAAGTATAGGGGGAGACAATCTGAGTACGATCTATTAGTTCCCACCCTTGACCCTCCCTGCTTTGTGTACAGTCTACTATACCTAGGATTACTTGATCCTAAGTATAGGGGGGACGGTCAACTTCTCATTCGTTCATTTCTTATTTATATATTCTTTAGACTTGTCTATACTCAGTACGAGTTATGTCTTCTCTTTTCTCTTCGATCTATGAGGACATAGCTCAAGCTAAGTATAGGGGGTCGTATATACCATGTATATACTATAAGCCATAACTCATACTGTAAATAAACTACTACCTCAAGTAAAAAGTATTGCTAAAAGTATTTCTACTACAATAATAAAAGATGATTGTGAGCTCTTCAGATTCTTTCTGTCTATACTGATTAATAAATCAGGAAAAGCGCTTTGTGCAAAATGTGCTCTTTGAAAAATCTTTTGAAAATTGCTTGAAAAATAGTGTGTACAAGTATTCAAACTTTGTAAATAGTTTTGCCTGTAAAATTTTTTTCTTTGAGTGAAATAAAAATGTGTGAAAAATAGTTTGCAAATGATTGGAAAATTTGGTTGTCAAATTGTTTTGAAAAATCTACCTAAACTATTTTGAAAAACCTTTGCAAAAATCATTTCCAAATGTGTGTACATGTTTGTAAAATTATTTTGGACTACAGTCTTCAAAATCTTTTGAAAATGATTCTTGAATAAGTCTGAGAAGTCTGCACAAAAATCTCTCATACAAAAATAAGCAATAATTCCAAATAAAACTTACAAGAACCTAAACCACGTTGTATATAAAATTTAGTTCTTGTGTATATACTGATTAATAAATCAGGTTAAATACCTTTACAGTATGAGTTGAAAAATAGTGTGGACTGTTTGGAAAACTTGCTGTGAAATGTTTTCAACCTGTGTAAAATTGCTTTGTTTGAAAAATCTTCTTCTTTGTGTGAAACAAAGGATTTGAAAACCTATGTGCAAATGTTTCGAAAAAAATGTTTGTAAAAACTATTGTGGAAAATATATGTATATATATAGTGTGATAAATCTTTGCAAAATAGTTTTTAAATGTGTGTAAATGCTTGCAAAAATTATCGTGTACTATAGCTTGCAAAATTATTTTCAAATAAATCTGAGGGATAAAAGCATCATTACAAATACATGTAAATCATAAATAAAATACATAAAATTCTTTCTTTGTATAAAGATACCCTGAATAAATTACTTTATTAAAACCTGTAAAATCTTTAAAAATCCTTAAAACTTGTAAAATAAAGCGGCACGCCCGTGTAAATAATTGTATATACTTTTTGTGTGTGCCAAACTTTTTCTTTGAAAAAAATTCTTTGTGTAAAAAAGATCTTTGATTTTTAAATTCATTGTAAAAAGTGCATCATTCATTGTGCATAGCATGTACATATCATTCATATTCTTTTTGAGTGAGCTTGATGATTGAACTAGTCCAATAAAGTCTAAAATTGGAGCTTGGTTAGACCTTACCGCACCTAACTGCACTGGGACCTTATGGGAACTAGGTTTAAGGTACTTCAGGTCTATTCAGACTTAATTCTTTGAGAAAGCAGGGCTGGGTTCAAGTCACCTCAACTGACTAACAAGAACTCTTCGAGACACATGCATGACTCTTGTCGGTCGTGACCTAACTTGGACACTTGCACCTTTCACTTGGCTCAACTCATTTGGAGTGGTGAGGGGGTTGGATTTGCCGGTCTGAGATGCACACGAGTGGAAACATTCGTCCTCGTCTAGGTAGGGAAGTGCACCCCAACCTGGTCCAGTTTCAATGAAGTCGAATGCCAGGAGAGTGTGGGTTGCGATAAAGCTTCAAAGGAGGGATAGTCTTCTGGCTCAAGAGGAAAAAGTCCTTATGTAAACGCTGTTGTGAATAGTATTTCGAAAAAGAAAAGAATCTCTAAAAAAGTGGACAGGCTTGAAAATAAAAATAAAAGTGCCTGCCGGAGCATGTATATATATTGTATAGAAAATAAGCAAGCTTGAGCATCAAAGTTATATCATGTGAGCCTGCAGCTGGATGACTTGACTACACTGGTCTTGCATCCCAGGATAGGTAGCTACACTGGCTACCGTCCATTCTTTTCCCCTCCTCCTCCTCTTGAGTTGGATGCCACTTGAACTTAGAAGGGAATACCCCGCTCCTCGACGGTAGAGGGCTGGATTGGGGAATCATTGGGTTGTCATTCTGGAGAAGTTAGTTCCTTTGTCATTTCAGTTGGGAAGAGCCACTATCACTAACACTGTACAAGTCAGCTTCATAGTCATAAGGGTTTGCGTATGACGTAGGTTAGTTCTGACCTAGCTATTGAGGTGATTTGAACCGAGTTCTGTGACTCTCGAAGGCTGTTGTGTTTTAAAGCTGGTTCCCGACTAGGTTCTACACACATCTATACCCAAGGTCTGACAGAAGCTCCAAATTCTGATTTTGTAAGGACATATATTGAACTGAAAGCAACCCTATTCACTCTATCCTTTCAATTCTCTTTTTCTTTTCTTCTGATTCTTTATTCTTTTTGTACATATTGCATAAGTATTAGCTAGGGACTAGCAAAGGCAAGTATAGGGGGTGATGAATCTCCATTTCATCACCTTTATTTTATCATTATGGCCTTGAAAACCCTAGCTAATGCATGTAAATAGCATCAATTTGTCTATAGCAGTCACTATTCATTGCATTTATTGCACATGAAATAAGGTTTTTAATGCAAAAATTATAGAATAAAGAGAAGAAAAGAAAAAGGAATAAAATATTGGAAATATTTTATGACCCAAACCCCGAGACCAAGGCCAGAATGGAATTGTTCGACAAGGAATAAAGTAGGTGGGAGATAAGGGCCAATAACACAATAAATTCCTCCGTTATTTATTCATTCATATATGCATTTTTGACACCTATTTTGTTCTTAATTATTTATTCATCAAATAAAGAAACTTTGTACATGAAAGTTGTAGATAATGATGTAAATAAAAATACAAAATTGAGTTTGTACAGAAATGATACACAGTGTACATTCTACACACAGAATAAAAAGCCAGAATCTCAACTTCACAGACCCATATCTTGCAAATAAAAACTCAAAATCACCCAAAATCAACTTTAATTGTATATAACTCTTCAAGAACTATTTAATAAAATTAGTTTCCTAATTTTTGGAGTTCATCTGTGAAAGTTAGGTTTTTGGCCCTCATTGTACACAGTACTGATTAAAATATTCGTTTTATTCACTATTCATTATTTTTACAGACTTATATTTTTAGAATTTTGTAAATAATATATATAATATATGTACATATTGAAATTAAAATAAAACCAAAAATAATTCATAAAATAAAATAAGTCTATGGAATACATAGACTAAGAATACCTATATTACCTATGTACAGAAATAAAAAGGAAATTCATTCTTTAATAATTTTATTCTTTCATATTTTTACAATATTATAAACATTACATATAATTTATTAAAAATACAAATCCAAAATAAAATCCAATAAATTCATTAAATAAATAATATATATATATATATATATAATATAGGTAAAATACCTATAAGTATACCTACATACTACATACACCTATTTATTTAAGTATGTAAATAAACTCATAAAAATAAAATAAAAATATATATACACTCAAAAAAATAAGTTATAAATTTATAAAATAAGAAAATAAAATAATAAAATAAACTATACAAGATAAAAATAAAATACATGTAAATACACTTGTAATTACATCATTAAAATAAACCCCTAATAAAAAACATCAAAAAATTAAATAAAATCATAAATAAATACTACATTATTTAATAAACATTTTTTATTTTATAAGTAAAAATAAATAAATTCGTTTATTAGGTTGAAATAATCAGTCAAACCTATGATGATGTGGACCAATCAGGTTTCGTTGACCGCAGGTCAACTCTTCTGTCTCCCAGCCGCCTGGGTCAGATGTCTTATCGGCCCATCTTCTCCGACTTTCCCCTTCTACTCCTTTGACTTTCAAGCGAAGATTCCTTCATGAAAAAGCTCTATTGATGCTCCCTCCTTCACGCCAACATCCCAGATCCATCATAGGACCAATTGATTCTTCGTGGCACCCCGGTCAATAAGGGTGTGCCACCATGTATATAAATAAAACCCTCGACTTCCTCCTCCATTTTGGTCTCCCTTTGGTCGTCTTCCACCCTTGCTTTTAGTCTCTAGAGAGTCCTCGTGACAGGGGGAGTCTCCTGGACGCTTCAGCCGGTCGGAGGAGTTGAGGGAAGCACCCACGGCCGCCGCTCGCCGGAGGTCCTGCTCCCTGGTCGACCACCAGGTATAAGAGCTATTCCTTTACGTTATTTAGGTAGCTTTTCATTTCTACATTTCATTCCTGCACTTTACTTCGCATTTAGAGCAGTAGCATAGTCTAGTTTAGCCAAATCGAAGTTCGCCGGAGCTGCGCTCTGGCGACTTCTCCACAACGCCCTCGACTATTTCCGACCGTCATTTCACCCCCATTTCATCCCCTCTCGCGTTCTCCACATCCTGATCATCGTTGTTCAATCGGAGACCCTCTATCTTTGCGAACTGGAGCTCCACCTCTGCCGTTCGTTGGAGCTCCTCCGCTTCGCCTCACCTTGCATCTCAGCTTCAAAACCCAGGGTCGAGGAGAAAGCCCTCGAGCCCCTTGTTCTTCCTGTGCAGGTACCACATTGACACGAGTCCTCTGGGACTCGATTGAACCAAGGAAGAGGTTCCTGGAGGTCCAAGCTTTCTCCGACCTCGCCTGAACACCTCTGACCTCTAGGAGCCAAGTGAAGACCGTCGTTCGACGCGGGGATCTTCCAGCAACGTGAGGAGCATCTCGGATGCGACGGAGAAGCCCGGAGGAGCCCGCGATTCAAGATCGAAGCTCGCTTCGCGCGAGCTTCTTCCCTGTTCTTCCAAGCGGTTCCATAGCCGTCCGATCATGATGAAGGCCCCAGTTCGAAGCACAACCGTCAGATGGAGCGACACCCGGTCATCAGATCAGCTCAGCTGATCTAATCTCATGCGTCCATCAGCGAACCGGTACCAGCCGCGGGATGAGCGACACGTGGATAAGTGGAATCATCATCGCCATCCGCCCGCGCCTAATAAGGGGTAAATTGCAAAACCATACCCCCGCATTTTTTTAATTAATTTTTAATACTGTAAATTAAATATAACGTTGTAAATAAATTGTAATTTTTGCTAGAGGACCCATGTACTTCTTTAAATTACATTTTGGTCCCTTCGCACCTCACATACAGTCCCACGTGAGGCGCATGAAAATTGCAATGTAACCCTGGTGCTTTTTGCTAATTGTAAAATAGTTTTAAAATTTTAAATAAATGTTTATTTCAGTTGGCTAAATTGCAGTATACCCCCTAACATTTATTTTTATAGCATTTTTGCCCCTGCCAAGCTGATTTATTTTTACTTGCTTCATGTATTTTTTAAAAATGTCTAGCTAGCTCCCAAAAATTCACAAAAAATTGGGTAAATGCCTTGTACCTTATAGATGCACGTTGTATTTTTATTTGCATTTTTGAGCATTTTATCCATTTATTAAAAAAATGAAAAAGGATCTATTTTTGCACTGTTTAAATGAGAAAATACAAAAAAATTATAAAATGTTTTACAAAAATTACAAAAAAAATATATAATTTTTTTATATATCTATTGAGTTCAGAAAGTGAAAAACCCTAAAACAAGAAAAAGAAAAATAAAAATTAGAAAAATTCAAAATTAAACAAAAAATAAAAAATGCAATAAAAATGTCAAAAATATATTTTTCTATGCTATAATTATCTAGATATTATTATTTATATATTAAAATTAATTTGGGTAATTTTTGGATTTATTTTATATTTTTAGAACCCAAATTAGTGTCGGCCTATTTAATTAGTCCATATTAGGGACCGTTTTTGGGAATTGAAAAATACATAAAAATTAGAAATATTCCAGAAAAATAACAATAAAAATATAAAAATATAAAAAAAGCCAAAAAAATATTATATGTAATATCTTTTGAGTATATATATATAAATATATCCGTATATGATATTACTTCTCTCTCCTCTTCTACATATATCTCTATATCTAAATGTATCTATATTATATAATTAAAGTACATAAAAAATTAATTAATTAAAAAAATTATAAAATATAAAAACAAAATAAAAATTATAAAAACAAAACTAAAATAAAAAATATATAAAACCCCAAAAACCCATAAAAATAGAAGTCATTCAAGAATGACATGGATGTACATGAACACCATAGGCTACCCAATTTTTATTGCTCTCTGTGGTTCGACCTCTACATGCTTATACACTATGCATTTTATGGTAGAGTTAATAAATGTTAATTCACAGTTTTGGGACTTAATTGGCTTATTCTTTGATGTGGGTTAATTTCTGATCAACTAGTGTTTTGTGAGCGGTCGCCTCAGCGACACTATCATCCTCGCCTTGTGTGCCGGGCGTATTTTGACCCTCGCAAAATGCTCGTTATCAATAATGTAAATAAAAATACAAAATTAAGTTTCTACAAAAATAACATACAATGTGCATTTTATGCGTAGTATAAAAAGTCGGAAATCAAACTTCACAGAACCATATCTTTTAAACAAAAACTCAAAACATATAAAAATCATCTAATTGTATATAACTTTTCACAAGCTATTTAATGGTGGTGGTTTTATGTTTTTTGGAGATACTGTGTAAAAGTTAGGTTTTTGGTCCTCATTGTACATTCTACTGATTAAAATATTCATTTTATTCATTGTTTATTTTTACAAATTCAGATTTTTATAATTTTGTAAAAATTATTCATAACACATGTGCATATTAAAACTAGAATAAAACTAAAAAGAAAAGGGAAAATAAAATAAGTTTATGTAAAAGCATAGATAAAATACCTATGTTTCTATATGTATATAAATAAAAGGAAAATATATTCTTTCATTCTTTTATTCTTTCATATTTTCATAATATTGCAAATATTGCCAAAATAAAATTCATAAAACAAAATAAAATAAAAAGATGTATATGAAACATTGGTAAAATACCTATAAATATACCTACATAATAAATACATCTATTTATTTAAGTATACAAATAACATCATAAAAATAAAATAAAAATATATTTATACTCACAAAAATAAGTATAAATATATAAAATAATAGAATAAAATAATAAAAAAATATACAAAATAAAATAAAAATGTACTAAAATAGGTAATTATACATACAAATAAGACATTAAAAATAAACTTGTAATAAAATACATCAAAAAATAAACAAGAATCATAATAAAATACTACATAAAATAATAAACATTTTTTTACATAAAAACTAATAAAATTAATTACTATTTTGGAATAATTAGTCCTTAATAAATCCACTATTTTGTCCTGTAGCGGCTGATTTGGCCCAATAATGACGCGTCGCGAGTTGACCCCTAGTCAACTCTACCTCTAGGCATCTGACAAGACGCGGCCCGTCTCCTCTCCGATTTTCTGCCTTTTTTCTGAGCATCTCGTCCATCTATCGACCTCGCTTCCTGAAGATAAAGTGATCATGGATCATCAGAGATCCACGCCACCGCCTTGGATCACCTAAAAACACAATCGATTCTTTGATTTACCATGGTCAATAAGGGTGTGTCACAATGTCTATAAATAAATACCTCCGCTTCCTTCTAAAAATTTGGTCAACTTTTAATCCTCTTCGACCACAGCCATTGGCGTAGAAAGCCTTTTCGTGGCCGGGAGAAGCTCCTGGAGGTCTGATTGGGTTGAAGAAAAGTGGGGTTGCACCTACGGCCGCCATCGCCGGCAACCTCTGCCCCCTGGTGTGAAAACCAGGTATGAGCTGCACTTGTTATTCATTTTAGGTAGCTTTTTCTTCCTGTATTTTAATTCTGTAGTTAGATTCGCGTGTAGGTGTCAGAATTAGGGTTAATCGTCCATTCGCACTTCACCGGAGTCGAGCTCTGACAAGCTCCTCCGTGCGCCATTGTAGCTGCTCCGACCCGCCTTTCACCTCACTTTCATTCCCCGCTGCATTCTCCGTATGCCAGCCATCTCAGATCAACCAGAACCAACGTGGTTCTGCGAATCGATGCTCACCCATCACCTTTCATCTGAGCATCTCCGACCACCTCACTTTCTTGCAAATCAGTTTCAGTTTCCTAGCCGAGAAGAACCCCCTCGAGCCATCTTTCTTTGCTATGCAGGTCTCGTGCACCAGGTTCCTGGAGGCCCCCTTTTTCCTGATCTCGCCAGGCTTGTCCATGGACTCCCAGACCTCCTTGCAACCGCCATCAGCTGCGGAACACCTCCCGGGAGATGTGGAACCAGGAAGAATCATCAACAGCCACCGAAGGAGGGAGGAATCAGCGATCGAAGTTCAGGGAAGACGAGTTATTCCCCGTTCTTCGCTTACAGCAGCAACCGTTGGATGGCATGTCCCCTCTAGAACTAATCCTAGTCGTTCCATCATGCCACGCCTCCAGTCGTTCGATGAAGTCCAAGCTTCCATCCTTACCGCAGATCGGCGAAGGAGTATCAGACATCTAGGTCACCCCACGTGTTTAAGTGGAGTGAGGAGAGCCATCCGTTCGCGCCACTTACAGGTAAATTGCAGATCTAGACCTTGCTTTTTTTTGTATTTATTATTTAATATTATAAATAATTCTTAGCGTTCAAAATAATATGGGATATTTGCATATGGACCTTGTGCTTTGTTGTATTTACATTCTGGTCCCTCCCTGCCTCACGTGCAATTCCACATGAGGGGCTGTAAAAACTGCGCGTATGCCCTAGCGGCTTTCTGTAATTGCAAATTAGTTTACAAAAATTGAATAAACGTTGTATGTTTTTGGTGAAATTGCACCGAGCCCCTTAGACTTTATTGTTATTGCATTTACGCTCATGCCAAGATACCAATTTTTGTGCAATTTATCTATTTAACGAAAATAGTTAACTTCCTCCTAAAAATAAGGGAAAATAGGGATAGGTGCTTTATGTCTTGTAGATTCATGTCCATATTTTTAATTGACATTTTTGCATTTTATCCATTTATTAAAAATGAAAAGGAGCCTAAATATTCCCTATCTAATTTATAAAATACCAAAGAAATAGAAAAACTTTTTGAAAAATTCCAAAAAAATGATATATGGTATTCCAAAACAAAAACCCTTAAAAATAAAAAAAGTCAAAAAATCAGAAAGCTCCAAAATCCAACAAAAAAGATAAAAAGTTATATAAAAATACCAAAAATATGGTTTGATGTTTTATAATCATCTATATATGGTTATTTATGTATTAAATTTAATTTGGGTAATTTTGGACTTATTTATTATTTTTAAAACCCAAATCAATGTCAGTTTATTTATTAATCCCATATTTGGGATAATTTTGACTTTAAAAATACATAAAAATTAGCAAAAAATCCAGAAAAATATCAAAAAATAGAAAAATGTTAAAAGCAGAAAAATACATTATTTACTATATTTTGATTATTTTTACATATTTTTACCTATATATTATCTATATATACCTTAATTGTACTTATACATATATATTAAATTTAAATCAAAAAAATACAAAAAATACGCAATTACAAAACCAAAAATAAAATAAAATAAATAAAAAAATCAAAAACCCACAAAAAGAATTATACAAATCAATGACTTGGTTGTACATAGATAACAGTGAGCTACCATTTTGCTCTCTGTGGTTCGACCTCAACATGCTTGCCTGCTATGCATTTTATGGTAGAGATAATAAATTTTAACTATTTTTGGTATTCATTAATCTATTATGGTTGTGGGTTAATTGCTGATTAAAGTAGGGTTGTCTTGAGCGGTCACCTCAGCGATGCTAATTGAGTTTGATTAGCAGACCCTCGGAAGAACCCTCTCTATGAGATGGCACCGTTGCTCGGGAGCAATAAGCATAGCCTATTTTTACCAGTCATTTCTTTATAGTGATTTATCTGATTTATTGATTCATTTATCTATTTACAAATTAATTCTTTGATATTTGTTGCAAATATTCATTGATTTTGTGAAAATTCATTGTTTTGATTATCTAAAAATGCTAATGCCAAATTTTTACAACTTTAATGCGAGGGCCCGCCACGCGAGGACGGTTTCTTTGGAGATCGATGCAGCCAAGCTTGGAGGAGTCTGGTCTTCTCTTTTTGACCAGCTGGAGAGAGCACCAGGAAGCAGGAGGAGGGATTAGCTTAAAAAAATCAATTTTGTAATTTTATGGTGAGAGAGCAATATTTGGCATGTAATATAACTTGGACTCTACTCTTCACAACGAGGTCCAGTGCTTGGGTGTCTGTTCACCTGGGGGGCCTCATCGTAGTTTTCCACATTTTATCACCTTCTTTTATTTTGTTTTCTGATGTTTTGATCTTTCCACCTTATTTTCCTTTGTTTTGTGTGCATGGAACCCCTACATTTAGGCTGCTTGACTCGGTAAGTAGGTCCACACCTTAATAAGAATGCATATTCCTATAGTTTATTATGTATGGATCTAGTCAAATTAATAGGGCTAGTAATTAAGATCTGAGACCACATGCCGCTAGAGGTCGTATACAATGTGTGCAGGACCCATTGTGGCGGGCACCGATCGGCATCAGAGACCGGACCTTGGTCTCATTTCTGATCAACTAACAATTGGGTCTTCACGATTAATAACAGCTATTGTTTAGGGTGATTTTATCGATTGCACTCTGCCATGTAGATAGGTTTAAAAAATTATGTTTTGCATACCGCATGGAGAGAGCTGGGATGTGCTGTAAGTCTTCTCACTCAACATGCATCATTAGGTTCAATGGTGAGATTGCCATCATTGAATCGACTTGCACGGCTTTTTCGCTATCTCCCTCTGATTTTGAGCACCTAGGACTTAAATGAAAATCTACAAAAAGGTTAGGCGCTTGTATGAAAACAGACTAAAAAAAAGTGAAAACCAAAAATTAAAACAAGGGGACTGCTAAATACACTTTGACCTTAATTAAAATCCGTAATGGACTATCATTGTTCTGGGTTCATAAAGCTCTCATTGTTTTCAGGTACCTTTGGAGGGGACCAAAACCCCTCCCATGAGCAAGGCATGTCCCATAAGGAATAGAGCCCAAATCCCATTCTGTAACTGCCTTGTGTATCGCCTGGATTTCCGAAGCAATGGCACTTCTATCGTACGTGACCGAGTAGGGCCTTATCAATGATGGTGTTCCCGCCTTGTGTGGAACATCGACATGGTCTGAAGTACTGAGCATAGGCCATGCCTTCACGGGGGTGTCTGTCTCATCGATGTGCATCTGAGTAGTTTCTTGCACGCTCCTAGGTGATTCTGTTCCGAGCAAGAATCGAAGTATTTGTTTCGCCTATCAGCTTCCTCCCTCTATTCCTTTGGCTGAGTAGGGATCCAGGAAGGGTTACAAGGACTTCAAAAAGTGCCTACTACAGGTTACAAAGGAGGAGGACAAGTATGAGATACTTTTCTAGCAGTTTCTCCCTCCTATAGGGTTAGTGTTCTAAGGACTTGTCATAAGATGTGCCTGAAATAACAACTCTAAAACTGAAAGATAATAAGTAGCCGAACCTTTACGCTTCACATGGTGTGAGTTGGTGATCCTAATTTTGTATTGTGTTTGTATGGATCTAGATTAAGGTTCAAAGATCGAGTCCCACACACTTGCGCAAATTTTGTTGTGTGTTTCTCCCTTTGCCCCCCGCTCAGTTCAAGCCTTTCTACTGTTTTGCATTCCGATTTGTTCCTCGACATCGATTCAATGGACCCGACCTTGCCAATAATTCGAGGTGAATTCTGAGAACCCGGTCTGGACCTTGCAGGTTGATCTCCAGACTCCTCGTCTTCTACCTTTCCTCTTGACCACCAATAAACTGGGACCACTCTTGTCCCACTTTCGTCGTTGTGAATGAAAGTCGATTACATACCATATACTTTTTCATTCACAACACTCTAGAATTAACTTTGATTCCAGATTCATCATGGCAGCTGGGATTCAGTTGCAAGTGGTTTGATTGGAATTCTCTCATCTTGCATATAGAAGAAAAATCAAGCCCTGGATCCCAATCCAGAATTCATCTCCTCAGATTCAAACCCCGAGATGGCTCCTCAAGGAAATGGCAAGGGTCAGCAGCTTCCTCCGACAGAGCAAGGACATATACCTGATCAGAGTTAGGTCAGTGCACAATTATTGGCATTTATCCAAGCTATCCAACAGCAGCTGACAAAGCAAGCCCTTGCACAGACTGCATTTCAGGAAATGTTGAATGATGTGATGAACATACCTGAAGGAGGAGGAGGCAGACAAGGAGGAGGTGGTGGTGGACCCCGTGACAATCCAGATGAAGAAGAGCCCGAACAAGGATGGTCGAAACTTACGCTGAAAGAGGCCTACAACCTTGGAGACAGCCAGATGACCGAGTGGATCCGCATTCCACCGGTGCATGCTCACTTTGAGCTGAAGCCCCAGTTCCTCACTCTTCTTCCCTCTTTCCACGAGAACACTATTAAAGAGCCGTACATTCATCTCCAACAATTTTTATGCATCTGTCGTGCTACTCATTACCCCAATGTCCCTCTGGACATAGTAAAGATGATGGCATTCCCATTCAGTCTACAGGACAAGGCCCTATACTAAGTCAACCATCTGGGGAATGTTGTGACGACTTGGGAGGAGCTGAAGTCTGCATTCTTACACAAGTTCTACCCTCTCGGTCGGCTGAATTAAATGCAAGCCCGAATCAACAATTTCTCTCAGGGTGCACATGAGAGTATCCAAGAAGCCTGGGAGAGATTCACAGATCTACAGGAGAAATGCCCTCACCACGAGATTCCAAGGACCAGCTTGGTCCAAGACTTCTTCAGGGGCCTGAATGTAGAAAGTCAAAGGCTCGTTGATGCAGCATGTGGGGTCTCACATTTTAACAAGGATGAAGACGTCGTATGGCAAATCTTTAAGGAAATGGCCGAGGGAGAGGCCACCCTCTCTTCATCTAAGGCATATCAGAAGCAGTCCCAGATTCTCCAGAAGCAGGTACACATGGCAGCGTCTTGTGAGGTGGAGAGAGATGAGAGCTCCAACCTTAGCATCATCGGGGGACATCTCACAAAGGTTGATATCATTGAGAAACGATCACATGACCTTGAGAAACTTGCTGTAATCGAGAAGAGGACTCATAATATTGATAAACTAGATCAGATTGCCAAGAAGTTGGAGCTGTTGGTTGGCACCATCAACTCTGTCCAGTCGGCAACACCATCTCCAGATGCTCCAGCTGAGAAGAAGGACGATCCATCACCGCCACATCAGCCTCAGTCGAGCCAGCAGCCACCGGTAGTTCAACACGGGTATTACGTGCAGACACCCAACCATGGTCAACCGTAGCAGCAGATGGTTGTTTACCAGCTAGATTTCCCCAATCAGTCAGATCCAGCATTCCCACCACTACCCCTAATCCAAGAAGTAAATGGGGTATGGAGCAATGATGCGCAATTGGCTCGTCCTTATGACAAACAGCAAGCCAACATGCAGTACCACCAATCACAAGGTGGTCATTTTGGGCAGTCCTCGCAGCCGCCGCCGCAATATCACCAGCCTCCCCAGTATGCTAACCAATGGAGGCAGAATCAACACTACCAGCAGCCTCAGTACCGACAGCCATCGCCATACCATCAGTATGCGGCTGCACCACCTCAGTAGTATCAGCAGTATCCTCCTCCCTCCTACAATTAGTTTCAGCTTCCTCCACCACAGCAGCAGCACCAGCAGTCGTTGCCTCATTTCTCGCACCCGTAGCAACAACGTGGTCTGCACGTTGAACCTTCTAAGGCAAATCCCGTGAACCTGACCTTGGATTGCTTGGCCCAGCTCGTTAAAGGCCTAGCAGACATGACCAGAAAGTTGGATGGCCTGACCGCCACTAAAACTACCATTCTGTCGCAGGTCGAAGCTAACCCAATAGCTTCAAAAAGAAGGAGCAGGTAGAATGTAATGTCCCGTCTATGCATGTAGAGTCAGATGATTGTACTATTGTTTTTTCTAATGCTGTCACTCTCAGGAGCGGTAGGGCCTTGTGTTGAACGGGAATTTTCACGGATCTAAAACAAGCCTCAAACAAGGCAGAGATGCAATCGTTGTGGCTACCCGGAAGAAATCCCAATTCAAACAATAATTAACCCAAAAGTCAGAATCAATCAATGAAAAGCAAGATGTGGAGTTAAAATTTATTATAACTCTATAAAAGAACGCTTCTCCAGCTCTCGCAAGAATGGGATGGGAGTCGTCCTCGGAGGGACTTCCCGAATGACCGTACCGAGGAATTCAACGGTACTCCGTGCAGCTATGGTTGTTGATCCTGCGGGTAACCCCCAAAGGTTCAGGCCGGATTGATTGAAGTGGGTGATACGTTTTTGTATTTCTATGAGAAGCTCTACGGCACCCACCTGCCCAGATACACATTACTACTTTTTCCCTAAGGCATTCGTATTCTCAGAGAGAATAGGCCCTCAACCGCCGGGTCAGTGTGGAACCCACGGGCATCCTTTCACCACCTGCCCCTCTTCTCTTCAAGACTTGGCTGAGACTCCCTGGGTCTATGCTTCTGAACCTCAAATCAAAACTAAATCAACTCAAAAAGATTATGCAAGTAGTGTAGAGTGTCGAACACAGGAAGCAAACAGGTAGATCGGGGCACATCATTGCTCAAAAAATAATGTGATGTATTTGTCTATATGTGTTATTTTTTGTGGGTTTTTAATTTTTAATTTTTTTTATTTTAATTTTATTTTTTTATATTTTTATATTTTGATTTTTAATTTTTTTATTTTGTATTTTCTTTTTATATTTAATATATTTTTTAAAAATTATAAAATATGATATGTATATACAATATAGATAAGAGAGAGATGATATATAAGTAAAAATAGTCAAAATATAGGAAATAAAATCTTTTTATGCTTTTTATAATTTTCTAATGTTTTTATTTTTTCTATATTTTTACTATTTTTGGTATTTTGAAAGTCAAAAATACTCAAACAGGGAATAAAATAAATACCCAAAATTAAAATGGAGATAAAAAATAGTAAACACTAACAAAAATTCTCCAAAATAATTTTAAAATAAAGATAATAAAATAAAGAAAATTCAGAAACATGAAATATATTTTTGTGATTTTTTTATGATTTTTTATATTTTTATAAGGGTTTTAGGGGTTGTTCAATTTTTATGAGTTTTCTTCTATATTTGTTAATGATTTTGGTCTGAAGGTCAAAAATACCAAAATACACAAAATATATTTTTTTGAGAATTTTTCAAAAAGTTTTTATAATTTTTATGTATTTTTTAATACAAACATGGATGAAAATGCATTTTTTATTTTTTTTATAAATGATAAAAAGCTTCAAAAATGCAAAATAAAAATATGGCGTGGAAGTTCTATGCAACAGGGAGCTATGATATTTTTTAGGATTTTTTAGAATTTTATAGATGCATGAAATAAATAGAATCAACAAAGAGAAACTACACTACTAGCAAGGGCATTTTTTTAAATGTTAGAAATCTTAGGGCCTGAGCGTAACTTTCACAGAAATATTCAACTGGATAATAAACTTTCTGGACCAAATACAAAAATCAAGACCTACAAGGGCTTTCTTGCAAAATTCCCGAAACTCACGTGCATGAATACATGCAACTAGCGAGGACCAATGTGCAATTAACAAAAATCCAGGGGTTGATTTGCAAAATATCCAAAAAGTTATAACATCACAAGAAAGTTTCTGGACTGATCATAAATAATAAAAACCCTAAGGGCCTGGCTGTAAAATGTCCCCTCACGTGAAGCATCACGTGAGGTGACGTGGCCAGGACTGAAATGAAAATATGCAAAAGTTAAGGGGGCGAGGTAAAAAATATTACAGAACTTTAACACGGAAGATGAAAGTTATTATACTAATAATTTAATACAAAAATTACTGGGGTAAAAAGGGCAAAATACCCAGCAAGAGGCGGGCATCCAATGGCTGTGGTGAAACACTTGCCACGTGGCGGCACAGGGAGGCCCGATACCTCTTCATTGCCGACAACCTTGATTAGATCTTCAAAGAATGATCAACGGTTGTGGCGCAACATCATCCGACGGTAGTTGGAGTGCAGGAAGAACGCTCGACGATCCGATGGTGTGGATATGGCCTGCAAGAATTCCCGAAGAACTCGTTCACAACGAGTTTGAATTCGCTGATGCACGAGCTTCGTGGCACCTGGAAGCCCTCCAACTGGTGCTTGATACTCCTGCTGCAACTCCGCACCTCACAGGTGCCTTAGATGGGGCCGAAGACCATGGGATGGCCTTCAGCTGCTCGAGGAAGCTCTGACGGACTTGGGGAGGTTGCGCTTGCTCAAAATCGCCTCCATATGAGGCCCTTCTAGACATGCGAAAACTCTCACAAAATGGCGGGGCACTGGGGCAGGTTCTGGGCCGTTATTGGTGAACGGGGATGACAGGTGAAGTGTAGCAAAGGTTTGCCGGAGCCCAGCTCCGGCGAACTTTTGAATGGAGATGGGCTAGGCGATTCACACGATTAAACGCTAGGATAAAACTAGGGATCAAATGCAGAAGTTAAAACGCAACGAAAAACAATAAAAATGACCTCGACTAGGCCTGGGCTGAGGAGATAAAACCTCACGGTGGCGTAAACAGTCGGAGATGGGTGGAGCCGACCAATCAACATCGCTGGAGCACTCCGCAAGCTGTTGGAGGGGACCTGTCACGTCCCCGGTCCTGAACAATGCGACAGAAGGCTATAGGTCAGTTAAAATGGGGTTCAAAATGGGGAATAAAGATCTGGCGAGGTTTTATACAGGTGGTTGTGGCGTGCCCTTCGAAGAGTGGTCGCAGGCGAACGATGAAGATCGTGGAAGATCCAAGTACCCGGCGTGAACCACGGATGTACAGGGAGAAAAATCCAAGAAGAAGCCGACGCCCAAGGATGAAGGGTGCGAGCCCCAAAATTGGGAGAAACAAGGAAAGAACGCAGTTCTGACAAGTCGTAGGAGGTGGGTCAGAGAGTTGACCCGCGATCAACTCTCAAGCCCTCCTGGTGGTCCATGTGGACCAACTAGGAAAAATCCTGGAAAAATATTTCTAAAATCAATGAAAAATAAAAAACGATTTTATTAATTTTAGGTTATTAAATAAAAAATGTTTATTATTTTATGAAGTATTTTATGTTGATTTTTATTTATTTTTTTGAGGTTTATAATTACAAGTTCCCTTTTAAGGGCTATATAGGTATATTCATTTATATATTTTAGTGTTTTATTTTTTATTTTGTATTTTAATTTTTATTAATTTTGTTTATTATTTTATAAATTTATAACTTATTTTTATAGACTTAAATATGTTTTTATTTTATTTTTCTGATTTGATATATATAATTAAATAAATAGATGTATAGTCTGTATAGGTATATTTATAGGTATTATACCTATGTATTTTATACAAGTATTTTATTTTTGTCTTTTAATGATGTTTTGATTCCAGTTTTAATATGCAAATATACTATAAATAATATTTACAAAATTATAAAAAGATAAAATTATAAAAATAATGAATGATAAATAAAATGAATAATTTAATCGGGTAAAGTATATAATAGGGGTCCAAAACTCTACTTTCAAACCGTAACTCGAAAAAATATGAAACCACCTTCATTAAATAGCTTATTAAAAGTTATATACAATTAAAGGTGATTTGATATATTTCGAGTTTTTATTTGAGATATACAGGTATGGGAAATTAGGGTTTTGGAATTTTATTTAGATCATAATTTTTTATATGTACATTATTTTTATATGAAATCAATTTTGTATTTTTCCACATTTAATTATCTACAACATTCATGTATAAAGTTTTTTATTTGAAGTATAAAAAGTGGAACTAAAAATAGGTCCCAAAAATGAATAAATAATGAATAAAATAAATAGAATTTTATTGGATTTGGTCCCTTATCTCCCCCTACTTTATTCCTTGTCGACTTAGTCATCGAGATGCCTAGGTCTCGGGGTTTCGGGTCATAAAATATTTGCAATATTTTATTATTTTTCGTTTCTTTTCTTTATTCTATAATTTTGGCATTAAAACCCGTATTTTATACAATATTTACACATAAATGCATGAATGATAAAATGCATGAATTAACACTATTTACACGCATTTACTAGGGTTTTTAAGGCCAAAATGATAGAATAAAGATGATGAAACGGAGATTCATCACCTTGCCTCCGCCTGCCACCAACCAAGGGGAAAATAAAGCTTCAGGTGAATCGTCATCTTCTGCATAAACCGTGCCAGCTACAGGGACGGGTGAGGAAGAAAAAGAAGGAGGATCCATTCTAGCTGCCATTCACCACCATCCGCAGTAAAAAGACCAAAAATATCAACAAAAACAAAAAGAACAAAAAGAAGATTGTCGCCGAAGTGAATCCGCGCCAACTTTGGAGGAGTCGTCAGTAGTAGCCGATTCCATGCCAGCCGATGAAGCGGAGGCCCTACTTTTTGTCCATCCACCAGCACCAGCATCTCAGCTTCGAGCTTGTACTCCTTTTTATAGACCAGATGTACAACATTTTGTGGACGATGGTTTTATTGTAAATAAGAACTCTAATTTGGATTCCAGCAATGTACATATTTCTTTTCCTTATGCAATAGAAAATTCCAAAAAAAATGCAAAAAGAAAAAGTGCATTGTCTGATCCTGTTATTGTGGATATCATTAATAACTTGACTGTTGAGATTCCGCTGATGAAGGTCATGGAGTACATGCCAGCTGTGAAGAAAGGTATGAAAGAAGCATGTACAAGGAAGCGTCGCCCAGCACGCAAAAACAGATGCAAACAGGTTTAGAAGCACGTTCTCACCATGGCCACTGTAGCCGCCATCAGCAACCTCCCACCGAAAAAGCAGGACAAAAGGGCCCCTCTTATCAGTTGTGAGATTTTTGATCAGGTCTTCGAGCGCACTCTTCTTAACAATGGGTCTTCCATCAACCTTCTACCATTGTCACTACTGTAAGAATTTGGGCTAGGTCTGCTCAAGAAGACACGAATTATCCTTCAGTTCACTGACCGATCCATCAAGCGATCTAGAGGTCTTTTGGAAGACGTTGTGGTAAAGGTGCAGGAAATGCAGTTTCCAGTTGATTTTGTAGTCCTTGATATGGACTCTCCCGCACCCGTACTTCAGACCCCTATCATCCTTGGCCGGCCATTCCTGTGTACCTCAGAAGTCGTGGTTGATTATGGGTCTGGAAAGATCACTTTCAACTCGACAGTAAGAGAATCACTATCGACATGATCAGCGAGCCGAAAGTCATGACTGATGAGAGCCGTGAAGCAGACTGTGACTTTATTGCAGAAATCAAAGATACACCACTTTCTTTGGATGATCCATGGACCCAAGAAATCCTCTCTATAGAGGAGGACTTGGAAAGAACAGTCGACCCATGCTCTGATGATACTTGGGAGACAGAATCCAATTTGCTGATGTCCCTTTTTGACCCAATAATTCACTCCATCCTGAACACGATGAGCCTAGTGCAGAACTATTCGGCACATTATCAGAATCTCAACAAAGTACCGAGGGTAGTAGCTCTACCAGAATTCAAGCAGCACATCCTACCACCAGTACAATTTCCGAAGTGACTAACAAGTTGGCCAGATCAGTACCAGAACTCAAGCCACATCCAGCAGGCCTAAAGTATGCTTTCCTTGGGGTGAAGAAAACATGTATCTGGTTATCATCAGCAGTAGGCTGACTCCGGAGCAAGAATCTCGACTTCTCGAGGTTCTAGAAAAAAATGCAAGGCACTTGGTTGGCATGTATTAGATCTCCACGGGATAAATCCTACATTGTGTTCACACCATATTTACCTGGATGAAGATGCCAAGTTGTCCCGCGAATTCAAAAGAAGACTGAATCCAAATCTTTGGGATGTCGTCATGAAAGAAATCACGAAATGGTGTAACGCATGCTTCATTTATCTCATCTCCGATTCAAAATGGGTGAGCCCCTTGCACGTAGTCCCAAAGAAGTCAGGGCTCACCGTGGTTACAAATGACAAAGGAGAGGAGATATCTACTCGGGTACCAACATCCTGGCGGGTGTGTGTTGACTATCGCCATTTGAATGCAGCAACAAAGAAGGACCACTTCCCTTGCCATTCATTGATTAGGTTTTGGAAAGACTAGCTGACAAGGAGTTCTTCTGCTTCTTGGATGGGTATTCTGGGTACAACCAAGTGGCAATCACCCTTGAGGACCAAGAGAATACTACCTTCACTTGCCCGTTCGGCACATATGTTTTCAGGAGAATGCCCTTTGGATTGTGCAACACACCTGCAACATTTCAGAGATGCATGCTTGAAGTGTTCTCTGAGATGGTAGGCAATTTTCTGGAGGTTTTTATGGACGACTTCTACGTCTATGGTGGCAGTTTTGATTCTTGTCTTACGCACCTAGACCGAGTACTTCAAAAATGTCGTAAAGTCAATCTAGTGCTATCATGGGGAAAGATCCACTTCATGGTCACAAAGGGAATTGTGCTATGTCACGTCGTTTCCAAACGTGGCATGGAAGTCGACCCGGCAAAGGTGGATGTGATAGCCAATCTTGAGCCACCTCAGACAGTAAAGAATGTGAGGTCATTCCTGGGGCATGTGGGATTCTACAGAAGATTCATTCGAGATTTCAGCCGCATTGCCCGACCTCTTAAAGAAGTTCTATGCAAGGAGATCGAGTTTAATGTTGATCAGCAGGTTATCTTTTCTTTCAATTAGTTGAAGGAGCTTATCACTCAAGCTCCAGTCCTACAACTGCCGGATTGGTCTCTCCCTTTCGAGATCATGACGGATGTGTCAGACTTTGCAGTTGGGGATGTGTTAGGATAGAGTAAATACAAGATGCCCTATGCCATTCATTACGCCAGCAAGACATTAGATGAGGCTCAAAGAAATTACACTGTGATAGAGAAAGAGTTGCTGGTTGTTGTATTCGCCCTGGAAAAGTTCAGATCTTATTTGCTTGGATCGAAAGTTACCATCTTCACATACCACTCTGCTATCAGTATTTACAGCAGAAGAAGGATGCCAAACCCAGACTGATCATATGGATCCTTCTCCTCCAGGAATTCGATTTGGAAATCAAGGACAAGCTTGGAGTTCAGAATGTGGTAGTAGATCATCTCTCCAGAATTGAGCATCAAGAGTCGCCACTGAACAGTGCACCCATCACAGAAACCTTTCCTGAAGAGTTGATTTTGGTTGTGGATTCACTCCCTTAGTATGATGATATTGTCAACTACCTCGTTTTGAGGGTAGTACCGCCAGATTGGATGAAGATTCAAAAGGACAAATTCTTGTCGACGATCCATTTCTTCCAATGGGAAGATCCTCTCTTATTCAGGGAAGGGGAAGATTGCATTTGGCGCAGGTGCATCCCTCTGGAGGAGCATCATAGTGTCCTTGAGCATTGTCACTCGCTCGAATCCGGTGGACACCACTTTGGAGATAGGACGGCAGCAAAAGTATTTCAGTGTGGCTTCTAGTGGCCCACATTATTCAAGGATGCAGCAGCCTTCGTCAAGCGATGCACTAACTATCAACGATTGAAAGGCACCCTCACAGCGAAAGATTCAATGCCCCTAAAGATCATTCAGATAGCAGACGTATTCAATGCGTGGGGCATATATTTCATTGGACCTTTCCCTATCAGTCAGGGATATGAGCACATCCTTCTTGCCGTCAATTATGTGAGTCGTTGGGTTGAAGCTATCCCTGCTTGAGCCATAGACAGTCGGACAATATGCCGATTCCTAAGAGAGAATATCATTTCACGGTTCGGGATTCCAAAGATTCTTATATCAGATGGGGGTAGCCACTTCGTGAATAAAGAGGTCAAGAAATAATGAAGGAATACGGCATCAACCATCGAGTCACATCTCCTTATCATCCCCAGACCAATGGCATGGCAGAATTATCGAACAGAGAAATCGAGACGATCCTTCACAAACTTGTGAGGTCGGACAGAAAGAATTGGTTTCAACTCTTGGACTTAGTCCTCTAGGTATACAGAATCGCCTACATGTCTCCCTTGGGCATGTCGCCCTATCATCTTGTATATGGAAAGCCATGTCATCTGCCCGTGGAACTAATTCACAAATCCTTATGGGCAATTAATACGTGCAACTTGGACTCATAGGAAAGTGGTCAGAAAAGGAAAGATGATCTGAACAGACTCCTCGTATTCCAAGACTATGCATACGACAACACATTGATGTACAAGGAGAAGGTGAAATGCTGGCATGACTAGCACATTAGATGAAAGACCTTCGAAGCTGGGCAGAAAGCGTGGTTATCTGATGCAAATTTAAATATATTCACGGGCAAATTAAAAAGCAAATAGACAGGGCCATTCCAAGTTCATGAAGTGAGTGACAATGGAAGTAATGCCATATCAAAACTATCTCCTAATGCACAGCCATTCGTCGTCAACAGTCAACTACTGAAGCCTTACCTTGAGCCTGATACTTTCTTGGTTGTTGTCGACTCAATCCAGGTTCTGCGCTCTGATGATACATCCACGACACTAGCAGCATCAAAAGATTCAAACAATGCACCTCAAAAACTTTTCCTCTGATTTCTTTTCTTGTTTTTCTTTTCTTCCTTTCTTCTTTTCCTTTTATATTTCCTTTTTTCTACCAAAAAGGTGTTTCCCCTTGTTGTCAGTCTTTTATACTTAGGACGTACTTTGTCCTAAATATAGGTGGTGAGCACCCAGAGTTCTTTCATTCTTTGACCCTCTCTGTTGTCTCCTCGTCTTGTCTATACTTTGGGATATCTTACCCTAAGTATAGGGGGAGACAACCTGAGCATGATATGTTCATTCTCACCCTTGACCATTCCTGCCTTATGTACAGTCTGCTATACTTAGGATTATTTGATCCTAAGTATAGGGGGGACGGTCAACTTCCTGTTCATTTATTTATCTCCTCATTCCTTCATTCATTAGATTTTTCTATACTCATTCCGAGTTATGTCTTCTCTTTTTTTCTTTGATCTATGAGGACATAGCTCGAGCTAAGTAAAGGGGGTCATATATACTACGTATATACTTTAAGCCATAACTCGTATTTTAAATAATACATATGGCTAAAAATAGTGATAAAATAAAATATGTTTGTAGCTCCTCAGACTCTTTTTGTACATTCTAATTAATAAATCAGGCAAAAATGCTTTTTGCAAAATGATTGAAAAATTATTTGAAACTCTTTTTGAAAAATCTTCTGAAAGCTGTTTGGAAAATGTTTTGTAAAAAGTGTTCAACCTTTGTAAATATTTTTGTTTGTAAAAATTTATTTTCTTTGTGTGAAATAAAAATGTTTGAAATGCGATTTGCAAATGGTTGGAAAAATGGTTGCAAAAATATCTTGAAAAATCTATATATAATGTTTAAACAACTTTTGCAAAATGATTTTCAAATATGTGTAAATGTTTGCAAAATTATTTGTGAAAATTATGTTGGACTATAGTTTTCAAAAATATTGCAAAATGATTTTCAAATAAGTTTGAGGAGTGTACACTATACTCAAAAATCTTTATAAATATATAAAAGTGAGCGATAATCCTTTGCGAATCCTTTAAGAACCAAAACCCTTCTATCCATAAAATATATCTCTATATAAAGATATGTACCCATTCTCTTTGTATATACTGATTAATAAATGAGGTTTGAAATATTTTTGCAAAATGATTTGAGAAATGGTGTGACCCGTTTGGAAAACTTTTTGTGAAATATTTTCAACCTTAGTAAAAAATTTTTGAATTACAAAAATTCATTTCTTTCTGTGAAATAAAGGATTTGAAAACCTATTTGCAAGTGATTTTGAAAATGTTTTGAAAAAATATTTTGAAAAAGGTATATATCGTCTGAAAAAACTTTGTAAAATAGCTTTCAAATGTTTGTAAATATTTGTAAAATTTATTGTGTACTATAGTTTTAAAAATTGTTTTCAAATAAAGTTGAGGAATAAATACATTATTAAATGAAAATGAATATATAAATAAACATAAAATTCTTTACCAAATGTACATAAATACCTAAATAAAATATAAAAATGAAATATGTAGATCTTGTAATTTCTTAGTTCTTGTAAAGAAATAAAAAGAAGCACGCCCATGTAAATAGTTGTACATATTTTATACTTTGTGTCAAAATTCTTTTTATTTGCAAAATTCTTTGTAAAAATTCTCTTTGTTTTCAAATTCTTTGAAAAATTTTGCATCATTCTTTGCATCATTGTACATAGCATTTTCATAGCACTCATATTCTTTTCAATTGAGCTTGATGGTTGAACAAGTCCAATAAAGTCGAAGATTGGAGCTTGGTTGGATCTTACTGCACCTAACTGCACCGGAATCTTAAGGGAACTAGGTTTAGGGTACTTCAGGTCCATTTGGGCTTAATCTTTTGAGACTCAGGGATGGGTTCAAGTCACCTCAACTGACTAATTACAACTTTTCAAGACACACACATGACTCTTGTCGGCCGTGACCTAACTTGGACACTTGCACCTTTCACTTGGCTCAACTCAGTTGGAGTGGTGAGAGGGTTGGATTTGCCAGTCTGAGACACACACGGGTGGAAACATTCATCCTCGTCTAGGGAGGGAAGTGCACCCCAACCTGGTCCAGTTACAATAAAGTCTAAAGACAGGAGAGTGTGGGTTGTAATAAAGCTTTAAAAGAGGGATAGTCTTCTAGCTCAAGAGAAAAAAGTCCTTATGTAAATGCTGCTATAAATAGTATGTTGAAAAAAACTCCAAAAAAGTGGACAGGCTTGTAAAAAAAAAATGAAGTGCCTGTCGGAGTATGTGTATATATGGTATAGAAAATAAGCAAGCTTGAGCATCAAAGTTGTACCATGTGAGCCTGCAGCTAGATGACTTGACTACACTGGTCATGCATCCCAGGATAGGTAGCTACACTGGCTACCATCCATTCTTTTCTTCACATCCTCCTCTTGAGTTGGATTCCACTTGAACTTAGAAGGGAATACCCCGCTCCTCGAGGACAGAGAGCTGGATTAGGGAATCATTGGGTTGTCATTCTGGAGAAGCCAGTTCCTTTGTCATTCTAGTTGGGGAGAGCCACTATCACTTACACTGTACAAGTCAACTTCATAGTCATAAGGATTTTCGTATGATGTAGGCTAGTTCTGACCTGGCTATTGAGGTGGTTTGAACCGAGTTCTGTGACTCTCGAAGGTTGTTATGTTTTAAATTTGGTTCCCGATAAGGTTCCACACACATTCTCACATCAAGGTCTAACATGAGATCCAAACTGTGATTTTGTAAAGACAAGTTATAAATTGAAAGCAATTTTATTCACTCTTTCTTTTTCTTTTCTTCTTTATTGTTTTTGTACTTATGGCATAAGTGTTTGCTAGGGACCAACAAAGGCAAGTATAGGGGGTGATGAATCTCCATTTCATCGCCTTTATTCTATCATTTTGGCCTTAAAAACTCTAGCTAATGCATGTAAATAGCATTAATTTGTACGAAATAGCATCCATCATTTATTACATTTATTATATAAATAGTACTATGTTTTAATGCCAAAATTATAGAATAAAGAGAAGAAAAGAAAAAGGAATAAAATATTGAAAATATTTTATGACCTTAAGCCCGAGACCAAGTCAAAAAGGGAGTTGGTCGACAAGGAATAAAGCAAGGGGAGATAAGGGCCAAAAATAAAATAAAAGCCTTATTCTTTCATTCATTATTTAAGCATTCTTGACACATATTTTATTCTTTATTATTTATTCATTAAATAAAGAAACATTGTACATGAAAGTTGTAGATTATAATGTAAATAAAAATACAAAATTAAGTTTGTACAAAAATAATATATAGTGTGCATCTTATACACAGAATAAAAAGCCGGAAACTAAACTTCACAGACTCATATCTTTTAAATAAAAACTCAAAACATATCAAAATCATCTCTAATTGTATATAACTTTTCACAAGCTATTTATTGGTGGTGGTTTTATATTTTTTGGAGTTACTGTGCAAAAGTTAGGTTTTGGGTCCTCATTGTGCATTCTACGGATTAAAATATTCATTTTATTCATTATTTATTTTTACAAATTCATATTTTTATAATTTTGTAAAAATTATTCATAACATGTGCATATTAAAACTAGAATAAAACCAAAAAGAAAAGGGAAAATAAAATAAGTTTATGTAAAAGCATAGACAAAATACCTATGTTTCTATATGTATATAAATAAAAGGAAAATATATTCTTTCATTCTTTTATTCTTTCATATTTTCATAATATTGTAAATATGATATAAATTCTATTAAAGATACAAAACCAAAAAAACTCATAAAACATAATAAAATAAAAAGATGTATATGAAACATAGGTAAATAACCTATAAATATACCTACATAATAAATACATCTATTTATTTAAGTGTACAAATAACATCATAAAAATATATAAAAATTTATTTATACTCATAAAAATAAGCTATAAATATATAAAATAATAGAATAAAATAATAATATAAAATATACAAACTAAAATTAAAAATTGTACTACATATAGGTAATTATACCTACAAATAAGACATTAAAAATAAACTTGTAATAAAATACATAAAAAATAAATAAAAATCATAATAAAATACTAAATAAAATAAAAAAAATTGTTTTATACATAAAAATTAATAAAATCAATGACCATTTTATAATAATTATTCTTTAATGAATCCGTTATTTTGTCCTGTAGCGGCTGATTTCGCCCAATCAGGGTGTGCCGCGAGTTGACCCCTGGTCAACTCTCCCTCCATGCGTCCGACAAGATGCGGTCTGTCTCCTCCCTGATTTTCTTCCTTTTTTCCAGCGCATCTCGTCCATCTATCGACCTCGCTTCCTGAAGATAAAATGATCATGGATCATCATAGATCCACGCCATTGCCTTGGATCACCTAAAAACACGATCGATTCTTTGATTACCACGGTCAATAAGGGTGCATCACAATGTCTATAAATAAATACATCCGCTTCCTTCTTCAAATTTGGTCAACTTTTAATCCTCTTCCACCCCAACCTTCAGCCTAGAAAGCCTCTTCGTGACAGGTAGAAGCACCTGGAGGTCTGAGGGGGTTAAAGAAGGTGGGGTTGCACCCACGGCTGTCGTCGTCGGTGACCTTTGCCCCCTTGTGTGAAAACCATGTATAAGCTGCACTTGTTATTCATTTTAGGTAGCTTTTTCTTCCCGCATTTTTATTATGTAGTTAGATTAGTGTGTAGGTGTTAGAATTAGGGTTAATCGTCCATTCACACTTCGTTGGAGTCGAGCTCCGGCAAGCTCCTCCGTGTACCATCGTAGCCGCTCCGACCCGCCTTTCATCTCGCTTTCATTCCCCTCCGCATTCTCCGTATGCCAGCCATCTCAGATTAACCAGAACCTACGTGGTTCTGCTAATCGATGCTCACCCATCGCATTTCACCTGAGCATCTCCGACTACCTCACTTTCTTGCGAATCAGTTTCAGTTTCTTGGCCGAGGAGCACCCCCTCGAGACATGTTTCTTTGCAATGCAGATCTCACGCACCACGAAGCCCTTCTAGGCCGAATCACGGCACCTGTAGGTTCCTGGAGGCCCCCTTTTACCTGAGCTTGCCAGGCCTGTCCATGGGCTCCTGGACCTCCTTGTGACCGCCATTAGCTGCGGACACCTCCGCGGAGATGTGGAACCAAGAAGCATCATCAGCAGCCTCTGCCGAGAATGTCGCTGATCCTCTTACCAAACCTCTAACACAGAAGGTTTTTGACCAGCATGTAATGAGTATGGGTTTAAGCATTGTTCCTGAATGGTTCTGAGGGCTAGTGGCAGATTGTTAGCAATGTGATCCCGAGGCGAACCATTCCTACAATAAATGTTATTGTAATTAATCAATTATCAATAAAAGTTATTGATTATTTTTCACTCCCTTTCTGATATTGAATGAATGAATGCACTATAAGGTCCCTCTGTACAATAAGGGTTATGTACCATGGCCAACTTGATGATCATACAGCTGTTGATTCATTGATTGAATCATAGAGGCTGATGCTTGGATGAATATCTAAGGAGTTAGATAGAGGACTCATCAGGCATCATCAGTGATTGACAAGTAGTGATCTCCAGTCTGAGTGGGAGATGGCAATCCTATTTCATTAGACTGATATCTGATCGACCTCTTGATGCAGGTCCTCTGCATGGGAATATTGATTCGGAGGTATCAGATTAGTTGAGTCAATGAGTTGACTTAACGAGATCGAGATAACCAAAGACCTATGATGAATACTGTCACATCACAGGCAAACATCCTCTGACCAGAGACAGATGTATTACTATATGTCTGAGTATGTACATTTGGTAGACCGATAGGTTGATGACCTAACCAAGGCCTATATGCCGGCGAGCTGGTGTGCATGTAAGGGCGTATGAGTAATATGATATCTCAAAGGGATCATACAGGTTCACTTGTGAACCGGGAGACATGAGCTCACTCATGAGGTTTTGGGACTGACCAAATTACATGCATGGTCATCATGCTTTAGAAGCATGATATGAATTTGAAGGTAAGATATATTCTTTGTGAAAGCATATGATCTGTACCACATCCCAAGGACCAAGAATGAGAAACTTAGTGATCAGACCATGAAGATGACAGTGCAAAATTGATCTATATCTTCATGATGATCATGAGTCTTCCAGTATGCAGGATGTACAGGTATTGGGAATACCTGAAGGGTGATTTGATCATAAACGATTGTATAACCATGACGCTTCCATTCTGAGGGAGTGATGAAATAGGTCTGGATTTTAGTGACTCCTGTCATTAGAGAAGTGACCTAATCTTATTCCATATACTGGACATTGATCTGAATGAGATTCAGATGCAATGAGAAGATTAGGTTTACGGTCTTGATTTAATCAAGCATCTATGAGAGGTCCATGGGATCTGTATTTGAGATGTGATCTCAATATCCAAGTCACTATACGTGGAACAATACAATCACCCTGTCCTTATCTCCAAGTATCTGAGGAGAAATAGCATTGTTCTTAAATGGTTTAAGAACAATTCCATAAGATCTAAGCAAAGAGAAGTTGTTAATTAAATGTGATTTAATTATCATGATGTATGAGAAATTATCCAATATAATTGAATGTGATTTAATTATTATGGATAAGAATAATGTGGATAGTAATATCCAATTATTCATAATATATTATAAATGAGATTTATAATGTATTGAGAGAGATAATTATAATTTATATTTGTAGATTAATTATTAATGTGTATTGGATACACATTGTCTAATTAATTGAAAATGTAAATTACATTTTGTTTTGGGTTGTGAATATGATTCACAATTTTCCAATGTCAAGATTGCAATATTCCCAAAATTAATTGAGAATTATTTTGATGAATAAAAATCCCAACAAATAGTTGTTGGAAATAAGTAGAGAGAAAATCAAGGAGATGTGCAATCTCATGGGAATCCATGAGATTGCTCTCCCCATTAGGAAAAGAAGGGGCGGCACCCAATTCCCTTGTGGAATTGGTGGCCGTCCCCTCTTCTTTATGGGGAGGGAAATCTCCTTTGTATTTTCACTCCTTATTTGATTGATTTAATTTGGTATTAATATATATTTGATATATTTAATCAAAATTAAATCACAAGTTGTTGGCTTTTACCAACAACAATCTTGACCATTGGATTGACATAAATCAATCTCATCCATTGATTTTATATGTCCTGTGGATTGAGATCCATGGATCCCAAAACCCTATAAATAGAGAGGCATACCATGCTCTCTATTTACATGCTATTGTAGCACACATCTCTCTCTCTCTCTCTCTTTCTCCATACCGCACCCCCTTAGCAGGGCCCCCCCCCCCCCCAGATCGTCGCCGCTGGCGGTGGTCCTCCTCCTGCAGCGCCTTCACTTCGCCCAACCGCCCCCCAGTCGCGCTCCAGAACCGCCAGGCGCCCTGGCCGCGCGTCCTCTCTACGCAGCCGCGACCACGCGTCCTCAGCACCCCGCTCCGGCAACGGCGCCATTCTGATGACACGAAAACCGATACGACTAAGGTAGAAAATAAATCACACTGTCGTTGTCCTTAATCGATCAATTCGGTCAACGGAAAAATAATAAAACCACTCAGAAAATAGATGAATCAAGAAAACAATGTAAGAGGTCTTTCGCTATTCTTTTTACCTGGTATAGCGACCAGGGTCGAACACAAGGAGCACGATTTAAAAACTAAGTAGTCAGATTTCGAAAGCTAATTTTTTAGTGATTTGTGAATTTTTTTTGTATTTTTCGAATAAGCACAAATGAATAAAAGCACAAGAACACACACACACAACACTATTTTGTATTTTTCAAAATAATAAAAAATATACAGAAAAGTCCAAAGAAAATATTTTTGGGTTTTATATGTTTTCAAATATTTTTTGTAATTTTTTCACAATTTTTCCGATGTTTTTGTGATTTTCTAAAAATGAGACAATGCAAAAAAAACTGTTTTTGATTTTTAAAATGTATCAAATCAAGTCAAAATGCAATGAAAATTTTACACGACATTAAGGTGCATAGCAGGAACACATGTGCATTTTCTAAAAATTTTTGGACCGCTACAAATATTTATTTAATCAAAAACAACAAGCAAGTTAAAATTTGAGATCACAGGGACCAAAATGCAATTTGTTCAAAGTTTTTACAATAATATTCAACAAGAAATAAAATTGAGTCAGAAATGGGAATTTACCCAATTGGGGATAGTGTCCAGCATGTGACTTGAGTCTGGTGGGGCTTCTTTGATATTTTAGGAACCTCTAGGAGTATCTTCATAATTTTTCCTTTTTTTTATTAGAGCCCTAGGGTTCTCTTGTGATCCTTCATTTCCAAACAAGAGGGAAGAGAGAGGCACCCGCCGCCGCTGCAAATCGGAGGTCGCGAAGGGCGCCGCAGCAGCGGCGAGAGGAGGACGGCTGGAGGAGGGTGCGGCGGCGCTGCGCGCAGGTGGTGAGATCTGGAGGAGGCCCACGCGGAGGTCAGGTGCTGGAGTGGGCGGCTTGGAGGACGCGTAGGTGGCACAGGAGGGCGGCCACGGGAGGACACGCAGGCGCGCGGAAGGTGCCGCCGCGTGGAGGCGCGGTAGGATGACGGGGGCGGCGCCGCCAGCTGGAAGATGGCGAGGGCGGCGCCCGCGTGGGCAGATATGGCGAAGGTTGACGGCCGGAGCGGGGTGCTGAGGACGCGTGGTCGCGGCTGCGTAGAGAGCATGCGCGGCCAGGGCGCCTGGCGGTTCTGGAGCGCGACTGGGGGGCGGTTGGGCGAAGTGAAGGCACTGCAAGAGGAGGACCACCGCCAGCGGCGACGATCTGAGGGGGCGCCGCCGCCGCTAAGGGGGTGCGGGCGGCGGGTAGATGGCCGCTGCCTGCTGGTGGTGGCAGCGGGGGTGACGACCCGCTGCTTTTTTTTATTTTTTTTGTTTTTATTTTTTTATTTGTTATCTGCAAAAAAAATGTTAGTGGATTTTTTATAATGTAAATAGCAAAGGTAATCTGTAAGTGTAATGGAGAAGATTTTTTTTAATTTTATTTTTGATTTTCCTGCAAAACAAAGGTTAGATAAAGATAAATAAATATTTTTTTTAAGTTTTCCTTGCAAAAACAAATGTAAGATGAACAGGAAAAACCCTTATATGATTTTTTATATTTTTTTATTTATGTACAATAATAGGATAAGTGAATGGATTCGGATCCGCGAGATGGAAGATAGATCCGTGGACTCCGACCACCGTGCATGGTCGGAGGTGTGTGGTTGCGTGAGGTAGAAAAAGAACTGCGGAGATCGCGAGATGAGATGGTAAATCGGTGTCGGGCGAAAATATGTGATGATTTTTTATTTCTAAGATCTAATCACTACACCTACGCTAAAATCTAAGCCTACAATTTACCTACGAGAAACGACAAGTAAAAGTGGATCTCACCTTGGGGTTTGGACACGCCATGATGGCCTCGACGAAACTCAAGTCGCTGTCACTGACTGGATCGGAGGCTAGGACCCTCTTCAACAAGAAATCTCTCGGAAACCGGGCTCCTCTCCGCCAAAGATCGATCAAAGAAGATATGAGGGAGGAGGAGCCCATTAAAAAGAAGACGAAGGTCAAAAATGGAGATATTTACAAAAATGGAAAGTAATTAGTGGTAATTTTAATAAATAAAATAATTAAATAAATTAAATAAATAAATAAAAATGAAATTCGGATTTAATTAAAATATAAATCAAATAATTACCAAAATTGAATTTGCCACCTTAATGGTGGCCATTAAAGGAATGAAATCAAATCTAAAATAAATGGTAAGTTATCAAGTCACTTAATTCACATAAATCCAATAAACTAAATAAATTAAATATAAAATTCGTAATTAAATAAAATAAATTAATTAATGTTATATAATTAATTTTTGGTGGATTTTATAAAAGGAAGTTAATTATATACATATATTATACACATATAATACAATATACATATGTACAAATAAGGAAATATTTTCATAAAAGATTTTTTTATTTTATTTTTTTATTTTATTTTTTATGAAAACAATATTTATAATATATACATTATGTAAAAATAAATATTAATAATTATATACAACAAATATATGGGTAAACCGCACAATACACCCCAGAAAACCGACTTTTTAACCGTAACTCCAAAAAGAAACCACAGCCATTTGAAAGATAATTTAATTTCTAGTATGATGGAAGTGAGTTTGGTTCGATTTGAGCTTGTATGGAGCCGGAATTGGTGTTTCAATTATCACTTTGCGGCTTTTTCTGGGTGTAATTATTTGCAATATATACAATATTTTAATTTACAAATATTTTTATTATTTACAATACAATTTTATTTACAACTTTTATTTACAAAAATAATTAGTTTGAGGTCAAAATAATGTAAATTTTGTACGAATATACATGAAAAATATTTACAAGATATTTTTTGGATTTTCTAACAGAAGACCCTATCTCCCCCTACTTTATTCCTGGTCGATCAGGTCAAGTCTTGACCTTCTCTCAGGGTTTGGGTCAGTCTGTATTTATTTCATAAATCCACCCTTTTCTTTTTCTTTTCATCTTTATTCTTTTATTTATGTACAAAAAGTGTTAAAAATGCAGAACTAACAAATGCATGCGAAATGGTAATTTTATGGAATTAGTGGTTATTTACAGGTATTTGGCTAAGGAAAATAGGCTAAAATAAAAGAATAAAGGCGATGAATCGTGGATTCATCAATACTCGACAGCCCTCTCTCCCTCTCTTCTTGGTGGCCGTCCACCATACCTTGGTGGAGAGAATCGTCGACGCTCACGCCATCGTGCTGCCGCTTCGACGCTCTGCGGTTCTCCGTCTACTTGGAGTGCTTTGCTCACGAAGGAGACGTTCGATCTCGTGTGACGAGATCAGGAGCAACCCTGATTGGATCAACTTCTTGGATTGCGAGGACTACGCGGTTCATCCCCGCGCTCGCAAGCAATCTCTCCGACGATCGGACTTGAGACAGGAGGTCTCTTCTCTTAGAGACTCGATCAACCACGTTTCAAGAGGTATTGCATTATACTTGTTGTGGTTATAGATGAAATGATCCGAGAATTGTTCTTGGATCATGTGGTTTCATCGAATAAATTTTTTAAAATTCCGCTACACCAAACAACTAGTACGACTAGTCGTTCTCCGTCGTATCCGATACGACGATCACGCTTCCGTGATGCGCTTGAGGATTTCTCCAAATCCTTCAGCCACTTATGGGGTACATTGCATATCTAAATACCACTTTCTTTTGTATTTATTATTTAATATTGTAAATAATTCTTAGCACTCAAAATAATATGGGATATTTGCATATGGACCCCTGTGCTTTGATGTATTTACATTCTGGTCCCTCCCTACCTCACGTGCAGTCCCACGTGAGGGCTGTAAAAACTGCACATATACCCTGGTAGCTTTCTGTAATTACAAATTAGTTCACAAAAATTGAATAAATTTTGTATGTTTTGGCAAAATTGCATCGAGCCCCTTAGACTTTATTGTTATTTCATTTACGCCCCTGCTAGGATATCAATTTTTGTGATATTTATCTATTTAATTAAAATAGTTAACTTGCTCCTTAAAATACAAAAAAATAGGAATATGTGCTTTATGTTTTGTAGAATCACGTCCATATTTTTAATTAGCATTTTTTTCATTTTATCCATTTATTAAAAATAAAAAAGGAGCCTAATATTCCCTGTCTAATTTATAAAATACAAAAGAAATAAAAAAACTTTCCGAAAAAATCCAAAAAATGATGTATGGTATATTTTGATATTTGTTGAGTCCAGAAAACAAAAACCTCTAAAAAAGAAAATTAAAAAATCAGAAAGCTCCAAAATCCAACAAAAAAGATAAAAAAATTCTATAAAAAATACCAAAAATATGTTTTTCTATTTTATAATCATCTATATATGGTTATTTATGAAAAAAATAATTTGGGTAATTTTTGGACTTATTTATTATTTTTAAAACCCAAATCAATATCGGATTATTTATTAATCCCATATTTGGGATAATTTTGACTTTAAAAATACAAAAAAAATAATAAAACAATTAGAAAAATATAAAAAACACAAAAATACATTATTTATTATATTTTGAATATTTTTACATATTTTTATTTATATAGTATCTATATATACCTTATGTTGTATTTATACATATATATATATATATATTAAATTTAAATCAAAAAAATATACAAAAAAATACAAAATTACAAAACAAAAAATAAAATCAAAAATATAAAATCAAAAACCCACAAAAAGAATTATACAAATCATTGACTTGGTTGTACATAGATAACTGTAAGCTACCATTTTGCTGTCTGTGGTTCGACCTCTACATGCTTGCCTGCTATGCATTTTATGGTAGAGATAATAAATTTTAACTCGCATTTTTGGTATTCATTGATCTATTATGGTTGTGGGTTAATTGCTGACTAAAGTAGGGTTGTCTTGAGCGGTCACCTCAGCGACACTAATTGAGTTTGATTAGCAGACCCTTGAGAGAACCATCTATATCACCTAACCATAATGATGACTTGACCGACAAGGAATACAATAGAGGGAGATAGGGTGGCTAACTGTAAATACAACACACCTTGAAACCCTAATTCAATTTCAATAATAAATACCTTTTGGGACCCATTTTATACCTCAAATCAATAAACTTTGAACATGAACATTGTACATAAAAATACAAAGAGAAATATGAAATTGATTTCTCATTAAAATAATATATAGCAGGCCCAATACACAAAGAAAAAGTTACAAAGATAACTTTCCAGACATATATCTCCTCCATACATACAAAAATGATGAAACTCACTTTATTGCTCATAAAATTAAATTACCTATTTAATGAAGGTGGTTTCATTTAGTTTGGAGTTGAGATGCGAACATTGACTTTTGTGTCGCTGTTACATTGTATACATGTATAAAATATTCATTATATTTATTATTTATATTTTTAGCTTCTTTATATATTTATATAATTGTAAATATTATTTGAAACACATTTAAATAACATAAATAAAATTAAACTATGAAAAACTCACTAAAATAACTAAAGAATTAAAATACATAGGTAAATTATACCTATATAATACATGCACATAATTATTTAAGTAAATAAATAAGATATGAAAAATACAATAAACATATGTAATTAAGTAATTAAATAAGTTATAAATAAAGAAATTATGTATATAAAATAAAAAATGTACATAACAAAACTAAAATAAAATATTGAAAATAAAGGTATATATACCTATTAATATGCCTGTAAATACTAACGTCTAATAAATTTACTTGTAAAAATAGATAAAAATCTGAATAAAATACTACATAAAATTACAAACAATTTTTATGCTTTAACCAAAAATAAAATAATTTAGTATTTTTAAACTAATTAATAAGGGATTTATTCCCATCTATTTTCTAGTTGGTTCACGTAGACCAGCCAGAAAAGCAGCGACTGTTGACCCGCGGGTTAACATTCCTTGCTACCGCTGCCCGACCTGTCAGACCCTCGCACACCACATCTTTCTCCAATTTTGGAGGTTAGTCGCCACTCGAGGAACCTCGAATTATTAACCAATATTGTTCCCCTCACCTTCCTCAACCTCGATCATACTTTTGATTGCCCAAATTCTAGGCAAACCGAGGACCATCCCGTGATTTTCTCCAGACCTCGCTTGTGCATAAATAAGAGACCTTCGCCCCCTTTTTTGGATTTAATCCCCGATAGCCTCCCGTAACCCCAATAGGAGAACTGTGTGATTTGCACTTGGTGACAATAAGCAGCTCCAGGCCTTGTAGGCATGGGTAAGGGAGAAAATCGTGTTGATCCAAGTCAACTAAGCTTCGCTTCGGTGACTACCTCTGCTACCTAGACCTTCAGGTTTGAGCTGCTCTTTTGATGAATCCATAATTCATCATCTTCATTCTTTTGTTTTAGCCAAATTCATTAGCAAAACATTGGTAAATATATGTTAAAATTAATACATTGTCATGCATCATTAATTTCTTAACAAAGTATATTTAACCTTCTTTTTAAACCAAAATAAAAGAATAAAGAAGAAAAGAAAAAGAAAAGAAAAAAAGAAGGTTGTAACTATGTAATAAAATAAAGACTGACACGAACCCCAAGAGAAGGTCAAGTATTGACGTAATCAACAAGGAATAAAGTAGGGAGAGATAGGGTCCTTATTTATTCAAACACAAAACTTCCAAAAATATGCAGTGTACATATCATCCCCTATTTATCCTATGTATATCATCAATAAAAAGATCTCGAAATTGATTTATTTCCTTAATAAAACTTGTAAATAAAAATATTTTTTAAATAATTAAAATTTGCAAATTGTGTACAGTTATACAGTACCTATACCTGTATTTATGTATCTATTTATTTATTTGGTGTATAAATTGTATATATATATTAAAATTTAAAAAACTTGTATATATTTCTAATAATTAAATAAAATTAAAATAAAATTTGTAAATTAGAAAATAAAATAAAAATAAAACCAACTCTTCAATGTACAATAGCATCAAGTGTATATATGTTGTATATAGTAATTATTAACTCCTATTCTTAACTAGTAAAAATCCAATAAAAATGTCTTTATGTACTTTAATTTACTTTATAAATAAAATATAAAATTTAATGTATTTATGCAAATAAAAAAATAAAAATATATGTATATAATATATAGGTATATTGTACCCATACATACTAACATATACTGCATATAATACATATATATTGTTAAAAATTATTAAAAATCATAAAAAAAAGTTGAAAATAACTAAATTTTTTCATTTTTATACCTTTTTATTTTAAAATCATTAGCCATTTTTAATTGATTTTTCTTTTGTTTTTGTAAATCCTATTTCTGATTGGTCAACCCCGGTCTGTTGACCCGGTTCAACCTTCCCTCTCCCAGGTCCAACCCGGGCAAATGTTCGCCGGACCTGGTTTCCACATTTTCCAGCTCGTATCCGATCACCTCCTTCCTCAAATTACAAACCATGTCTTCCCTGAAGATCCGCGGCCCTCATAGGTATCTAGGATTGTCCGAATCCACCTTGGTTTGTGTGATTCTTCTTGATTTTTCTATACACTCGAGGCACCCTATAAATAATCTCCTTGGCCTCTACCATGCCCTAGCTCACTCCGTGCACCTCTTTCTCTCCACTTAAGTCATTAGGGTAGTGACATGACCTCGTCGGACCCTTTTGGAACTCGATTTGGTGGCCAATAGAGCGACATTCGCTCATAGCTGGAGTCGTTCACCACAACTAGCCTCCTCAACTTTCGTAGCCAGGTAGAGGACAATACCCCGTTGTTCACTCTGCCTTGCTTCACCTTACAGTACCGTATCTTCAGATACCCTCTATCATCTTCATTTCTTCGTTTCTTTTTATTTTATCCATCAGTCCCTGTCTGCCCTCGCAGCTCTGACCATCAGGTTGGAGCTCCATCTCGACCATCAGACCGCATCGATATCTTCACCATCACATTGTTCACCATCCTACCCACCCTGACACCCTTAGACTCGCTCATCGGAGCTAGATTAAGGTTAGACATCCTTCCTCCATGATCATCGGAGGTCAAACCCATCTCCCTACTGCTTCTATGTTTGTTTTACCTAAATAACACTTGTTGGAGTTTCATCTCTGAGATGCAAATGCCCTTGCTGGTCCAGGTGCACGAGATACCTTGATTCGATGCCTTATCTGACCAGGCGGATCATCTCTAGCTGGTATACCTTCTAGATCGCCATCGAGTAGCCCTCCAATCCATCTAAGGTGCTAGTCTAACGCGGAGCCACTTCAGGAGTGTGTTGTACCTCTCAGCCAGCCGATCCGAGCACCCAGTACGAGACATTACTGATCGAAGTTCAACATGCGCCTCCTTCTTCATGTTCTTCCAGTACCTTTCAAACATGTCGGATAAGAGACCTCCTCCCAGTTTTTATCCCGACCTTCTATTCACGCATAAATCTGGGTCGTCCGATCAGAGCTAGGGTGATCCGTGTTAGATATGTACCCGTGATTGATGAGATCTGAGTCGCACGTCCCAACCCCTTCATCTGACCGTCAGTTCTTTTCTAGAGCCATCAGAGTCATACATTAGACGTCACGTGTGCCAGGTGCCTGCAGGGTAAATTTCACTTTACCCATTTTATTTCTTCCGTTTACTTTTTAGTATAAAAAATGAAATAGTTAGTTATAAACTTTTTGAAGTAAAGACCTCACAATTTTCATATTTGTGTTTTAGTTTGGTCGAACCATAGTCATGTGCATGTACACGTGTTTTCTAGGATATATGCATGATTGATCATGTGCTTTCACTTGTTATGTAGATCAGAGAAGTTTTTGAGTATTTGCATTTATGTCCCGGTGCGCCTGGCTCACATGTGTCACCCGTTCTACGCTGGATTAATTGCCTTTTTGGCCTTGTATTCCATTGCTTGTTATTTATTCGATCCTAGAACTTAAACAAATTGCACTTAGGTCCTTAATTGTGAGATTATTTTTGTGCTCTTTTACTGATCGAAATAAGTAGCAAATCCACTCCAAAAATTGCATAAAAATTACCTTAAGCTACTAATAGTTTGTATTTTGATTAGTAATTTTTGTGTGTTAAATTTCATTTATTTACTATTATTAAAATTCAAAAACACACCAAAAATTCCTTATTTGCCTTAGAAAATTCATAAAAATTCGAAAAATACCATAAAAATTCTAAAACGATAGGTTAGCTTTCTTTTGTTTGTTTGATTTTTTATTCAATTTTCATCTTATTTTCTTTATAAAACTCTAAAATTTTGCAAGGCCTCAAAAACACCATAAAAGTCATGTAAATCTTTTAAATATCCAAAACCTATTATTCTAGCCTTTGTTTGTAGATATTTAATTATATTTTTATTAAAATTTATTCCCAGGAGTTTTGAACTTATTTTTCATTTTAAATTTGAAAAATACTCCTTATTTTGCACTGTTTGTGTTTCCTTAGTTTTTTATTTTTATAAAATCCATAAAAATTATATAAATTTTCCAAAAATAAATAAAAATAGTACACAATTTATAAAATGTAAAAATATTTTTATTTGGGATTTTTGAGTATTTTTACTATATTTGAAAATTCCAAAAATAGTGTATGTGTCTTTTATTTCATTGTCTTTATTTTTGCTTTGTTAAAAAAAGATAAAAAATATAAAATCATAAAATCATAAAAAGAAAAATAAAAATCATTCGAATCTCTTTGATTTGACTGCCTAGTTTTTAATTGTGCTCCTTATGTTCGACCATGGTCGCTATACCAAGTTAATAAAAGTATCTTAGACCACTTGCTTTACTTGCTTCATTTGTTTTGTAGTTGAATAAATTTTCTCGATTAATTCTAGCTTTGTTAATTTAGGCACAGTGACACTTTAATTAATTCATTAATCTGAGTTAGCTAAAGCCTCTCATGAGAATGGAGTGCAACTAGGTAGTTTCGGATTTTATTTTCTTATTTATTTGTTTCATTTTTTAGTCATTTTATTTCTTTTATTTTTTTATTTTTCATAAAATCTGTTCTGATGTATTCTCTTGTTTCTCTTTGTTGTGAGGGCCCATGGAGTAAGATAGGAGATCTTAGGATAACTGACGCACACGAGTGAAGCAGAGGCTGGACGTTCTACACCGCCCGATAGGAGAGAGCTTTGAGGAGAGATGGGAGATGGTTGAAGAGCAGCCTTAGTCCACTTCGAGATCAGGATTTTATTTTCCTGCATATTATTCTTGTAATCAGTTTGTAAATATTTCAGGCACTTTCCCTTTTTCTGTTTTCTCGGCCATTATAAACCTTTGGATTGTTGGGTCTATTTCACCAAGTGCCGGTGCACTTAGGGGACCTCGCCGGATTTTGGTTTTCTTTGCCTTTATTTTTATTTGTTTTCTGACTTTATTTTCTTTTATTTTTTGTGTGTGAGCCCTAGAGTTAGGATTTTGTTAGTTGAGCTAGGTAGTGATTAGGTCCATACCCTGTAACAGAATATATGTTCCTATAGACACGTTTGGACTTAGTCAAAAATAACTTGTGCTTCACGCAAATAGAAGTTCCTGTTTAGGGCGATTTTCTCTTGCATCATATAGATTAGTTTAAATTTATGCGCGGATCATATTGCCTGTAGACTGTTGGACCAAGGTACACCTTCTATCTCGTACATGCATTCATAGTTTTCTCACACATCGACTTTTCCATCTTCCTCCCTCTGTTTTCTTTGACTTAGGAATAAAAGGAAATCAAAAAATTCATTAGACGTGTTTTTATTCAAAAATACAAAAAAGTGATAACCAAATAAAATCAGGACTACTAAACAAACTCGGCCTTAAAATAAATGTAAGGACTATCATTGTCTTGGGGAGAGTAACCCCCTGATTGTTTTCAGATACTTACCTCCAAACAGAGTGGGTGAATATGTAGCCACTAAGGATTACAGATCAAAATCCTTGGGCATGTGCCCTATGCTCATGTACATTATTCATTGATGTATGGTTGAGATGGAAGCACTTGCCTTCGACCCATAGCAGAAGTAGTCTTATCCAAGTTGGGTGTGCACTACCGGTTGGTCATTTTCTACCCTAGGTGACCTCATCCATGAGTCTGATTAAGTAATTGTATTCTCACTAAACTCTAAAATAGGAAAGATTAATGACCTACCCTTCGCGATCTTCAATGCATTGATTTGGTGAATTGGGGGTTTGTTGTCTGATCGTTGTTTTTCAGTCCATATCTACTCTTCACTTCCCTCCACATCACGATGATAGGCAGGTGGTCTCTTAGTCTACCTTTGGTGGCACCGCTTCACATCACACGTGTTCGTTCATCCAAGGCGGTTCCAAAGAGCTCATACCCTCTCTCGGAACCTGAGTATTCCACTTCCTTCTTCTTTGACCTTCCTGACACATCACCTGAGGTACATGAGCAGTAGTCGGAGCAGATTTTTGTTGACTTCGTAACACATGAGGTCCATTCTTTTTCCTTTTCAGAGTCTAATGAGATGGCCCAACAATAGATAGAGAATGAGAAACTAGATATTCATGATGTATTTGATTAGGCTATGATCAACAACACCCTCCTTGCATCCCTAGAGGCAATGCAGAGACAGATTAGGGACCAAGGGCTGCTCATGACAGAGGTGAGGTGGGAGTTGACATAGATGCGAGATGGGAGAGAAGATGACAGAGTTGAGAGACCTGGTGGTGGAGGAGAGATACATGAGGACCGAGCAGAGGACAGATACAGACACCATGAGGAGACCAGAGAACCACAGAGACCTTTGCGTACCTTGAGAGAGTTGCACAATCCTAGTGCAACTCTCACTCATAGATGGATTCAGTTGCCAGCCATTGTGGGAGACTTTGAGCTCATACCCCAGACGATTCAGTTGTTGCCCAAGTTCCATGGGCACGCCACCGAGGAGCCCCATCTACATCTCTAGTAGTTCGAGATGATGTATAGTACCGTCCATGATAGACTGATGGACGAGGATACTATCAAGTTGATAGCATTCCCATTTTCCTTCATTGACATAGCAGCCTACTTATTGAAGCACTTGAGGAGGGTTGTCACTACCTAGGAGAAGTTGAGGACCGAGTACCTCAACAAGTACTATCTACTTGGTTGGACCAACGCATCGAGAGCCATGATCAACAACTTCACCATGATCCCAAATGCACAGTTCCATGAGACTTGGGATCGATTCAGAGAGCTCATTGACAAGTGTCCCCACCATGATATCAACAAGACCAACCTGGTTCAGAGTTTCTTTTGTGGGATGACACCTGAGCTGCAGGGTCTTGCTAACGCCTCATGTGGAGGATCCTATTTTACAAGGATGAGGATCAAGTCTGGACCATCTATGAGGATATGGATGAGAACTACATAGTGATGACAAAGACCCGTGTCTACACTCAGGGGAAGCCTTCCCGCCATGTATTGTCTCACCGCAAAGTTGTACATATAGAGGTCGGTTCATCTTCATCTTCCACAGCAGCAACACTAGCGGAGTCATCGGATGCATACATGGGCATTATGAGCCAGAAGTTGGATTGCATGGAGATTATTGAGAAGAATATGTGCCAGGGCTTGGATAAGCTCAACAAAATTGATGAGCTGGCCCAGAATTTGAGTGACCTGAAGATGCGGATCATGTGCCTTCAGGAGGCATAGAAGGCTTCTCAACCATCGTCTAGGTCACATGCTGATCAGGGGAGATGATCTTCACAACCATCCGCCTTACACAGACAGGTTCACCATATTCAGGCGGAGCATGTTCAGCCAGCCCCACAATACTAGTTGCCACCACCTTCACCAAATACATAGATGGTGGTATACCACAGTGATCCGCCATTGGCATCCCTCCCCCTACCGTTGCACGAGCAGTCGAAGTCATTGAAGGAAGTTAATGGGATTTGGTAATCCCAGTACGAGCAGCAGCCTGGTATCAGTCATAATCACCTAGGCTTCAGATGGTCAACAGGGTATGCTCAATCCCAGCAGCAGCCTTCGACACAGTCAGGACAGGGTACACAGTAGCCACAGCCCCAGTACTCCCAGCATATCATTCCTCGACCCCATTATTAGGGTCAGTAGTGGAGACAACAACAACCTCACTCCCATTTTCAGCCACCTCCCCCTCACCCATACTCACAGTAGCAACAACATGGCCAGCCTCAGTACTTTCAAAGAGGCAACCCATCCGGGTCTCATGCACCTTCGTATGAGAACCCATCTATATAGGCTCGCCCACATGCTTATAGAGAAACAAACCACATCTAGGAGATAGATGGATGAGTTCAGATAGGAGATGAGAGAGATCATCAAGGGCAAGGCTACCATACCCACGTAGACTGAGCCAAATTCGAACAACCTAAAGTGGAAGTCTGAGCAGGTACAGTCTATAGAGTTCGCCATTGCTAGTGAGGTATTTGGTGATATGCATTAACTATTTGATGCTGATTTTGTGACACTTAGGAGTTGTAGGAAGCCAACAGGCAGTGCCTCATCTTCAGGAGTGCCAGATGAGTCAGAGAGAAATGATGATGCCATTGATTTTGATGTTGATGGTGGTGTTGATGCCACCAGTGTTGATTATCCAGAGGATAGTATTGAGGGCATCATTTTTCCAGCTATAGATTGAGGCACTGCTGCCAGCCACTTTGAGGATGATCCAGATGATGATGTTGATGTCGTCCCTTCTCAGATGATGTTGATGGTGGTACTGATACACCCATATTCCACACAATAGGCCAGAGCGTGGTACTAAAGCCACTTATTCAGATGTTGTCGGTGGTATTAACGCCACCAAGAGTCCATGTATAGAAACTCAGTTATTTTTAACTTCTATTCATGTACCTAAGGATGATGTTTTTAGAAAAATACAAAAAATGACAAAATATTGAAAAACAAAAAGATGAATAAAGGAAAGGTTTCAGTTTCTTCTCTGAATCCATCTGATGTAATAATTGATGATGCTTGTATGGATTCCAACCATTTATATGCTCAATAACCTATTCCTACTCCAGACCCTCGAGTTTTTGAGGAGTGTACAACCATCCCCTTCCCTCTAGCACTCCACTCAAGGAAGGGCCCAAAAATTGAAAATCTCGAAAAGAGGCAGCATATAGAGTTCAACGAGCAGATGATAGATTGATTCCATATACAACTGACTCTCCAAGAGGCATTTGAGCACATCCATCTCTTCAAGAATTATCTTAGAGAGAATACTACAGTTCGTAGAAAGAAGGCGTACAACCACATTGCATAGATCTATGCGCTTATCTATTCCACATGATTTGTTATTGTTAGACAAGCGAGCCCATGGTGAGCCATTATGCAATAAATGTTATTGCACGTATCATTCCCTAATCTGAAATGAAGAATAAATAATTTGCATAATAAGTCCCTCTAAACAATTAGGGTTATGTACCATGGCCATCTTAATGATCATACAGCTGTTGGTTCATTAATTGAATCATAGAGGCTGGTGTTTGGGTGAATATCTAAAGAGTTAGCTAGAGGACTCATCAAGCACCGTCAAATGATTATTAAGAGATGATCTCCAGCCTGAGTAGGAGATGACAATCCTTTCTCACATAGGCTGATATCTGACCGATATCTTGATGCAGGTCCTCTGCATGGGAATAGTGATTCAGAGGTGTCAGATTAGTTAAGTCAAAGGGTTGACTTAGCGAGATCGAGATAACCTAAGTCCTATGTTGAATGCTGTCACAGCATAGGCACACATCCTCTGACCAGAGACAGATGTGTTACTATATGCCTGAGTGTGTACATTTGGCAGACCAATAGGTTGATGACCTAACCAAGGTCTATATACCGACGAGCTGGTGTACATGTAAGGGCATATGAGTAATACGATCTCTCAAAGGGATCATACAGGTTCACTTATGAACCGGAAGACATGAGCTCACTCATGAGGTATTGGGACCGATCAAATTCCATGCATGGTTGTCGTGCTTTGGAAGCATGACATGAATTTGAAGGTATGATATATGCTTTGGGAAAGCATATGATCGATACCAATTCCCAATGACCAAGATTGAGAAACTTGATGATTAAATCCTGAAGAAGACAGTGTAAAATTGATCTATATCTTCAGATTGATCATTGGTCTTCCAATATGCAGGATGTACAGGTATAGGGAATACCTAAGGGTGATGTGATCATAAATGATTATATAACCATGACACTTCTATTCCGAGGGAGTGATGAAACAGGTTTGGATTTTAGTGACTCCTCTCAGTAGAGAAGCAATCTGATCTTGGTCCAAGTGTTGGACATTAGTCTGAATGAGATTCAGATTCAATGAGAAGATTAGATTTGCGATCTTGATTTAATCAAGCATCTGTGGGAGGTCCGTTAGATCTGGATTTCAGATGAGATCTCAATATCCAAGTCTCTATACATGTAACAATACAATCGCCCTGTCTTTATCTCCAAGTATCTGCGGAGAAAGCATATTATTCTTGAAGGAGTTCAGGAATAATTCTATGATGAATTTTGTATCCAAGCAAGAAGGTCTTGATGATTAAATGAGATTTAATTATCAAGTATAATATGAATAAGATTCATATTGTAAGAATAATTGTCCAAGATTATTAAATGAGATTTAGTTATCAAGGAAAAGCAGATCGTGGATAGTGCTATCCATAATATCTGTGTATATTATAAATGTGATTTATAATATATCAGTGAGAGAGAAACTTTGTAAATAACATTTGTTAATTATTAATGTGAATTGGATTCACATTAATCAATTAATTGGAAATGTAATTTACAAATTAGTTTGGGTTGTGAATATGATTCACATATTTTTCAATGGCATGATTGAAATATTCACAAATTAATTTGAAATTAATTTGGTGGATATTATTGCAATAAAAGTTATTGCAATTTATTAAAAAATAATAGGATAAAATAAAAAGGAGATAATCACCACAAAATGAGGGGGCGTCACCATTGACTTAGTCATAGGTGACGCCCCCCCCAATTTTAGGGGGTGATTTGTTGTCTCCCTTTTTGTTATCTTATTATCTCTTAATAATTGATTTATGTTAAATTAAATTATGTTGTTGATAATACAACATATATTTTATTTAATATAAATTAATGTTGTTGGTTTTTAACCAACAATCATCACGGCCGTTGATTGATGCATAGATCAATCTAGCCGTTGGATCTATGTATGCCATGGATTGAGATCCATTGGATCCCAAACTAATATATAAGGAGGGCAACCCTAGCCCTTTAGAGTATTACATCAAGAACACATTAAGAGTAGACGCCTACTCTCTCTCTCTCTCCCTCTCATTCTCGCTGTCTCTCTCTCTATATAAGGTGGTCGTCCATCTTATGCGTTGAGAGAGACCTTCTCGCCTTCGACTACTCGAGGATCTCCATCTTCTTTGGGGCTACTTGCTCTAAAGGAAGACGACGGATTTCGTTGGTCGAAATCAGGGGATTCGAGGCTTGGATCTTCGTCGAGGATTGTGGGAGTAACGCGTCTCATCATCGTGCCAGCAAGTGTTGTCGTCGTGTATCGGACTTAAGACAGGAGGATCTCTTGCTTTAGAGATCTCATGATCGCAACTACGCTTCGAGAGGTATTCCTAATACTTTGTGGTTTGATGAAACGATCTAAGAAATTTCTTGTGATCATGTGGTCTCATCACATGTTTTAAAATTTTAAATTCCGCTGCATCTTGCGACTAGAGCGACTAGTCGCCCCGATCGCATGATATGTGATCGTCACGCTTCCATGATGCGCTTGAGGATTCTCCATATACTTCAAGTGGTATCAGATCCATAGGTCAAAAAAGGTTTTGGATACGATCCGTGAACCTAGGACGACTTGGGTTTGAAAGAGTCGCAAAAGTTTTATCGTATTTCAATTTTCACACCTCTGTCTAATTGGATATTTTTCAGCACTGTTTAAATTGTTTAAACACGAAATATTCAATTGTATTTTGTTCTCCATTAAATAAGAAAAACATAGGATCTGAGTTTACGAAATTTGGATTTCATTTGCTCAAGATATGGCCTTTTGAATAAGTATGTATTCAATAGTGCGGGAACGGCAAATCTGAACGTGATTAATGAATTAATTACAGTTTTGATGCACCTTGAAATGCGTGAAATTTCACTTAATTCTGTTTTAAATCAAGTTGGCAATCTTAGGAAACTGATTTTGTAAATTTTGGATTTAAATTGATCAAGATAAGTTAATTTTAGTGATTAGGGGTCACTGCTGGAAATTGACAAACTTGATCATGAACCTTGTGATAGTCATTCAAATTAATTTGATGAAAATTATTATTAATTTTCTGAAATGATTATTGATAAGTATTTGTGAAATATTAAGAGATAATAATCATTTCCTTGAATGACATCCCCACTAACCATAGTGATAAGATAGTTGATCTTGATCATTGGCTAATATGAAATCATCAACAAACATTGTTTGCATACAAAACCCTAGGTCATCCTACAATAGTTGTAGGACAACCTTTACATGCAAAACTCTCTTGCTTGAATAGGATTGGGGATTTGTTTAGCATATCTCCTTATAATGTAATCAAAATTGTTTTGATGTATATTATATGGTATAATTTTGGATGAAAGACCGATGAGCATCTCAAACTACATGATGATCTTTCTGGTATTATCCTTTCTTGAGGTGGATATGTTGTCTAGTCGGAGAGCATTGTGGTAGCGGGTTGCAACGTATGTGATCCGTCCCACTCTCGTCGGTACTGGCCATGACAACGGGTAGGGACTCGATAATGCCGGAGAAATCAAAGTGTATTTTTCTAATTATTAAAATTCGAAATAATACGTACTTTGATATTATACCTATTATTCAAGTAATAATCAAGTTTGTTGATCGATAATTGGATTAATAATTAATTTAATGTGATTAAATTGATTATATCCAATTAAAAGCACTCTATTATGAATAGATGTGTATTTCCCTTGGAAGAATTAATTATGTGAATATGATTCACGATAATTAATTATTACAATTTGAATATGAGGTGGAGGATCACATAAGTGACATCCATGGTCTCCCGTCAAGGCAAAGAATTTTGTCGCCAAAAGTTGTATATAGGAAAGGCATGTCCGAAGTGACAGATCCGATATACAATTATTTGGATCGGGTTCTTTGCTTCTCGAAAGAGTAAGGCCGTATACGTAGTGACCCCAATATCGGGTCCTCATATTATTGGGGCGATATTGGATTGCGTATAACGAGTATTAAGCCTGTTGACGGTTGGTTCGATTAATGACGGGTCAACATCACTTTAGGGGTGTGGGCTGGGGTGTTAAAGACCGAATTGGGAAATGCAAGTTGGACTTGCAAGGAGGAATGTGTTCCCGCTTCTTTTTATCGAAGTCACGGGTTCTCATATTATTGGGATGTGACAAAGATAGGAAAGGAGATCCCATATCTTGCTAGAGATATAATGGTAAGAATATCTCTTACATTGAAAGTGAATAAGGGAATGAACTTTCATTGTTGACAAGGCAAGACAACTTTGATATAAAAATTCCTAAATCAAAGAAAAATATGTATATATGTAATATATATACCCTTATGCAAATTTCTTATTTCAGATAATCCTTCATAAAACCCACTCAATGTTATACTCAATAATAACCAGTAAAATATCATGGATTGGACTCATGATCCAGATATTGTACTTGCAATTGGACACATAATGTATGTGGTTGTAATGTGCAAGTTTCCTCAACATAATGAGGAATGACAATTAAATAAGACAATAAGACATCACCTTAGGGTTTGAATGTCTCTGTAGTCTTGATCTTTCATCGAGTGTACTTTGGAAGTGATATGTCGATGATGATCGCAATTGTCAAATAATCCTTATAAAAATCTAAGAAGATGTTATGGCATACATATGTGCTCTAGACATTTATTCATGAATGACATGGTTCTCTGCATTATGCAGAATGGTAGCTCAAAAGAGATGATGTATTCAAAATGTTTGAATACCTACCTGAACCTAAGTCTCTAATAGTTAAGATGTATGTAGATGTGGTGAGTGTCATCATTCTACTATCTATACTCAAGTCATTCAAGAAGCTTCATAATAATCATTTTGTATGAATTTAATGAAGCATGTACAAATGTTGAAGTGCTCTTGTATTAAAATTTTTTGAATTCAACATAAGAGATTCTTTGTCTTGAACAATGGTTGTTTATAGATGAAGAGAGCACAGTGGAAGCGTGGGTCAGACCCATGTGAGAAGGAAAGTCAAAGAGTTGATTATACTTCTGTGACTTCCATATGACATCCAAAAAGTTGGATGAATGCCAATACTGCATTAAGTTGATGTGTTGATAGTATGACTATCAAGTCTATCTAAAATCCTTAGTGAAGGATTCAGATAGAGCATCAGAATAATCTACATATAATCATTGACTTTGTCTTACTTATTTCATAAGATAAAGTCTGATAGTTGTATCCCAATCTTCTAATGACATTTGCAATTGGTTGCACATATATATATATTAGAAGATTAGAAATTTGATCTTAAGGTTTAATAGTCATCTACATGGATATTGATGTAATTGTTGCAGCAATCTCTGTTGGATAGATAGACTTCATATTCTCAGTGGGAGAGCCCTTAGTCCTAGAGAATGTCTCCATGACCTAGATATTAGAATACACTCATTGTTTATTTCTAAATGTTGGAAATAAACATGAATTCTGAGATAGAGTTATGATGGATATATTTCAGATAGTAATATAACGTCTAGTGGACTCCACAAAATTAGAAAATTAATGAATGGTTCATTAAGATTTCTAATATTGAAAATCGAAAAATTTATAAGATCAATAGGAGGATGACGATCATTTGATAATGATTTGGCATCAAGTCGTGGACATATGTCTGCTGATGAGATCAATAGACTAGTAAGATATAAAACGTTAGAATGTCTAAAAATTTCAAATCTTACATACTTGTGAATATTGTATTCGAAGAATGTCCAATACACCCTTCTCTTAGGAAAGGTGTAAGATGTCAAGGTATTCGGGATCTTACACATATTGATGTATGTAGATCATCTGTATCATATAAAACATCATGGATATATGATATCTATTGATGATTATGTATGATATGAGATTTCTTCTCTTCACCTGAGAAACCTTTGAAATATTCAAAGATTTCATAATTTTGGTTTAAAACCAAAATCTGAAGGAAGATTAAATGAATTTTATCTAACCAAGGTAGCAAGTACCTATTAGATGAATTCAAAGAATACCTTATGAAGATATGAATATTATTTCTATCTCAATCCTCCTAACACACCTAAACTCAATGGAGTTGTAGGGAGATACAAGTGGATCATTTGTGACATGATTTGATCAATGATTAATTTTAGCATAATTATCCCTTGGTTTCCAGGTATATATGTGTAGTAGAAACTACAATATATATGCTTAATAAGGTTCCATGCATGTAAGCTGGAATCTAGCACTTGAGAGTGCTACTTCATTAGGAAAATAAAGGATGGTATTGGATACCTACTTTATGACCCTGAGATTCTTAAAAGATCTCATCTCTGAGAATGTGATTCTTAGAGGATGACTCTCTTGAGAATCAAGATGAAAATGAAGTGTAGGAACTCATTTAATTTTGAGAAGATAATGAGGCTCCTGAAATCGGGAACTAAAAGGACAATTAAAGATGAAACACTAACACCTCTTCAAATGAGTTTGAGGATGTATTCCATGTGTCAGTTAAGTCTGACAATGATCGGACTTCATGTGACGAAGCTCCTGAGGATCATGACATGGAAAGATGGATGTTGGCAATAAAAATCTAAAGTAGACTTCATATACAAATGTTGTATATGGACCCTCGAGGATCCACCAATAAGGGTTAGACCCATTAAGGTGCAAATGGATCTTCAAGAGAAAGAGGGAACCTGATGAGAAGGTAGAGACCTTCAAAGCACGGTTCGTAGCCATGAGCTACAAACCGGAAGAGAAGACATTGCTTGCAATGAGACTTGCTCTTCGGTTACCATGCTTAAAATCATCAGAATATTGCTAACCTTAGCTACACAACTTGACTATTACATCTTCAAGATTGCATTCCTCTGAGAATACCTCTCTGAGGATATTCACATGAAGTAGCCCCATGGCTTCATGATAGGGGAAAGTAAGGTGTGAAAGCTAAAGAAATCCATCTATAGTCTCAAATAAGCTTCTTGTTGTTGGAACATAAGATTTGATGAAATTATAAATATTATGATTTCAGATAGAATCTTGATGAACCGTGTGAAGCTTAGTGGGAGTTCTATTGTGTTCATCGTGCTAAATGTAGATAATATTCTAATCATTTGGAATGATATAAGGATGATAATAAGTGTTTTATAGATTGGCTATTCCATATCTTGAAATATGATTTCAAGGATACCTCTTGGATATTAGTTATGAAGGTATTCATAAGCAAAGAGAAGAGGGTATTGGGACTGTCACATTTGTAGTACCCCTTGGACATGTTCCATTTTCTTGGAAATTCCAAGAAAGGCTTCCTTCCCTTAAGATTTGGTACTGACCTATCTAAAGGGATATCACCTCAAAGAGTTGAGGAAGTGAATGCTAGAACTGCTTGCACTTGTGCATCTGTTACGAGAAGCTAAGTGTGTGCTAGATGTGTACAAAAGCCAGATATCTGCCATGCAGTGGGAGTAGTAAAGCGTTGCTAATCCAACCATGGAGAGAAAACACTTGATTGCAGTAATAACAAAATCTTCATAGATGACAAGATTTTTTGAGATAGTGATCTCAAAGTCATATCTTCAAAAGCTTAAGACTTTATAGAGAGAGATCTAAAAAGGTCTTAACTGTGGATACCTTAAGAGATACTGATCTCCAGGAATAAGGGTATTCTGATAAGGATTATGGAAATACTAGTTATAATAATTATTGAGCAATAGTGTCAAGGACACTATAATTGCTTTATCAAGACTGGATATTGGTTGCATAAGATGCAACATTTGCATTAGATGCGAGCACTGTTACTAAGAGATATGCAAGTGCCGTAAAAGGACTTGGCATAGTCTTTTGGGAACAGAGAGACTGATCAGCTTACCTAGCTATTTTCAAAATAGCCTATGATTGTCACATGAGTGTGGGTTTAAATGATTATCCCATTAATGGCTCTTTGGGTTAGTGGGAGATTGTTGGACATGCGAGCCCACGGCGAACCATTATGCAATAAATGTTATCGCACGTATCATTCCCTGATCTGAAATGAAGAATAAATAATTTTCACAATAGGTCCCTCTGTACAATTAGGGTTATGTACCATGGCCATCTTAATGATCATACAGATGTTGATTCATTAATAGAATCATAGAGGCTGGTGTTTGGATGAATATCTAAAGAGTTAGATAGAGGATTCATCAAGCACCGTCAAATAATTATTAAGAGATGATCTCCAGCCTGAGTAGGATATGGCAATCTTTTCTCACATAGGTTGATATCTGACCGACCTCTTGATGCAGTTCCTCTGCATGGGAGTAGTGATTCGGAGGTGTCAGATTAGTTAAGTCAAATGGTTGACTTAGCGAGATCGAGATAACCTAAGTCCTATGTTGAATGATGTCACAGCATAGGCACACATCCTCTAACCAGAGACAGATGTGTTACTATATGCCTGAATGTTACATTTGGCAGACCAATAGGTTAATGACCTAACCAAGGTCTATATACCGACGAGCTGGTGTGCATGTAAGGGCATATGAGTAATACGATCTCTCAAAGGGATCATACAGGTTCACTTATGAACCGGAAGACAAGAGCTCACTCATGAGGTATTGGGACCGATCAAATTCCATGCATGGTCGTCGTGCTTTGGAAGCATGACATGAATTTGAAGGTATGATATATGCTTTGGGAAAGCATATGATTGATACCAATTCCCAATGACCAAGATTGAGAAACTTTATGATCAAATCCTGAAGAAGACAGTGTAAAATTGATCTATATCTTCATATTGATCATTGGTCTTCCAGTATGCGGGATGTACAGGTATTGGGAATACCTGAGGGTGATGTGATCATAAATGATTGTATAACCATGATACTTCTATTCCGAGGGAGTGATGAAACAGGTTTGGATTTTAGTGACTCCTCTCAGTAGAGAAGCAATCTGATCTTGGTCCAAGTGTTGGACATTGGTCTGAATGAGATTCAGATTCAATAAGAAGATTAGATTTGCGGTCTTGATTTAATCAATCATCTGTGGGAGGTCCGTTAGATCTAGATTTCAGATGAGATCTCAATATCCAAGTCACTATACATGGAACAATACAATCGCCCTGTCCTTATCTCCAAGTATCTGCGGAGAAAGCATATTATTCTTGAAGGAGTTCATGAATAATTCTATGATGAATTTTGTATCCAAGCAAGAAGGTCTTGATGATTAAATGAGATTTAATTGTCAAGTATAATATGAATAAGATTCATATTGTAAGAATAATTGTCCAAGATTATTAATGAGATTTAATTATCAAGGAAAAGCATATCGTGGATAGTGATATCCATGATATCTGTGTATATTATAAATACGATTTGTAATATATCAATGAGAGAGAAACTTTGTAAATAACATTTGTTAAATATTAATGTGAATTGGATTCACATTAATCAATTAATTGGAAATGTAATTTATAAATTAGTTTGGGTTGTGAATATGATTCACATATTTTTCTATGGCATGATTGAAATATTCACAAATTAATTTGGAATTAATTTGATGGATATTATTGCAATAAAAGTTATTATAATTTATTAAAAAATAATAGGATAAAATAAAAAGGAGATAATCACCACTAAAATGAGGTGGCGTCACCAATGACTTAGTCATAGGTGACGTGCCCCCCCCCCAATATTAGGGGGTGATTTGTTGTCTCCCTTTTTGTTATCTTATTATCTCTTAATAATAGATTTATGTTAAGTTAAATTATGTTGTTGATAATACAACATATATTTGATTTAATATAAACTAATGTTGTTGGTTTTTAACCAACAATCATCATGGTCGTTGATTGATGCATAGATCAATCTAGCCGTTGGATCTATGTATGCCGTGGATTGAGATCCATTGGATCCCAAACTAATATATAAGGAGGGCAACCCTAGCCCTTTAGAGTACTACATCAAGAACACATTAAGAATAGACATCTACTCTCTCTCTCTCTCTCCCTCTCATTCTCACCATCTCTCTCTCTATATATATATAAGGTGGTCGTCCATCTTATGCGTTGAGAGAGACCTTATCGCCTTCGCCTTCGACTACTCGAGGATCTCCATCTTCTTTGGGGCCGCTTGCTCTAGAGGAAGATGACAGATTTCGTTGGATGAAATCAAGGGATTCGAGGCTTGGATCTTTGTCGAGGATTGCGGGAGTCACGTGTCTCATCATCGCGCCCGCAAGTGCTGTCTTCGTGTATCGGACTTGAGACAGGAGGATCTCTTACTTTAGAGATCTCGTGATCGCAACCACGCTTTGAGAGGTATTTCTAATACTTTGTGGTTTGATGAAACGATCCAAGAAATGTTCTTGTGATCATGTGGTTTCATCACATGTTTTATAATTTTAAATTCCGTTGCATCTTGCGACTAGTGCGACTAGTCAACCCGATCGCATGAGATGCGATCGTCACACTTCCGTGATGTGCTTGAGGATTCTCCATATCCTTCAGTTATCCAGAACCATTTTCCAGCCAAGAATCCATATGCAGGGGCTCCATATGTCAGATGCCACATTTACGAGTAGCGGTTCAACCATACTTTATTAGACAGTGAGTCTTCGATTAAACTTCTTCGTGCAACCTTACTTGATCATTTCGAGTTTGTCCCTCTTAGACACAACATGGCAGTATTTTAGTTTTTAGATATATTTATCAAGAGGACAAAGGGTACTGAAGGACGGTGTCATCACCATTCAGGGCTTGAAAATCACAGTAGACTTCTTTGTGTTGGACGTGGAGATATGAATGCGTGACATATACCCCGATCATATTACGCAGACCTTTCCTGGCGATAGCAAAGGCTGTGTCTGATCATGATAGCGATAAGGTATACTTTTGCGTCGAGAGAGAGAGAGTATACAAATAGAGACGATTGAGGAAATGAGAGCCAGAGATTCAGCTAGCTCAAAGCAGATGATAGATTCAGAGCTAGACATCCACCATGAGTGTGACTTTGTGATTATAGATGATTAGGCAATTTGGGCAGATGAGGATTCATAGACTCTAGTCACATCTTCAGAGTTAGCAGAGTTACATATGCGAGCTGATGAGAGTTTGGAGCATGCACTTGAGGAGAAGGATACCATAGAGGCTAGTGATTCTGATTCGGTTAGCGAGGCTGATTTCATTTCTTGTCATTCTGATCCCTCCGATTCAGACACGGACTTTGACTGGTAGGAGTTTGATGAGTACCTTCCGTGTTTGATTTTTGCAGAGCCCACAACCAAGACAGAGACAGTGCTAGTGCAGTTGATAGAGACACCAGTAGGGCCATCTTCGTCGAGTTCAGAGATACAGAGAAAGTTCTCACATTCATATCTGGTAGCTTTCATGCAGACATTTTAGAGGCCGGATTTACCACCTCCCACATGATCTGAGTTGAAGACCTTAAGACAAAGCATGAAGTACAGATTCCTTGCGGGAGAGCCAGATATGTTTCCAGTCATTATCTCAGCAGACTTGACCGATGACCAAGAATCGCGGTTGATAAAGGTTCTTGAGAGAAACCGCAAGGCAATTGATTGGTCTGTAGAAGATCTCCAGGGGATGAGTCCAGCCTTGTGATCCCACCACATCTATCTCGAGGATGACGCTAAGCCTTTGCATGAGTTCCAATGCAGGCTGAACCTGAATCTTCGAGAAATCGTCATGAAGGAAATATCCAAGTGGTGGAGTGTCGATTTTATCTACCCCATCTCCGACTCCAAGTGGATTAGTCCATTACATGTGGTACCCGAGAAGATGGGTGTCACTACAATTATGAATAAGGATGGAGAGGAGATTTCTACCCGTGTACCCACTTCTTGGAGGGTTTGTTTGGACTGCAGACGATTGAATCAGACCACCAAGAAGGATCACTTCTCGTTATTGTTCATTGATCAGATTATTGATAGATTAGCTAGGGAGAGACATTACTGCTTTCTTGGCGGGTACTCGAGGTATAATCAGGTGGCCATTGTGCCCGAAGACCATGACAAGACGACATTCACATGTCCGTTTGGGATGTATGCTTTTAGACGGATGTACTGTGGACTATGTAATGGCCCGACTACATTCCAACAGTGCATGATTTCCATATTTTTGGACATGGTGGGTGAATTTTAGAGGTCTTCATGGATGATTTCTCGGTATACGGTGACGAGTTTGATGTTTGTCTTTCTTACCTAGACTGTGTGCTTCAGTAGTGCATTGAGCTCAACCTTGTTCTATCTTGGGAGAAAATTCATTTTATGATGACACAGGGGACAGTACAGGGTCACATCATCTCCAACAGGAGCATGGAGGTCGATTCGGCCAAGGTGGATATCATCAAGAAGCTCCCTCCACCGTCCAATTTGAGGCAGTTACGGTCTTTTCCGAGGCATATCGATTTCTACTGATGGTTCATTCAGGACTTCCGTTGTATTACCCGACCGCTTACTGATCTTCTTACAAAAGACACTGAGTTCCTTGTAGATGATAAGTGTCTTTTGTCTTTGAGACTCTCAAGAATCTGGTTGTGCATGATCTTGTCCTTCCGCCACCCAATTGGTCTCTCCCATTCGAGATCATGACGGACACTTCTGATTTTGCTATAAGGGTAGTTCTAGGACAGAGGAGGGATGGTTTACCTTTTGCCATTCACTAAGCTAGCCGTACTTTGGATGTCACCCAGCGGAACTACAATATTAAAGAGAAGGACATGCTTGCAATAATCTTTGCTTTGGATAAGTTCAGATCTTACATTATTGGATCTAAAGTGACTATATACACTGATCACACCGCCTTCCGGTACTTAATGGCTAAGAAGGATGCCAGGGCACAATTGACTAGATGGATCCTTCAACTCCAGGAGTTTGAAATTGAGATTAAGGATAAGTCTAGAGCCAACAATGTGGTGGTGGATCACCTATCCCTATTAGAGCATCTTGAGGATTCAGAGAGAACCACACCTATTACCGAGACTTTCTTAGACGAGGTGATTCTCGCTATCACCTATCTCCCTTAGTGTGTTGACATTGTGAACTATCTTGTTGCCAAGAAAGTTTCACAAGGTTGAACTAGGCAACGACTTGAGGCTTTCCTAGTGAAAGCCAAGTCGTACCATTGGGAGGTTCCCACCCTTTACCACAAAGGAGAGGATAGTGTTTGGTGTTGGTGTATTGCTCAGGAGGAACATCATAACGTCCTCACCTATTGCCACAAGCTTGAGGTAGGAGGACATCACTCTGGGAGAAGGGAAACACAAAAGGTTCTCCAATCTGGCCTTTAGTGGCCAACACTCCTCAAGGATTCAGATGAATTCGTAAAGAGGTATACTAACTGTCAGAGGATGGGTAGTTGTGGTCATAGAGACATGATGTCGATGCAGTCCTTTCACTTATGTGAGGTTTTTGACTCATGGAGCATCAATTTTATGGGCCCATTCCCGAAGGGTCAGGGATTTGAGTACATTTTGGTGCATGTAGATTATGTGAGTCATTGGATTGAGGCCATCCCCGCCCGAGCCGCTGATGTGAGTACTATTTGCAGATTTTTGATGAAGAATATCATATCACAGTTCGGGGTTCCTAGAGTTTTAATTTCTGATGGGGGTACTCATTTTATCAACGATAAGGTAAGGGCCCTTGCTAATGAGTTCAGCGAAGACCATAGAGTTACCACTCCATATCATCCACATAAGAATGGTCTTGCTAAGGTTTCGAATCGGGAGATCAAGATGATATTGCAGAAGGTTGTATGCTCAGACCGAAAGGATTAGACACAGTTTTTGGACTCGATCTTGTGTTCCTAGAGGACATATCAAGACTCCTTTGGGTACATCTCCATTTCGACTCGTTTCTGGCAAGCCATGCCACTTACTTCTTGAGATCAAGCACAAGTCACTGTGGGAAGTCACAAAGATATTACTGGATCCAGAGAGTGTAGGAGATCATAGGAGAGCAGAGTTGGCAGCCATGGAGGAGCTTAGATATAAAACCTTTTCGAGTAGCCTGCAATATAAGGACATAGTAAAGATATGGCATGATTCACACATCAAACATAAGCAGTTTGAGCCAAATCAGAGAGTACGTCTATTTGATGGACGACTGAGATTATTTTCAGGGAAGTTACAGAGCAAATGGAAGGGACTATATTTAGTTAGAAAGGTGCACGATAACAACAATATTGACATATCCGAGTTGTCTTATGAGTCAATCTTACGGGTCAACGGTCACCACCAGAAGCCTTCTCTTGATCATGACCCATTGACCGCCGATGTTGTCTTGATTCATTTTGTATGAGAAGTATCCTTTGATTCTCATATTTTGCATCTCATGCATGATTTACACCTTCGTCCACTTCCTTGTATATCCATGTTGTCTATTGTATTCTTTCATTCGCCCATTTTTATTTAATACCCCATGTCTCGCTTAGGATTCTTGCTATACTTGGGATGTGCTTTATCCCAAGTATAGGGGGTGTTGAACATGTGTTGTTCATATTTCTTTTTGTTCTATTACCTCTGTTTTGTTACCCATACTTAGGGACATCTAACCCTAAGTATAGGGGAGGTAATATATGTTTTCCACTTCTTTGAGTGTTCTCTCACTTGTCCCTCAACTATTGATATTCTATTCTATACTTAGGGATATTTTACCCTAAGTATAGGGGGGACATGTCGAGTCGTTGATTTCGTGTACATTCTCCTCCTCGTTTTTCCCCTTTTTGTACAGTCTTCTAAACAAAAATTTATTTGATCCTATGTATGAGGGATCACTGACTTCTATTCATTTCATTCGTTATTCTTTGAGTCGTTCCAGTATAGGATTCTTTTTACTTTTCTATACTTAGAACAAGTTATGTATTCCTTTGTCGCTCCTCGATCACTATGAGGACATAGTTCAAGCTAAGTATAGGGGGTGTCGTATATATTGTATATACTTTAGCCAGAACTTGTACTTTGGTGTTAATAATAAGGCTATTATTCATAAAATTGGAATAAAAAGGTTTTGAAAAATGTTTGCAAAAATGTGTGTAATTTTTTTTGTAAAATGATTTGTAAATATTTGCAAAAATGTTTATAAAACCATGGTAAAATTATTTTTGTATTTTTTTGTAAAAATGCTAGTATAAATGTTTTGCTCGTAAAATGTTTGTAAATTATTTTTGTATCAAAATTATGTATATTGTACAAATGTTTGTAAAATGTTTGAAAATAAAATGTTTGCAAAAACCTTTTTAAAAATTATTTGTAAAATGATTTGTAAAATTGTTTGTAAAACTAGTTTTAAAATATCTTTTGTAAAAAGTTATGTAAACCTTTTGTAAAAAGGTTTGTAAAATATTTTGTAACATGGGTTATAAATTATGGGTATATAAATTAGTTGTACATATGTGTTATAAAATCATTGTAAATAAAACCTCTACTTATTTGTAAGCTTTGTAAATTAAAATATGTATATAAAATCCTTTAATAAAATTTGTAGATAAAACCCACTTGTTAAAATGCTATATAAAATTTGTAAATAAAACCTTTGTAAATATGTGCATATTCTTGTAAATGTTAGTAAATTCTTTCTTTTCTTTCTTTATTAAAAATACCAAAAAATGAAAAAGATAAATTATATAAAAATCTAGAAAAAAATTGTGAAAAAAATTTCAAAAATATTTTGTCTTTTCTTTTAGTTTATTTCTTTTGTTTAAAAAATGTTTTGTAAATATTTGTTGCATATACATTTGCATTTTTCAAAATAGTATTGACATTTAAATTAGTATGGAATAAAATTTAAGAATGGAGCTTGATTAAGACCTTAATCCACTTAATTTCAGAGGAACCTTATAGCAACTGGAGTTGAGACTTTTGAGGTTCTAGCAACTTAATTCTTCGAGTCCACAATACGATGTTCACATGTCATCTCGATTGGTCGAAGTAGAATATTTCACAACACACGCATGATTCTAGAAAGACAATGGCTTAACTTGGACAAGCACTCTACACGTAGATCTTCATGAATGAGGTGGTGAGGGGGCATAATCCTTTGGCTTGGGGTTGCACACAAGTGTGTAACAACTAGTGGAAACATCTGTCTTCATCTAGGGAGGGTAGTACATCTCAACCTGGTCTAGTAGCATTGAGGTATAATGACAGGATGTTGTGGGTTGCAATAATGCTTCAAAAGAGGGATAGTCCACTAGCTCAAGAAGAAAAACTCCTTATGTACATGTTGCACATGTTGTATATATTTGAAAAAAAATGCAAAAAACTCCAAAAATGAGGACATGCTTGATTGAAAATAAAATGTCTATCGGAGTGTATATAGTTGAATAAGAAAAGCTTATGTAGTTCATTTTTCTCATCTCATGGAAGCTTGGACTTGGATACATTGGTCAAGCTCCAAGGGATACGTGGCTACACTAGCCATGATCCATTCTCTTCTTTCCCCCTCTTCTTGAGTCGGTTGCACTTGAACTTAGAAGGGAATACCCCGCTCCTCGAGGAAAGAGTTGCTAGACTGGGGGACTATAGTTACCTTGTTGAGGGAGGTTGTCTCTTTGCCATTTCTGAAGTGGGGAGCTATATTTCACTTACATCGTACAAGTAAAGATTCATAGTCATAAGAGTTTACGTATGTAGACTTGTTCTGACCTGTCTTTTGAGGTGACCTGAATAAGAGTCTTTTGGAACTTGGGGTTATTAGGTTTTAAATCCACTTACCAATAAGGTTCAGACAAATTAATAATCGAAAGGTCTGACCGAGCTCCATACTCCAATTTTATGAAGATAATTTTAATAATCAATATTATTATGACTTCTTTCCTTTTTTCTCTTCTTATTTTTCTTTTTCACTTCTTCTTTGAATAAGTATTTGCTAAAGGACTATCAAAGTTAAAGTATAGGGGAATTATGAATCCATAATTCATCATCTTTATTCTTTTATTTAATCCAAATTCATTCGCAAAACATCGATAAATATGTGTTAAAATTAATAAATTACCATGAATCATTGATTTATTAATCATTTGTATTTAACATTCTTTATAAACCAAAATAAAAAATAAAGAAGAAAAGAAAAGGAAAGTAAATAAAAGAAGGATATAATTATGTAATAAATATAGACTGGCCCAAACCCCGAGAGAAGGTCAAGTATTGACCTGATCGACAAGGAATAAAGTAGGGAGAGATAGGGTCCTTATTTATTCAAACACAAAATTTCCAAAGATATGCAGTGTACATATCATCCCCTATTTATCCTCTATATATCATCAATAAAAATATCTTAAAATTGATTTATTTCCTTAATAAAACTTGTAAATAAAATGTGTTTTAATTTATAAAAAATTTTAAATTGTGTACAGTTGTACAGTACCTATACCTATAACTATTTATTTATTTCATGTATAATTTGTATATATATATTGTATTTTAAAATACTTGTATATATTTTCTAATAATTTAATAAAATAAAATAAAATCTATAAATTACAAAATAAAATCAATTATTCATTGTACAATAGCATCAAATGTATATATGTTGTATATAATAATCTATTAACCCAATTCTTAAATTGTAAAAATCCAATAAAAATTTTTTTATGTAATTTAATTTATTTTGTAAATAAATAAAATATAATATTTAATGTATTTTTGCAAAAATAATAAAATAAAAATATTTGTATATAATATATAGGTATATTGTACCTAGACATACTAACTTATACTATACATAATATATAAATATATTGTTAAAAATTATTAAAAATCATAAAAAAATCATTTATAAAATTACTAACATTTTCTAATTTTATAAATTTTTATTTTAAAATCATTTACTATTTTTTGTTGATTTCCTTTTTTCATAAATTTTATTTTCTGATTTGTTAATCTGGGTTTGTTGACCTGGGTCAACCTTCCCTCTCTCAGGTCCACGTGAGCAAATGTTCGTCGAACCCAAATTCTCAACATTTTCCAGCCCGGGTTCGATCACCTCCTTCATGAGATTGCAAATTCATGTCTTCCCCGAAGATCCGCGACCCTCACGGATACTTAGGAGTGTCCGAATCCACTTCGGTTCGTGCGATTCTTCCCGATTTTTCTAGACACCCGAGGCACCCTATAAATCATCTCCTTAGCCTCTACCACACCCTAGCTTGCTTCGTGAGCCTCCTTGTCTCCACTTGATCGGTAGGGTATTGATAGGACCTCTCCAGACCATTTTAGAACTCAGTTTGGTGGTCGATAGAGCGATGCTCGTTCGTGGATGGAGTCCTCCGCCGCGACTAGCCTCCTCAGCCTTTCGTAGCTGGATAGAGTCCAATACCTATCGTTCACTCTGCCTTGCTTCACCTTACACTCTGATGAATACTCATTCATCACTCTTTATTCTTTTATTTTAGCAAAATGGCAAAACAACATGCATATAGTTGTAAATACAATAAATTATCCATAAGCATGCATTTGTTAAATATCAATAATTAGCATGTTTATGTGAAAAAATAAATGAATAAAGAATAAAGAAAAAGAAAGAAATATCTGGAATAAATATTGAGTGACCTAATCCCAAGAGAGGGCTCAATATGGGCCTGATCGCCAAAATAAAATAAGTAGAGAGAGATAGGGCCACTATACCTTGAGAACATTCCTTCTTATATGTAGATATTTTATTTTCACAAAAATAAAAATAAAAATATATTTCTATTACCTTGTATATATTTCTAAAATAAAAAAATAGAAAAATAAAATTTAAGCAGAAATAAAATTCTCTCTAGCCCCTTGTACATACATGTATATATGTATCACATCCCTATTTATTTTTACATTTGTAAATAACTCATATAAATAAAATAAAGACTATTTTATGCTCTAAATTTTATGCAGTAAATATATAAAATATGAAATCGGGGTATTTGTAAAAAAATAAGAAAATAATAATATAAAATACATAGGTATTTTATACATGTATATAATATAATATATTGTATACACCATAATTTATTTTTCATAAAAATAAATAAAAATCACTAAAAAATAGTTTGAAAAATAATAAACAATTTTGATTTTGAACATTTTTAAAATAAAATCGTTTTCTATTTTTAAATTATTTTACAAATAATTTTAACCAAGGAATTTTCTGATTGGTCCAGGAGGGATGTTGACCCTGGTCTACTCCCCCTCCCGGACCCTCTCTTTGCCCGGATCCGGTTTGAGCTCCATTTCTCATAATTTTCCCGATCGGATCCCTCCACCTTTTGCTTTGATTCCTTCGCCCGATCCTTTCCCTTGGATCCACGACCGTCGTGGATCCCTAGGGAAGGACGGATCTTCCTTGGATCGCGCCCTCCATCCGATTCTTCTTGGCTACCTGAGAATGCATATAAAAGATTCATTCCTCTCCCTAGTCCCTCAGTTCGCGCCGCACACCTTCCATCTACCCTAGAAACCTTCCCCTTGGTGACAGCAATCGGAGGAGCCCTTTAGTAGTCGGAAAGAGCTGTTGCAGCCGACGCACGCTTCACGTGGCCGGAGACCCGTCGCGTTGAGCCTCCCCGCCTTCCGCAGCGTGGTTGAGGCAATGACCCACCTCGACTTCATCCCCCGGAGCTCATGATCTTGTTAGGACCATCAGGTATACCTCGTTTCGATCCTAGCTCCCTTCCATCTCGAATCTTTAATCTGCCCTCCGCCGGCTCCGACCCGACGGTCGGAGCTCCATCAATCACATCCACCCATTTAGATCGACTCCCTCGTTCACCGTCACCCTTCTGACACACCCTAATCATCCAAATCTTGGCTGCACGAGCCAAGATTAGACCCGAGGTTCCTCTATCACATTGTCGGAACCTCCATCTCCATTCGCCACCGCCTTCTTAAAATTTAGGTCAAATAACCTTGGCCGGAGAAATCCTCCGAGCAAGAGCTTTACCCCGCAGGTCTTGGCGCACATGGTCACGACCCATTTCTCCTCCATCCAGCTTCGCCGGAGCTCGTCCCGGTCCCAGCCCCCTTCCAGGAGAACTGACCGTTGACGACTTCATCCGACTCCGCCACCCGACGCGGAGGGGTCTTGTGAGTCGAGCCCCACTGCCTGATCGTTCATCGTACGCCCGGATTATCGCTGGTTCTCCGGTGAAATTCACCCAGACAGAGTTCATCCAGCAGCCTCCTCCACCGTCGGATCATCGCCAGTCGCCAGTTCTTATCCGAGCCGTCCATCGCCTGCGCCTGTCAGGCCGTTAGATCTGACATCTAACGGCCCCGTACACCCCACGTTCGCCTCTTCGTCAGGCCGTTGGATCCGTAGGTGTCAGCGCCAGAGCCGTACATCTTCAGCCATCCAAAGTGCGCCACGTGTCACCCCACGTGACCCGCACGCCTCGCTTGGGTAATTTGCTCCATTTACCTTGCATTTATTTCTTTTTATAGTTTAGATTGTAAAATAAAAAGTATACTGTGGACTATTTGCATATGTGTCCCTACAGTTTCTGATATTTACAGTTTAGTCCTTCCTTTGTGGTTGCACATGCAACGTCACGTGTCTTTCTGGGGTTTTTGCATGTATAGCCATGGGTATATTGGATGTTACGTTTTGATATTTTAGTTTCAATATTTGCACTTATACCCCTGTGCATACTGAGATTTGACATGTGCTGAATATGGCATAAAAATTGCAGTAGGCCCCTTGAGCTTTTAACGCGTGTTATGCTGTAGTCCCTGAAACTTATTTTCCTTGCAACTTAGTCCCTATGTACCGTGTGTTGTACTTTGGTTTGAATAAATAGCAAATTCGTCCAAAATTCATGAAATTTGGACACGTGGCTCCTTCCATAGTGTAAAACTTTCTTTGAATTTTTGGGTCTATTTTGTTTTTGTTTGTTATTTTTAAAAATTCAAAAACCTCCAAAATTGTTTCTATTTATTTTTATAATTCAATTAAAAATACTAAAAACTCTCTAAAAAATCCAAAAAAATCATTGTTTGTTTATTTTAGTGTGTTTTTACTTCTGTTAAATTTTCATTGCATTTGGATTTATAAAAAACCTAAAAATTGAAAAACATTGAAAAACTAAAAAAAATCATTAAAAGTTCCTAAAAACAAAAAAATGCAATTTCTTTTTCTGTAGTAGGAGTTTTATTTTTAGTTTATAATAAAATTGTGGCTCGAATTTTATAAGCTATTTAAGTATTTTAAAATAGCAATTAGATTCTGGCTGCACATTGTTTTGTATTTTTGCCTTGTTTCATTTTTATAAAAATAACTAAAAATCAGACAAATTCAAGAAAAATACCAAAAACACTTGAATATTTAGAAAAACCAAAATATTTTTATTTTGATTTTCTGATCATTTTTGGTGTGTTAAATAATTGCTTGATTGCTGCTTTTTGAGTTCTTTTATTCCTTTCTTAATTTAAAAATTACAAAAAAATTGAAAAACCTAAAAACCCACCTTCTTATTTTATTTCTTTATTTTATTTTTTTTTTGAATACTCGACTACTTCGTAGATTTACCATATCATGCTCCTTGTGTTCGATCATGGTAGCTATACCAGGTAAAATAAAATAGCGAGATCGCTATATTTACCTGATTTGTTGATTTTTGCTTTAGGTGGTCTTTGTTTCTTGATTGAGCCCGATTCGAGAGGTTGAGGTCGCAATGACCATTGATACCTTCTTACCTTAGTCACTCGGGTCTGCCTCATCAGAATGGCGCCGTTGCCGGGGAGCACGGCTTAGTTGTCGGCTTTTTTTCAGCTTTTCTTTTTTTTTGCAGCTTTTCTTTTTCATTTTCTTTTATTTGTTTTCTTTTTATTTTTGTTTTTATTTTTTTATTATTTGCTTTTATTTGTGTTTTTATTTCTACATTTATTTTTATTTTATTTTATTTTTCAATATTATAATAACTATGGACTGACACCCTTCTGTTTCAATTTTCTTGTGAGGGCATGAGGATCGGGGGTGGCTTTCTTCGGGAAGCCGACGCACTCGCAGGATTCGGAGGAGGCTCTTTTCTGCATAGAGTCGCGGGAGAGCGCGAGAGAGGAGAGCAGGAGTGTGGGGAGAGTTTAGCTTAGGTTTAGTTATTTTCTGAATTATTATTATTGTAATAATACAGGACCAGGACAGACTATCAGACTTGGTGATTTCATGGTCTGTTTCGTCGAGCACCGTGTGCTCGGCGGACCTCACCACAGTTCTTCACCGGTTTTGATTTTATCGTTTTTATTTTCTTTGATTCCCAAAGATTTTAGCCTTAGCTTAGGATTTTCTATTTCTTTGTGACGTAATTATTAAGCCCAACCCTAATTACATTTATGCACCTATAGATTGTAATTGGACCTTATTAATTAAATCATTAATAAAAAACTAACCTGGTCACTTGAGGGGTCATGTGCCGCTAGAGGATGTATACAGCGCTGGCAGGATCCATCGTGGCGGACACCAATCGGCATGAGAGACCGGACCCCGATCCTTCCTGTTGACCAGTTAGCTACCGTTCTTCGCATGTAGAAATTTCTGCTTAAGGCCGATTTCTTTGTGCATCATTTAGATTAGTTTTATTTCTGTCATTTAAATTATGCGCGGATCATTTTACATATAGAGTGATGGAGGCAAGGTACTGATGAATCTACGTTTCATAATCTTTATTCTATCATTTTGGCCTTAAAAACCCTAGTAAATGCGTGTTAATATGCTTAATTTAGGCATTCTAGCATTCATGCATAATTGTGTAAATATTGTATAAAGTGCGGTTTTTAAAGCCAAAATTATAGAATAAATAAAAGAAAAGAAAAAGAATAAAATATTGTAAATATTTTATGACCCGAAACCCCGAGACCAAGGCATCTCGATGACTAGGTCGACAAGGAATAAAGTAGGGGGAGATAAGGGCCAAAATACAATAAAAACACCCTGTATTTCGTTCATTCTTTATTCATTTTGGGATGTATTTTTGGTTCCACTTTTTATACCTCAAATAAAGAAACTTTGTACATGAAAGTTGTAGATAATTAAATAAAGAAAAAAATAAAATTGATTTCACTCAAAAATAATATACAGATAAAAAGATATGGTCTAAATAAGATTCAGAATCCCAACTTCCCAGACCTCTATCTCACAAATAAAAGCTCGAAATGCGTCAAACTCATCTTTAATTGTATATAATTCAAAATAAGCTATTTATTGGCGGTGGTTTCGCATTTGGCGGAGCTACGATTTGAAAGTTGAGTTTTGGACCCCTATTGTATACTTGTACAGATTAAATTATTCATTTTATTATTTATTCATTATTTTTATAATTTTATATTTTTATAATTTTTTAAATATTATTGATAATTTATATGTACATTAAAATCAGTATAAAAACTCAAAGAAAACTAAAAATAAAATACTTGTATATAAAAGACAAAGGTATAATACCTATACTTATACCTATATTATTAACACTTCTATTTTATTAAGTGTATAAAACACTTCAGAAAAATAAAATAAAAAATACTTTTAAGTGTAAAAAATATTTCATAAATTTATAAAATAATAATCAAAATAAATAAAAGTAGAATACATAAAATAAAAATAAAATACTAAAATATATAGATAAATATACCTGTATATAGCCTAAAAAGGAAACTTGTAATCTTACACCTCTAAAAAATAAATAAAAATCACCATAAAATATTTTATAAAATAATAAACATTTTTTGTTTAATGACCAGAAATTAATAAATTCATTTACTATTTTAAATTGAATTATAAAGCAATTTTTGTGGGATTTTCCTAGTTGGTCCACGTGGACCAACCAGGTGGGTCTGACAGTTGACTTCCGGTCAACTGTCTGACCCCTCTTATTCTGTCAGATTTTTGGTTTTTTCACCGATCTTTGAGGATTTTTCGAGACTCCATCTTTCACACTTTGGCCTCGACGTCTTCTTGACTTTTTGTCCTCGTAGATTGGGCTTTCACGCCCAGGTTTCGTCTTGACATTTGGATCGCTGGCGTGACTGCTACACCTCGTTCTTCTCGTCATGTCTGCCATCTCCTTCAAAAACCCCTTTGACCTCCATTTTGAATTTGATCCCTCTTCCTCCATCGTTAGCCCTAAACCCCTCGCCCTTTGCATTCCTGGTGACAGCAGGAAGAATTTGAGCCTGAGATCGAGCTCCGTGGAGTAGAATCAAGGTTGATCCAAGTGCCTCGCCGGAGCTCCTCCTGAAGCTTGCAGCTTCCCCTCCGGTGAGTCTTCCTCATTTCTTTTTCCATTTTCTTGTAGTATAGCCTTAGCTTACAATAGACTAGCAGTAGAGTAGCCTTCTGTTTCACCTTTCGCCGTGAAAAATCCTTCGAATCCATGGTGGAGCTCCGCTCCGCTTCTGCTTTCCGGCCATCCCACTACATTGAATCCTCCCTGATCACCGTCATCTCACTCCTCCTCGCTCCCTCTCGCTTCGCCGCACCTTCATTCGAGCTGATCTTGCTCAGCGTTCCTGTGAGTCGTTCTCCGCAGCTCGCCGGACTCATCTCGCCCCGACGCATCTGCCATCCGTCTCACCCCAAAACGATACCTCTTTCTTCGCATTTTTGTTGTGCGTCTAACCCTGCAGGTGTGAGCCAAAGAGAAGGCTCTCTCGAGCCTTGACAACCCAGGGAAACACGTCTCAGGTCACCACCGTCGCCACGCCTCCTCGGACCCTCTCAGCCCTTGCTGAGACATCTGCTCAACGAGGGATACTCCGAGGATCGTCTACGACCTATCAGTAACTCCTGGGACCGTGCGGAGCCGCCGGAGTTGTGATTCAAAGTCCGACGAGGACGGTGTTCTTCGTAAGCATCTTTGCACCGTCAGATCAAGAACTTGTCCCAGAAGCAGCAGCCGCCGTCGGATCAAGCGCGTCCAAGCTGTCGATCAGTCAAGCTCCATCCATCTAATCTGGGCCTTCCATCCGAAGGGGCATCGGGCGTCTATACGTCGACACATGGCGTTAGCGGATTCTCATCAGCCGTTGGGTACCTGTACGTGGGTAATTTTACAAATCCTACCCTGCAGTTATTTTTATATATTAAGTAGAACTTAAAATCTTTCATCTGCCTTTACAATTTCTGTACTATTTGCAAGAACGCCCCTCGAACTATATCTTTTTGCATTTTGGTCCCCGCCCTGGCGCACGTGCTCGTCATGTGCGTCTGGGCATTTTGCAGGGGGGGCTCCCCTATGGTTTGTTTATTGCATGTTGGTCCAAAAATTTCGTTACTGCATTGTATATTTCTGGCATTTTTGCGCATAAGCCCCTGGATGTTTTACTATTTATGAAATTACCCCTGCTAGTGTGACTTTTCTTTTTGTTATTCCTATTTAATCCGTGCCTCTACAAAACCCTAAAAAATCCACAAAAATTAACAAAAATTCATGTTCCATAGCAGTTTAAAGTCATATTTTTATTTTGCATTTTTATTGCATTTTAATATTTATAGAAATTCAAAAATATGTATTTTCAGCATTGTTTGCAGTATAAAATCCGTAAAAATTATAAAAGCATCTCAGAAAATTCCCAAAAAAATATATTTTATGTATATTAGTATCTTTTAGCTCCAGACAAAAAATCATTAAATTATATATAAAAGAAAACTCTAAAAATGTAAAAAGTCTAAAAATCTTCATAAAAACATTAAAATTTCTACAAAAATCCTAAAAATCTAATTTCAGTTGCTGAATTTTCCCTAGTCTATTGACTTTATTTTAAAATTAATTTGAGGAATTTTTGTCACTGTTTACTATTTTTTATCCTCATTTTAATTTCGTCCAGCAACATTTATTCACTGTTTACTAGTATTTTTGACTTAAAATATACCAAAAAATCATAAAAATCTAAAAAAATCACAAAAACATTATAAAATTATAAAAAGACCAAAAATATTTTATTTTATGAATTTTGTTATTTTTATTTTTTTTTATAAATACCTTAACTCTCGCTTTCCTTATTTTGTATATATCCTTTATATTCCTTTTATAACAAAAAGAAAATATAAAATATAAAATATAAATTGAAAATACAAAATTAAAGAAAAAATTAAAAATCAAAATACAAAAATTTAAAATTAAAAATAAACAAAAAATATATAAAATCAAAAACCCACAAAAATTCCCAATTGGCTAAGTAGTTCACTATGCGTAAGGCTTGACTTCTTGTCTACTTGCTTTACTCCATTGCTTCTTGTGTTCGACCCCTACTTGCTTGCCATTATACATTCTTAGTAGAGTATAATAAATTTTAATCCTTGCTCTTGATTGCTTGATTGATTGTGTGGGTTAATTGTTGACGAGCGTGAAGGCCTGAGTAGTCGCCCCAACGACAGTGAGTCTGATCTGTCAGACCATTATTTAGCGGCTTTCGCATTCCCGATTTTCAAATGGCGCTGTTGCCGGGGAGCATCGGCTTGTAGAGTAGACTTGTATCTTTTTATGCTTAGCCATTTTCGATTATCTATTTCCATTATATAATTTGTTTTGAACTGTCTAACATCTCTTTCTTGTTTTCTTGCGAGGGACCACTGACCAAGGAGGATCGCCTAGGGGATCCTGAGCAGCCTTGGGAGGAGGAGCCAGCTATTCTATCCTAAATGGCATGAGAGAGCAGGAGGACTTGAGAGAGAGAGAGAGGATAGTTAGATTTTTAGTCTTTTGTGAGAGAGAGTCATTTGATTAAATTTTAATAATACATGTACATTGGACTTTGGACACTCGGGCCCAATTTCCAAGTGTTTGTTCACTTGGGGGCTCACCGCCGCTTTTGACGTGTTTTCCCGCCTGTCATTTTCCGGTTTTGTTTTATTTTTCTTTACTTTTGTGGAATGAGCCCCTAGATTTTAGGCTTGCTTGATCGAGTAAATTAGGTCCAAACACCTTAATATCTTGCATGCACCAATAGTGCGCTTTGGACTTAGTTTAAACTTTAAACAGTCGCCTCATCATCTTCGAGCCTTCGTGCCGCGAGTCCACCCTGCCAAGCGCTGCTCCTGAACTCAAAGTGTCGAGAGGTAGAGGGGTGAGCCTAGATCGGACTCCTGGATTGAAGATCAGTGACCGACTTTGGTGCTTCACGCTAGCAATTGCCTGCTTAGGATGATTTCCGTGTGCATATCGACATATAGATTAGGTTTATAAATTCATGTTTTGCATCCCGCATGGAGAGAGTTGGGAGGCACTGTAAGTCTTCTATCTTTGCATTCATCATCTAGGCACAAAGGTGAGATTTCCATCTTGGTGCCATCTTGCATTGCTTTTTCGATCTTCTCCCTCTATTTTTTGATCAATAGGAATCAAAGAAAATACCAAAAACATTAGGCGCTTGTATTGAATCTACTCAAAACAAGTGATAACACAAAATTTAAAAAAGGGACTGCTAAAAATACTTGACCTAAATAAAATCGATTAATTGGACTCATTGCCTTGGGGTGAGCAAAGCCCTCATTTGTCTTCAGGTTGCATAGGAAGGTTTCTTTCCCAGTGAGGTGAGCGTCGTCGTAAGGATTACAGCCCAAAACCCGGTCTGTGGCTGCCTTGTGTATCGCCTGGATTTCCGAAGTATTGGCACTTCTATCGTACGTAGACGAGTAGGGCTTGGTCGGCATTGATGACTCTCTATTGTGTAGAGCATTGACCTTGTCCGAAGTATCGAGCATAGGACACGCCTTCACGGGGGTGTCTGTCTCATCGTCTTGCGCCCGAGTAGGTTCTCGCAAGCTCACGGGTGATTCCTTTGCGAGCGAGATCTGAAGTATTGGTTTCTCCTATCGGCTTCCTCCCTCTATTTATTTGGCTGAGTAGGGATCCAGGAAGGGTTACAAGGACCTCAAATAGTGCAGACTACAGGTTACACAGGAGGAGGACAAGTACGAGATAGTTTTCCGGCAATACTCTCTCTCCTATAGGCGTAGCGCTCTAAGGACTCGTGAAAAGATAATTGCCTGAAAAATCAAATCTAAAACTCACAAAGATAATTGTCGAACCTTCATGGCTTCACGGGTCGAGTTGGTGAATACATTGCTTTGGATGATTAATTAGTCGAGTTAAGGTCAAGATCAAAAACATCATGCCTTTGCGCCATTTTTGCTCTCCTTCCATTTGACCCTTGCTCATTGTGAGCCTTCTACTATTTTACATTCCTTTTATTTCTCGTTGACCTTCGTGCTCTTAATCCATCATCTTTCCCTTTTGACCTTCTCAAGATGTCGTCACACGGATGGTTTAGTCGGGGTCTCGCCGATGCCCACATCGATTCCGTGTCGCCGACGTCTTCAATAAGGAGGGGTGATCTCCAAGAAGTTAGTTCAGATCTTGCGAATTTCTCCTTGGACTCCCATATTCTCTCTTTTTCAACACTTGCCTTTTACCAATAAATCCGTTGTTCGGGATGGACTCGCAACCCGAATTAGCTCTTCCCCTTCAAATAAACCGGGATTACTCTTTTCCCTGAATTAACCCTCTGTGGATGGAGATCGATTTCAGTCAATATCCTATGCTTCGTTCACAATGTTCTGGGATTGACCTTAATTCCAGATTCATCTCTGCAGTGGGTGCTCAGGAAGATACTGATAAGGGTTTACTCCGTCATGCAGATTCTCCACCTGATCACGAGCCAGAAGTTCAAGTTCATTCCGGAATGGCTCCAACTGGAAGAGGAAAGGGACCACAACCCCAAACTAAAATTGAAGCCAATCAAGGGGAAGGGCAGTACACCACGCAGAACGAAGTTAATAGTCACCTGCTGGCATCCATTCAATCCATCCAGCAGCAGTTGACTAACCAAGCCTTGGCCCAGACCGCCTTCCAAGAGATGCTGAACGATCTGAGGAGGAGGGCCGACACAAGAGACGGCGCAGGGAGGATAATCCAAATCAAGAGTTCCACTTTGAAGAGGTTAGAGATGAGTTCTCAGTGGGAGGACCAGAATTTGATGTAGCGGGTGCAGACCCACCGCAGCCAAAGCCTACGCTAAAGGAGACATACAATCCAGGAGCGGGCCGCATTACTGAGTGGATTCAGATTCCACGTATCCACTCCCACTTCGAGCTGAAGCCCCAGTTTGTGTCTCTGCTTCCCACATTCCACGGGAATACCACTGAGGAGCCCTATATTCATCTCAAGAAGTTTGGCCGCATTTGTGCTACCGCTCACTACCCTGGAATTCCTTTGGGGGTAGTTAAGATGACCGCTTTTCCCTTCATCCTTCAAGACAAGGCCCTATACTAGGTCGACCACCTAGGGAAGGTAGTCACGACCTGGAAGGAGCTGAAGTCTACATTTCTCCACAAGTTCTATCCTCTCGGGCGATTGAATCAGATGCGTGCACGTATCTCTAGTTTTTGCCAGCAGCCCCAAGAGACCATTCATGAAGCGTGGGAAGATTCAAGGATCTACAGGAGAAATGCCCCCACCATGAAATTCCGAAGACTAGTATCGTACAACACTTCTTTGGGGGGCTCACACTTGAGATCCAAAAGCTTGTAGATGTCGCTTGCGGCAGTTCCCATAGGAAATGGCTGAAGGAGAAGCTGCTCAATCCTCGTCCCGAGCATACATGAAGGTGCCAACCGCCATCAGCAAGCCAGTGAACATGGCTTCTCCAACTTGAGCATCATTGGGAGCCATCTGTCCAAGGTGGACATCATTGAGAAGAGGTCGTAGGACCTCAAGAAATTATCAGTCATTGAGAAAAGGACCCAGGGCTTGGAAAAGCTCGATTTGATTTCCCGGTAGCTAGAGCAGTTTGTTTGTGCCTTGAACGCCAACATGTGCAACGCTGTGTCTACCCCTGTCGAGCCGACAGCTGAGAAGAAGGAGCCTACATTGCATCAAAATCCTCAGCCGACTCCACCGCAGCCCCAACCTGTTCAGCACATGTATTACGTGCAGGTTCCGGAGCAGCCCCCGCAGCCCCAGACACAGATGGTTGTATATCAACCAGAGTCCCCGCCTGCTTACTCTGAGCAGCTCTCTCCACCCCCGCCACGTATACAAGAGATCAATGGCGTATGGAACAACGAAGCGCAATTGACCCATCCTTGGGGAAATCCTCAGGGTCAGAACATGGGCAACAGGCCCTACCACCACCAGCAGCAGGGTGGGAGGCCCTTCCAACCCTCATACCAGTACCAGTCTCCATCTCACGGTAACACCTGGAGGAAAAATTACCAGCACGATCCTCAGCAGTCCGGATACCGCGGACAAGGATACCATCAGCAACCGGCTGCCTAGTACAACCAACAGAATTCATAGCATTCCTCCAACCCTCCTCCTCACAAATTCTCTCAGGGTTACCAGTCGCAGTCTCAGCCGTCATACCAGCACTCTAGGCCCCAGCAGGGGGATTCTTCTGAGATTGTGCCAGTTAATCCGGCCATGGCCTGCCTTGAACAATTAATGAAGAACATGGCTGAGATGACCCAGAAGATCGATGACCTGACGGCTGCCAAGACCGTCATACCAGCCCAGGATGAAGCCAATCCGAATAACTTCCGACACAAGGAGCAGGTATCCGGCAGTGTCCAACCCGATTCAGGTGAATTAAATTGTTTTTTATCTAATGTTGTTACTCTCAGGAGCGGTAGGATACTCCAACCATCAGCGACAGCAAAGTGAAAGCATCTTGTATCTGACTGTGAATTGTCAGCCAGGCCAACACCAGGGCCACGAAGCATGTTGGGAGCAGCACCATCATTCAGAAAATCACAAAAAATGAAGAAAACAGCAAAATACAAAAAGATAGCAGCAACCTCGATGGAGATAGGCCAGCATTGGAGACGTCTACACCTGCCTCAGAGCCAGTTCCTGACAGGAGGAGCATTGCACCTGTGGCAAGTCCAACGCCAGCACCGAAGCCGAGCCCGTCATTTTTGGTCCACAAATTGTAGATGAATCCATTCCTTTTTGTCATCTACATGTAAACAACAATAGGGACAATATCTTGAATGACATTGGTGAAGAGTTTGTAAATATTCCTTTTCCAGAAGCAATGAAAAAGCACAAAAAATGGAAAATTTGAAAAATGCTCTGTCTGATCCTGCTATCATAGAAATTATCCAGAATTTAGTGTTGAACATGCCATTAATGAAAGCTCTTGAGTACATGCCAGTTGTAAAGAAAGGATTGAAAGAGGCATGTACAACCAAGCGCAGGCCGCATCCTCATAATTCCAGGAGCAAAGGTGGCAAGCCCGAAAAGCATATCCTCACAATGGCCACAGTTGATGCAATCAGCAACCTCCCGGACAAGAAGCCGAATATGGGAGCACCTCTTGTGTGATGTCAAATGTTCAATCAGGAATTTGAACGAACACTTCTCAATAGCGGGTCTTCCGTCAACCTGATGCCAGTCTCACTGCTTACAGAATTCAGGCTAGGATCGCTCAAGCCTACAAAGATGATTCTGCAGTTTGCAGACAAATCAGTCAAGCGGCCTAGGGGCTTGTTGGAGGACGTGATAGTTACGGTTCAGAGAAAGCAGTTCCCGGCTGATTTTGTGGTGCTAGATATGGGCATCCCCACTCCATTGCTCCTTACCCCAATCATACTTGGATGACCATTCCTGTGGACGTCGAACGCAGTAGTTAATTATGGGACTGGAGAAATCACTTTTGGCACTGGCAACGAAACAATCAGAGCGGAGATCCTGCCTGACGGAACACCAGCTGAACGAACATCTGCATCATGTGCAAGGGTGATTGAGTATTCTGACTACTGCGACTTTCTAGCAGAAATTCAAGACACCAACTTATTCTTGGATGACAATGAGATCCATGAACTCCTCTGCCCAGAGGAGGGATTGGAGACCGCAATCGAATTTCCCCTTATCGATCAGGATGAGGAACTCGCTAACGCGCTGAATGAGACTTCCGTGGGGGTGATGTGCCTTCAAAATCAAGAGCGAATTGTTGAAGAGTCATGTGATGAAGAAGAAATTATCGAGACATTCTGTCAAAATCTGAGTGAAGAGGCAGGATCGAGTTTGGTGGACACCTAACAGATGAAAGAGTCGCCACCTGCATTAATAGTTGAGGTCATTTCTGAAGCAGCTCAGACCCTGTCAGAGTTGAAACCCTTACCCTCCAACATGAAATATGCTTTCCTTGCGGAAGAATCGAACATGTACCCAGTCATTATCAATGCACACCTGACCAAAGACCAAGAATCTTGTCTGATGGAGGTTCTTGAACGCAACCGCAAGGCGATAGGCTGGATAACTTCAGATCTCCATGGGATCAATCCATCACTGTGCTCGCATCGCATTTTTCTGGAAGAAGATTGCAGGCCCTCACGAGAACTTCAGAGAAGATTAAATCCTAATCTGCGGGAGGTTGTTATGAAAGAGATCCAGAAATGGTGTGATGCAGGATTCATTTATCCCATCTCTGACAGCAAATGGGTGAGTTCTTTGCATGTTGTACCAAAGAAATCAGGGATCACCATTGTGAAGAATGATAAAGGAGAGGAGATCGCAACCAGAGTACCCACCTCTTGGCGAGTGTGCGTGGACTACAGAAGACTTAATCTCGCCACCAAGAAGGACCACTTTCCTTTACCCTTCATCGACCAGATCTTGGAGAGACTGGCCGCGAAGGAATACTTCTGCTTCTTGGATGGATACTCTAGGTATAATCAATTTGCTATTGCTCCTGAAGATCAAGAGAAGACTACGTTCACCTGTCCTTTTGGTACATATGCCTTCAGACAGATGCCGTTCGGGCTTTGCAACGCCCCAGCCACATTTCAGAGGTGTATGCTTGCAGTTTTTGCCGATATGGTGGGCAACTTTCTCGAGGTCTTTATGGATGATTTTTCGGTCTGCGAGGATTCATTCAATCAATGTCTGGAATATTTATACTGATTCTTGCAGAGGTGTTGCGAAGTAAATCTTGTTCTCTCGTGGGAAAAGAGCAACTTCATGGTGACCGAAGGAATCGTGCTGGGTCACGTTGTTTCTAAACGTGGCATGGAGGTTGACCCAGCCAAGGTGGAGGTAATTTCCAAACTTGAGCCACCTACAACAATCAAACAAGTCAAGTCATTTTTAGGCCATGTCGGTTTTTACCGACGATTCATCAAAGCTTTCAGCAAACTGGCCAGACCGTTGACTGAGTTGCTCGGTAAGGAGAATGAATTCATTGTGGATGACAATGTGCTCCTTGCCTTTCATCAGCTGAAAGAACTCATCACATAGGCCCCTGTCTTGCAGCCATTGATTTGGACTCAGCCTTTCGAGATAATGACCGACGCGTCAGATTATGCCATTGGTGCTGTACTTGGACAGAGGAAAGATAATGTACCATTTGCAATTCACTACGCTTGTCGAATGCTCGAAGAAGCCCAGCGAAATTACATTGTCACTGAAAAGGAGCTGCTAGTGGTAATCTTTACCCTGGAAAGTTCAGATCCTACCTCCTTGGATCTAAAGCAATCGTTTACACTGATCATTCGGCCATTCGATACTTACAGCAGAAGAAGGACGCCAAACCTCGTCTTATCCGGTGGATCCTTCTCCTCCAGGAATTTGCCTTGGAAATTAAAGATAAACCTGGGGTAAAGAATGTGGTGGCTGATCATCTATCAAGACTGCCTGAACCGGAATCTCCTGAGCTGAGCCTGCAGCCTATCACAGAGACATTTCCAGACGAGGCAATTCTTTCAGTCACCTCGCTTCCTTGGTATGCAGACATCATGAATTATCTGGTGACCAAGAAAATCCCACAGGATTGGCCGAAGTTGAAAATAGACAGATTCTTATCTAAAATCCATTTCTACCAGTGAGAGGATCCGTATTTATTTCGTGAGTGGGCAGATTGTATCTGGAGAAGGTGTATTCCTCAGGAGGAAGTTCCAAGTGTCCTCGCCTTATGTCATGACCAAGATTCTGGAGGACATCATTCAGGAAAACGAACGGCAGCAAAAGTACTTGAAAGTGGCCTCTGGTGGCCTTCACTAATCAAAGATGCAGATGATTATGTCAAATGCTGCACTGACTGTCAGAAGATGGGTGGAACCATAGGAATGAGAGACACGATGCCTCTGAAATTCATTTAGATATCAGACGTCTTCGACGCATGGGGCATCGACTTTGTGGGCCCATTTCCCAACAGCCAGAGCTATGAATATATTCTGCTTGTTGTCAACTATGTAAGTCGCTGGGTGGAAGCTATCCCCGCCCCAACCGCTGATAGTAGGACTGTCTGTCGATTCTTAAGAGATCACATCATAGCACCGTTCGGGATTCCCAAAATTCTCATATCTGACGGGGGTAGTCATTTCATAAACAGAGAGGTGAAGAAGTTGACTCAGGAATTCTGTATTGAACATCGCGTTGCTTCACTTTACCACCCGCAGTCTAATGGCTTAGTTGAATGTTCAAACAGAGAGATCAAGACAATTCTACAGAAGTTTGTGCGTCCGGATCGCAAGAACTGGTCTCAGCTGCTTGATTCCGTTCTTTGGGCTTATAGAACAGCGTACAAGTCACCCTTGGGAATATCTCCCTACCGTCTGGTGTATGGCAAGCCATGTCATCTGCCCGTCGAATTAATTCACAAATCTTTATGGGCCATCAACATCTGTAATTTGGACTCCGGGCAAGCAGGAAAGAACAGAAAATTGGATCTGAACAGATTATTGGAATTCAGAGATTATGCATATGACAACAGCCTGATGTACAAGGAGAAGGTCAAAACGTGGCATGACAAGCACATCCGCCGCAAGTCTTTCGAGCCAGGTCAGAAGGTGTGGTTTTTTGATGCGAAATTAAAGATTTTCCAGGAAAATTGAAGAGTAAATGGACTGGGCCGTTTATGGTTAGGCAGGTGCGTGACAACGGAAGTGTATTGATATCCAATTTGTCAGCTGACGCACAACCATTTGTAGTCAATGGACAACTTCTGAAGCCTTACCTTGAACATGATACATTCATATCTGTCGTTGACTCTATTCAAGTAATCTACATGGATGAACCTAACACTTCCAAGATGTCAGAGGAAGGCAAAGCAGAGAAAAATGTTTTTGAATGACTTTTCCTCTTTTCTTATTTTCCTTCCATTCTATCTTATTCTACTGACATGATGCCGTCCCTTTCATCACTGCTACACTTAGGATGTACTTTATCCTAAGTATAGGGGGGATGAGCATCCCGAGTTGTTCATATCCACTTTCATCTCTTTTCTTCTTTTCCTCTTCTGTCTTCTTTATCTACCGAAAAGGTGCCGCTCTTTTTGTCAGTCTTTTATATTTAGGACATACTTTGTCCTAAGTATAGGGGGTATGCACCCCGAGTTCTTCTATTCTTGATCCTCTCCATTGTCTCCTCTTCTTGTCTATACTTAGAGATATCTTACCCTAAGTATAAGGGGAGACAATCTGAGTACGATCTGTTCATTCCACCCTTGACCCTCCCTGCTTTGGGTACAGTCTGCTATACTTAGGATTATTTGATCCTAAGTATAGGGGGGATGGTCAACTTCTCATTCGTTTATCCATTCCTTCGTTCGTTCATTCTTTAGATTTTCCAATACTTAGTATGAGTTATGTCTTCTCTTTTCTCTCTGATCTATGAGGACATAGCTCAAGCTAAGTAATGGGGGTCGTATATACTACGTATATACTTTAGTCATAACTCGTACTTTAGTATTTTCCTAATAATATGGCTAATAATTCTTTAAAATTCATTAAAACCCCTAATAAAAAGATGCTATTATTCATCAAATTCTTTTTGTATGTACTGATTAATAAATCAGTTGAAAATGTTTTTTGCAAAATGTTTGAAAAATAGTTTGAAAATCTTTGTGAAAATCTTTTGAAAACTACTTAGAAAATGTTTTGTTACATGTTTTCAATCTTTGTAAAATATTTTGTTTTGTGAAGCTTATTTTCTTTGTGTGAAATAAAATGTTTGAAAAATTGTTTGCAAACAGTTTGAAAAATGGTTTCAAAAATATTTTGAAAAAATTATATATACTGTTTGAAAACCTTTGCAAAATAATTTTCAAATGTGTGTACATGTTTGTAAAATTGTTTGTCAAAATTATTTTGGACTATAGTTTGCCAAAATTGTTTGTGAAAACCTTTTCAAATAACTTCGAGGAATACATACATCTCACCTAAAATTCACTATATATACTTATAAAATTGATCAATTACCCTGTAAATTCTTAAAATCCACTTCTTGTAAATATGAGAAGCACTCCCGTGTAAATATTTGTACCTAGTTTTCATCCAAAAATCTTTTTGTTTTCAAAAATCCCAAAAGCATTTGCAAAACTAAAATCAAAAAAAACATTTGAAAAATCTTTTGAAAAATACAAAAAATGCATATGCATCATCTTTTCAAAAATCCATAAAAAAGTTCAAAATCTTGAAAATTGCATCGCAATATTCTCTGCATTCTGCATAGCATTCGCATTTTTCAGATTGATTTTGATAGTTGAACAAGTCTAAGTAAAATCCAGAGATTGGAGCTTGATTGGACCTTAAAATCTACCTAATAACAGGAACCTTATAGGAACTGGGATTGAGGTACTTCAGGTCTAGTTGACTTAATTCTTTGTGGATCACGGGACTTAGTTCAATGGATTCTTGACTGCCTAAGTAGAGTATTTTGGAGCACACGCACGACTCTTGTTGATAATGACCTAACTTGGACACCTGTACCTTTCAGTTGGCTCAACTCAGTTGGAGTGGTGAGGGGATTGGATTTGCTGGTATGAGACGCACACAAGTGGAAACACTTGTCCTCCTCTAGGGAGGGAAGTGCACCCCAACCCGTCCAGTGATGAGGAATTCTAAAGACAGGAGAGTGTGGGTTGCAATAAAGCTTCAAAAGAGGGGTAGTCTACTGGCTCAAGAGGAAAAACTCCTTATGTAAATGATGTTGTACATAGAATTTCAAAAAAAAAAAAGAGACAGACCTGTACAAAAATAAAATGTCTGCAAAAGTATGTGAATATGTTGTAAAGTCAATAAGCAAGCTTGAGTTCCAAAGTCAAATATGTGAGCCTGCAACTGGATGACTTGACTACACTGGTCTTGCATCCTAGGATAGGTAGCTACACTGGCTATCGTCCATTCTTCTCTTCACCCCCTCTTCTTGAGTTGGTTGCCACTTGAACTTAAAAGGGAATATCCCGCTCCTCGAGGAAGGAGTTATTGGATTGGGGAATCAATGGGTTGTCATGCCGGAGAAGTCAGTCTCTTTGTCATTCTAGTTGGGGAGAGCCACAATCACTTACACTGTACGAGTCAGATTCATCGTCGTAAGGGTTTGCGTATGAATTGAGATATTTCTGACCTGGCTATTGGGGAGACTTGCACAGAGTTTTGGGATTCTCAGAGGCTGTTGGATTTCAAATCCGATTCTCATTAAGGTTCCGCCCGCACTAAAATTCCAAAGGTCTGACTTAAGCTCCAAACTTTGATTTTGTGAAGACAAGTTTGATAATTAAACTAAATCCAATTTCTTCTTTTTCCTTTCTTTGTGTATCTTTTCTGCACTTATTGCATAAGTGTTTGCTAGGGACTAGCAAAGGCAAGTATAGGGGGTGATGAAACTACGTTTCATCATCTTTATTCTATCATTTTGGCCTTAAAAACCCTAGTAAATGCGTGTAAATAGGCTTAATTTAGGCATTCTAGCATTCATGCATAATTGTATAAATATTAGATAAAATGCGGTTTTTAAAGCCAAAATTATAGAATAAAGAAAAGAAAAGAAAAAGAATAAAATATTGTAAATATTTTATGATCCGAAACCCCGAGACCTAGGCATCTCGATGACTAGGTCGACAAGGAATAAAGTAGGGGGAGATAAGGGCCAAAATACAATAAAAACACCTTGTATTTCATTCAATCTTTATTCATTTTGGGACGTATTTTTGGTTCCACTTTTTATACCTCAAATAAAGAAACTTTGTGCATGAAAGTTGTAGATAAATAAATAAAGAAAAATATAAAATTGATTTCACTCAAAGATAGTATACAGATAAAAAGATATGGTCTAAATAAGATTCCAGAATCCCAACTTCCCAGACCTATATCTCACAAAAAAAGCTTGAAATGCGTCATTTAATTGTATATAATTCAAAATAAGCTTTTTATTGGCAGTGGTTTCGCATTTAGCGGAGCTACGGTTTGAAAGTTGAGTTTTGGACACCTATTGTATATTTGTACAGATTAAATTATTCATTTTATTATTTATTCATTATTTTTATAATTTTATATTTTTATAATTTTGTAAATATTATTTATAATTTATATGTACATTAAAATCAGAATAAAAACTCAAAGAAAACTAAAAATAAAATACTTGTATATAAAAGACATAGCTATAATACCTATACTTATACCTATATTATTAACACTTCTATTTTATTAAGTGTATAAAACACTTCAGAAAAATAAAATAAAAAATATTATTAAGTGTATAAAATATTTCATAAATTTATAAAATAATAATCAAAATAAATAAAATTAGAATATACAAAATAAAAATAAAATACTAAAATATATAGATAAATATACCTGTATATAGCCTAAAAAGGTAACTTACAATCTTACACCTCTAAAAAATAAATAAAAATCACCATAAAATAATTTATAAAATAATAAACATTTTTTTGTTTAATGACCAGAAATTAATAAATTCATTTACTATTTTAAATTGAATTTATAAAGCAATTTTTGCAGGATTTTCCTGGTTGGTCCATGTGGACCAACCAGGTGGGTCTGACAGTTAACCTCCGGTCAACTGTCTGACCCCTCTTGTTCTGTCAAATTTTTTTGTTTTTTCATCGATCTTTGAGAATTTTTCGAGACTCCATCTTTACCCTTTGGCCTCGACGTCTTCTAGACTTTTTGTCCTCGTAGATTGGGCTTTCACGCCCAGGTTTCGTCTCGACATTTGGATCACTGGCGTGACTGCTACACCTCGTTCTTCTCGCCCTATTCGCCATCTCCTTCAAAAACCCCTTTGACCTCCATTTTGAATTTGATCTCTCTTCCTCCATCGTTAGCCCTAAACCCCTCGCCCTTTGCATTCCTGGTGATAGCAGGAAGAATTTGAGCCCAAGATCGAGCTCCATGGAGTAGAATCGAGGTTGATCCAAGTGCCTTGTCGGAGCTCCTCCTGAAGCTTGCAGCTTCCCCTCCGGTGAGTCTTCCTCATTTCTTTTTCCATTTTCTTGTAGTATAGCCTTAGCTTAGAATAGACTAGCAGTAGAGTAGCCTTCCGTTTCGCCTTTCGTCGTGAATCATCCTTCGAATCCACGGCGGAGCTCCGCTCCGCCTCTGCTTTCTGGCCATCCCACTACACTGAATCCTCCCTGATCACCGTCATCTCACTCCTCCTCGCTCCCTCTCGCTTCGTTGCACCTTCATTCGAGTTGATCTTTCTCAGATCGGCGTTCCTGTGAGTCGTTCTCCGCTGCTCGTCGGACTCACCTCGCCCCGACGCATCTGCCATCCATCTCACCCCAAAACGATACCTCTTGCTTCACATTTTTGTTGTGCGTCTAACCCTGCAGGTGTGAGCCAAAGAGAAGGCTCTCTCGAGCCTCGACAACCCTGGGAAACACGTCCCAAGTCACCGCCATCGCCACGCCTCCTCGGACCCTCTCAGCCCTTGCTGAGACATCTGCTCGACGAGCGATACTCCCAGGATCGTCTACGACCTATCAGTAACTCCTGGGACCGTGCGGAGCCGCCGGAGTTGTGATTCAAAGCCCGACGAGGATGGTGTTCTTCGTGAGCAACTTTGCACCGTCAGATCAAGAACTTGTCCCAGAAGCAGCAGCCGCCATCAGATCAAGCGCATCCAGGCTGTCGATCAGTCAAGCTCCATCTAATCTGGGCCTTCCATCCGAAGGGGCATCGGGCGTCCATACGTCGACATGTGGCGTTAGTGGATTCTCATCAGCCGTTGGATACCTGTGCGTGGGTAATTTTGCGGATCCTACTCCGCAGTTATTTGTATTTATTAAGTAGAACTTAAAATCTTTCATCTGTCTTTACAATTTCTGTACTATTTGCAAGAACGCCCCTCGAACTATATCTTTTTGCATTTTGGTCCCTGCCCTGGCGCACGTGTTCATCACGTGCGTCTGGGAATTTTGCAGGGGGGCTCCCCTGTGATTTGTTTATTGCATGTTGGTCCAGAAAGTTCGTTACTACACTGTATATTCCTGGCGTTTTTATGCATAAGCCCCTGGATGTTTTACTATTTACGAAATTACCCCTACTAGTGTGATTTTCTTTTTGTTATTCCTATTTAATCCGTGCCTCTATAAAACCCTAAAAAATCCACAAAAATTACCAAAAATTCATGTTGCATAGTAGTTTAACGTCATATTTTTATTTTGCATTTTTATTGCATTTTAATATTTATAAAAACTCAAAAATATGTATTTTCAGCACTTTTTGTAGTATAAAATCCGTAAAAAATATAAAAGCATCTCAGAAAATTCCCAGAAAAATATATTTTGTGTATATTAGTATATGTTAGCTCCAGACCAAAATCACATAAAAATATAAAAGAAAACTCCTAAAAATATAAAAACTCTAAAAACCTTCATAAAAACATTAAAAATTCTACAAAAATCCTAAAAATCTAATTTCAGTTGCTGAATTTTCCCTAGTCTATTGCCTTTTATTTTAAAATAAATTGAGGAATTTTTGTCACTGTTTACTATTTTTTATCCTCATTTTAATTTCGACCAGCAAAATTTATTCACTGTTTACTAATATTTTTGACTTAAAAAATATACCAAAAAATCATAAAAATCTAGAAAAATCACAAAAACATTATAAAATTATAAAAAAGACCAAAAATATTTTATTTTATGAATTTTGGTTATTTTTATTTATTTTTATAAATACCTTAACTCTCTCTTTCTTATTTTGTATATATCCTTTATATTCCTTTTAAAACAAAAAGAAAATATAAAAATATAAAATATAAAGAGAAAATACGAAATTAAAGAAAAAATTAAAAATCAAAATACAAAAATTTAAAATTAAAAATAAACAAAAAATATATAAAATCAAAAAGCCACAAAAATTCCCAATTGGCTAAGTAGTTCACTAGGCATAGGGCTTGACTTCTTGTCTACTTGCTTTGCTCCGTTGCTTCCTGTGTTCGGCCCCTACTTGCTTGCCATTATACATTCTTAGTAGGGTATAATAAATTTTAATCCTTGCTCTTGATTGCTTGATTGATTGTGTGGGTTAATTGTTGACGAATGTGAAGGCATGAGTAGTCGCCCCAGCGACAGTGAGTCTGATCTGTCAGACCATTATTTAGCAGCTCTCGCATTCCCGTTTTTTAGGTATGCATTTCTTACTCAGCATGCATCATCGTGTTTAGTCGCGCATCGGCTTTTTCGCCTTCTTCCCCTATTTTTGGACTTATAAATAATCAAGAGAATCAAAAAATTCATTAGGCGTTGTTTGCTTTTAAAAAAGATCTAAAAAACAAAAACCATAAAATTGGGACTATTTAAGCAAACTTGATCTTAAAATACACTTCACCAAAAATATTTGTCTTGGGAGAGCAATCCCCTCCTTGTATGGTTTGGATGAGCAAGAGAGTGACCTCCACCCTAGGCTAGAGCCACATCTGACCCTTCTTCAGACTACTGGTTTTGAGTTAATCGTTCTCCGGTGAGGATCCCTCCGGTCTCCGGTAAAGCGGGTCGCGATATCCTTAACAGAGCGAGTCGATCGGGTAGCCGGTAAACGGTCTGCGACTTGTACTGGCTGGGAAAGATCTAGTTTGCTATCAGGACAATCTCCTGGAGGTGTTGGATTCCCAATAGCTCTCTTAATCACTCTGAAAGACGGTTTGATCACCTAATAAAATTGACAAGATAAAATACTGAACCTTTACAGTCATCAGCTCTGCGTGCGTAGGTGAATCGGGGGTTTTCGCTTGACCGATCTTGTTTGCTATTCAGATCTCATCCGCCTTACTCTCCAGATCAAGATGATGGGTCGGAGGTCCCTTGGGCAGCTTCTGGATGCACCGCTTTTGAGCACTCCGGCCCGCTCATCTAGGTTGGTTCGCGAGAGCTAAGAACTGCTCTCCGAACCATGTTTGACTCTGCCATGTTCTCCCTCGACCACCCTTCTACCAGTCCTAAGGTGCCCGATCAGAGATAGCAGCAGCCAGTTGATTTATTGGCACCTGAGTTTGGGTCCTTTGCCTTTTCAAAGACCATGGCCAGCAGCGAGGAGCGCACTGATGGACCCAGTGGAGCACAGACCTACGTATTGGATCAGGGTGCCATCAACAACACCCTGTTATCCTCCCTTGAGATGATGCAGAGATAGATCTGGGATCAGGGAGCTTTCATGGTGGACATGCGTTGTGAGATGGAGCAGATGCGAGCAGATGGAGAGCAGCGCAGACCCGGAGGAGGAGGAGGAGATGGACCAGATGACCGATAGTCTGAGGAGCAACCCGTACAACCAGCAGCAGCTGCGAGACCGATGAGGGAGTTGCACAACCCTGGTGCAACTCTCACGCACATATGAATAGTGTTGCCTGTTATTCTTGGAGATTTCAAGATCCCCTCTCAGACGATCCAACTTCTTCCTTGCTTCCATGAACTCACCACGGAGGAGCCGCGTCTTCATCCCCAGGAGTTCGAGATGATCTGTAGTACCGTCTATGACCGCCTTGTGGACGAGGACACCATCAGGATGAGTCAACTGGCTGAAGCATTTAGGGAGATTGGTCACTACGTGGGAATAGCTCCAGAACGAGTATCTCAACAAGTATTATCCACTCGGCTAGACCAATGCAGCTAGGGCCCTAATCAGTAATTTCTCGATGCTCCCCAGTGAGCAGTTTCACAAGGTATGGGATCGCTTCAGGGAGCTCACAGACTGGTGTCCCCATCACGACATTTCCAAGCCCAATCTCGTCCAGAGTTTCTTCTGCGGGTTGACACTGGAGTTGCAGGGGCTAGTGAATGCATCCTGTGGGGGCTCGTATTTCGCCAAGGATGAGGATCAGGTATGGGCCATCTATGAGGAGATGGCTGAGAACTACACGGTTATGTCCCAGGCCCGACTCTATACTCAAGGGAAGCCCACGCCACAGGTCGTGTCCTATCAGAGGATAGCACAGGTCGATGCCGGTCCTTCTACATCATCAGCGACAGCAACATAGGCAGAGTCGACAGCCGCTGACATGGGGATCATCAGCGAGAAGCTGGACCGGATAGAATTGATTGAGAAGAATCAGTGCCAGGGCATGACGTAGATCGACCAAATGGTACATACGCTGAGTGACCTGAAGACCCAGATCATGTGTCTCCAAGAGGCACAGACGGCTTCTCAGCCCCGTCTCAGTTCACGGGCAGACACCAGCAGCAACAGCTCGATCCAGCCCTCCTCCCAGTACCAACAGGTCCATCACATTCAGGCGGAGCCGTTCCAGCAGCCGCAACAGTAGTACGTTCAACCACCACCATCTCAAGATAGCCAGATGGTGGTGTATCAGCCGGACCAGCCCTTGGCAGTACTCCATCCATCCACCTACGAGCAGGAGCTGTTGATGGATGTCGACGGGATATGGTATGACCAACCCCAGCCTGGGATCCTACGAGACCATCTCGGATTCCGTTGGATGATCGGAGGTACCAGTTCCCAATAGCAGCCTCCAGTTCAGGGTGTCCAGTACGGCCAGCAGCGAGAGCAGTACCAGCAGCCACAGTTCCCACCACACCAGCAGCAGCCAAATCCACAGCAGTCGTACCAGCAGCATGGTCCTCGCCCCTATCAGCAGGGACAGTCTTGGAGGCAGCAGCAGCCTCAGCAGTATCACTCTCAACCCCAGTATCCCTCTCACTCCCAGCAGCAGCAGCAGCAGCCTCACTTCCAAAGAAGCCACCCGTCAGGTTCTCATGGGCCCGCCATGAGAACCCCGCCTTAGATGATTTAGCTCGCTTCATCTCTGACTAGCAGGCTACCTTCCGACGGGAGATGGATGACTTCCGTCAGGAGATGAGAGAGATCATCAAAGGAAAGGCCAACATCCCTGCACAGATTGAGCCGAACCCGAACAACCTCAAGAGGAAGTCTGAGCAGGTAGAGTTTACAGAGGTTACCACTCCTAGAGATTCACTTGGTGATATTACTGCATACACTTTTGATGTTGACTTTGTTACACTTGGGAGCGGTAGGATGCCAGTCGGCAGTGCCTCATCTGAGCGACAACCCCATGCAGCTTCAGGAGCGCCAGACGAGGAGGAGAGCGGTGCTGATGCTGCTCGTGATGATGATGATGACGGTGGTGCTGATGCCACCAACAATGTTGATCCAACTGATGGTACTGAAGCCGTCATTTCACCAAATGCAGGAGGTGGTGCTGATGCTACCAGAGTTGCTGAGCTAGAGTGCGATACTGATGCCACGAGTCTAGATTCTGAGGGTGGTATTGAGGCCACCAATTTCATTCCTATTGCATTTCCTGCTATTGATGTATCTCAGGATTATTCTGTGAATAAAGTAAAGAGTTTGTCATTTGCGAGTCCATCTGTGTTACTTGATGATTTATGTATGGATTCTACTTTGCCACAGCAGCATAGACCTGATCCTAGCCCTTCATCTGAGAAGGGCCCAGCCGTCCCCTTTCCCCAAGCACTCCGCTTGGCTAAGGGGCCAAAAAAAGAAAATCCAAAAAAATTGAACCATCTAGAGTTCAGCCAGCAGATGATGGACAGATTGCATGTACAGCTGACTCTACAGGAGGCCTTGGAGTACATCCCCGTCTTCCTGAGGAACCTCAAAGACAGTACTACTATTAGCAGGAAGACGAGGAACCATCAGTCAGAGATCCATGTGCTTACTCGCGCCACTTGCTTTGCCATCCAGAACCGTCTTCCAGCCAAGAGGCCAGATGCAGAAGCTCCCTATGTCAGATGCCATATTCATGAGCAGAGGTTCGATCGGACTCTATTAGACAGCGGTTCGTCTATCAACCTACTTCCGGCAGCCTTACTCGACCGATTTGAGTTTGGCCCTCTACGATATAGCAGGACGGTCCTTCAGTTTGTTGATCAATCTATCAAGTGGTCGAAGGGGTTGCTGAAGGATGTTGTCGTCATAATTCAGGACCTGAAATTTCCCGTAGACTTCGTTGTGTTGGACATGGAGATCCCTAAGTTTGTGACCGATACCCCCATCATTTTAGGATGCCCATTCTTGGCCACAGCCAAGGCAGTGTCTAATCATGATAGCGGGAAGGTGTACTTTCGTGTCGAGGGCGAAAGTATACAAATAGAGACGATCGAGGAGACTAGAGCCAGAGATTCAGCTTGCTCGGAACTGCCTATAGATTCAGAGCAGATGACAGAGGCAGAGTGAGACGACCACCAGGAGTGTGATTTTGTGATCACATATGATGAAGCAGCTTGGTCAGGCCTCGTTTCATGAGCCATCCTCTCACCTTCAGATCCCGTTGATGCGCAGATTCCAGTAGAGGGGAGCTTGGAGAGCACATTCTTGATAGAGGACACATTTGAGGCAGCAGATCGCATTCCCAATAGTGAGGCAGTTGATTTGTGTGATTCAGATTCAGATCCCTCGGAGTCAGACATAGATTGGGCAGAGTTTGATGATATGATTCCTTGTCTGATGTCCATAGAGCCAGCAGCTAGGGTGGAGGCTGATCCCATTCTGAGTAGAGACATACCAGCCGACCAGTCTTCACCAGATTCTGATTTTCAGCGAGAGTTCTCATTCTCCCACGTTGATTTGGTTGCATTCACTCAGACTTTTTAGAGGCCAGATCCGCCAGCACCCAGTTATCCAGAGCTGAAGCCCTTGCCATCATCGCTGAAGTATAGGTTCCTTACGGGCGAGAATGAGATGCACCCAGTCATTATCTCAACGGATTTGACTGGAGAGCAAGAATCCCGTCTGATGGGAGTTCTTGAAAAGAACCGCAAGGCGATAGGATGGAGCGTAGATGATCTCTAGGGGATAAGTCCGTCCCTGTGCTCCCACATATCTATCTCAAAGAGGACGCGAAGCCGTCGCGTGAGTTCCAGCGGCGGCTGAACCCGAATCTTCGAGAGGTTGTCATGAAGGAGATATCAAAATGGTGGAGCGCTGATTTTATCTACCCCATCTCCGACTCCAAGTGGGTTAGTCCATTACATATGGTGCCCAAGAAGACGGGCATCACCACAGTTGTGAGTGAGTCTAGAGAGGAGATCGCTACCCGGGTACCCACATCTTGGAGGGTCTGTGTGGACTACAGACGATTGAACCAGGCCACCACGAAGGATCATGTCCCGCTGCCTTTTATTGATCAGATTATAGAGAGGCTAAGTGGGAAGAGTCATTACTGCTTTCTGGACAGGTACTCTGGATACAATCAGGTGGCCATTGCGGCCGAAGACCAGGACAATACCACATTCACCTATCCCTTTGGGACATATGCTTTCAGACGGATGCCCTTTGGTCTATGTAATGCTCCGGTGACATTCCAAAGGTGCATGTTGTCCATCTTTTCGAACATGGTGGGTGAGTGCTTGGAGGTTTTCATGGATGACTTTTCGGTCTATGGCGCTGGGTTTGATGCTTGTTTTGGCTGCCTAGACCACGTCCTTCAGCGATGCATTGAGGTCCATCTTGTGCTTTCTGGGGAGAAGATTCACTTCATGGTGACTCAAGGGATGGTGCTTGGCCATATCATCTCCAATAGGGGCATGGAGGTTGATCCGGCCAAGGTGGATATCATTAAGAAACTCAGTCCACCATCCAACTTGCGATAGTTACAGCCTTTTCTATGGCACGTCGGTTTCTACCAACGATTCATTCATGATTTCAGTAGGATTGCCCGGCCGTTGACTGATTTGCTGATGAAAGATACCAAATTCATTGTGGATGATAAGTGTCTAGCGTCATTTGAGACTCTCAAGAGTCTAGTTGTCGAGGCTCCTGTCCTCCAGCCTCCTGATTGGACTCTCCCATTCGAGATCATGATGGATGCCTCCGATTTTGCCGTAGGGGTCGTGCTGGGACAGAGGAGGGATGGAGTGCCATTTACCATACACTACGCTAGTCATACTTTGGATGCCGCTCAATGGAACTACACCGTCACTGAGAAGGAGATTCTAGCCGTAGTCTTTGCCCTAGACAAGTTCAGATCATACATCATTGGATCTAAGGAGACCATATTAACTGACCATACCGCCATCAGGTACCTCATGGCAAAGAAGGATGCCAAAGCTAGATTGACCAAATGGATCCGTCTACTCTAGGAATTTGACATTGATATTAAGGATAAGCCAGGAGTCAAGAATGTGGTGGCGAATCATCTCTCCTAATTAGAGCATCTTGAGGATTCTGAGCAGATTGACTCTATCTCTGAGACCTTCCCAGATGAGGCGATCCTTGCTATCGCCTCTCTCCCAAGGTATGCCGACATTGTGAACTATCTTGTTGCCAAGAAAGTTCCACAAGGTTGGCCCGGGCAGCGACTTGAGACCTTCCTAGCGAAGGCCAAGCTCTACCATTGGGAGGATCCCGTCCTTTATCATGAACGAGGGGATAGCGTCTAGCGTCGGTGCATTCCCCAGGAGGAGCACCATAGCGTCCTCACTTACTGCCACAAGCTTGAGGAAGGAGGACATCACTTTGGGAGGAGAATGGCACAGAAAGTGCTCCAATCCGGCCTATGGTGGCCTACCCTCTTCAAGGATTCTGATGAGTTCGTGAAGAGGTGTACTGACTGTCAGAGGATGGGAACTTGTGAACAGCGTGATATGATGCTGATGCAGCCCATTCACTTCTGTGAGGTTTTTGACGCATGGGGCATCAATTTCATTGGTCCATTCCCTAAGAGTCAGGGATTTGAGTACATTCTGTTGGTCATAGATTATGTGAGTCATTGGGTTGAGGCCATCCATGCCCGAACCGCAGATGTTAGGACGGTATGCCGATTTTTGAAGAAGAATATCATTTCACGGTTCAGGGTGCCTAGAGTATTGATATCTGATGAGGATCTCATTTCGTTAACGACAAGGTAAAGGCCCTTTCTAGCGAGTTCAGCATTGACCATCGAGTAGCTACATTGTATCATCCTCAGACCAATGGTCTTGTTGAAGTGTCGAACAGGGAGATCAAGACTATTCTGCAGAAAGTCGCCCGCCCTGATCGAATGGATTGGTCACAGCTTTTGGACTCGGTCTTGTGGGCATATCGGGCATCCTTCAAGACGCCTTTGGGTACATCTCCCTTTTGCCTCATTTATGGCAAGACCTGCCATTTACCTGTTGAGCTGAGACATAGGTCAATTTGGGTAGTCACAGGTATACTTTTAGATCCAGTGAGTGTAGGAGATCAGAGGAGGACAGAGTTGGAATCCCTGGAGGAGCTTAGAGATGCAGCCTTTTCGAACAGCCTACAGTATAAGGAGAGAGTGAAGGAGTGGCATGATTCTCATATCAGCCACAAGCAATTTGAGCCAGGATAGAGAGTATGGTTGTTCGATGCTAGGCTTCATTTATTTCCAGGGAAGTTACATAGCAAGTGGAAGGGACCATACATGGTCCGAAAGGTAAATGACAACGGGAGCATCGACATATCAAAGTTGTCATCTGAGTCTACCTTTCGCGTTAACGGGCAGCGCCTCAAACCATATCTAGATCATGAGTCGTTGGTCGTTGAGGTCGCCCCTATTCATTTCGCATGAGATGTGGTCTCTTGACTCACATCTATTGCATCTCACGCCAGATTATCACTTTCTCCCGCCTTGTATAGATCCAGATGTCTATATCACACCATTCTTCAGTCTAATACCCCACTTGCATCTTTGATTATGCTATACTTAGGGTGTACTTTACCCTAAGTATAGGAGGGGTGTGAGACTTTTGATTTCCTTTTGATTCTTTTCTATCTCTGTTTTGCTGCCTATACTTAGGGATATTTCACCCTAAGTATAGGGGAAGTAGACCCTGTACATTCTTCCACTCGGATTTCCCTTTGTATACAACCTACTATACTTAGGATTACTTGATCCTAAGTATAGGGGGAAATCCCCGAGACTTTTTCCATTCTATTCTTTCATTCGTCTATGTAGTATAGTTTTCCTTTTCACTTCCCTATACTAAGCACGAGTTATGTCTTCTTCATCGCTCTTGATTCACTCTGAGGACATCGTTCGAGCTAAGTATAGGGGGTGTTGTATATATTTCATATATACTTTAGCCATAACTCATACTTTGTGTGAGTGTGTTAATAAATAAATTGGCTAAAATCCTTGAAAATTCCATAGAAATTTAAACAATTTTCTTGTACATAAAATTATTTATTGCACATACATAGCTATTTACAAAATTATTTTTGTAAAAATGTTTGTAAAAATGTTTTGTGTAAATAGCTTGTAAATATTTTGATACCAAAATTATGTATATAGGACAAAATTTTGTGAAATGTTTGGGAAAACAAAAAGTCTGCAAAAACCCTTTTGTAAATGTGTGTTAATATTTTGCAAAACTTCTGCATTCATGCATACATCCATGTTTTCAAAAATTTTGCACATTTTCAAAAATTTGTACAAATTGCATCTTTGTAAATATTTGTATAGTTTTTCTTAATCATAGTTGATATTTAAACTAGCATGGAATTAAATTGAAAAATGGAGATTGGTTAAGATCTTAATCCACCTAATTCTAAGAGGAACCTTATAGGGCTTAGGATTGAGACTTTTTAGGTCCATGGTGAATTAATTCTTTGAGTCCACTAGGCTATGATCATATGTCATCTTGATTAGCCTAAGTAGAACACTTAACAACGCACACATGACTCTCGCAGACAATGGCTTTACTTGCACCAGCACTTTAAACCTAGCTCTCTACGGATGAGGTGGTGAGGAGGCAGTCTTCTTTGACTTGGGGTAGCATATGAGGGTAGTACTTCTAGGCGGAACCTCTCTTCTTCTTTTAGTGAAGGAAGTGCGTCTCAACTTGGTCTGGTAGCAGTGAGGTCTAAAGACAGGAGTTGTGGGTTGCAATAATGCTTCAAAAGAGGGATAGCCTACTTGCTCAAGAGGAAAAACTCCTTATGTATATATATACTGCACCATGTAGATATGTTATACATATGCACATCAAAAAAATGTGCAAAAAGAAAAACTCCAAAAAAGTGGTGGGTTTGATAGAAAATGAAATACCCACCGGAGTGTATATAGTCCAATAAAGCAAAGCGTATGTTACCCATTCCCATCTCATGAAGCTTGCAGCAGGGAGATTTAGCTACACTGGTTAGGCTCCCAAGGATACATGGCTACACTGGCCACGGTCCATTCTCTTCTTCCTCCTCTTCTTGAGCCGGTTGAACTTGAACTTAGAAGGGAATACCACGCTCCTCGAGGAAAGAGTTGCCAGACTAGGGTATTAGAGTTACCTTATTGGGGAGGGTTGTCACTTTGCCATTTCTGAGATGGGGAGTTATATATCACTTACACAGTACAAGAAAAGATTCATGGTCATCAGAGTTTGTGTATGTAGACTTGTTCTGATCTGGATTATTGAGGAGTCTTGATCATAGATTGGTGGAACTTAGAGGCTGTTGAGTTTCAAACCTAAGTCCAAATAAGGTCCTGACAAATTAATAATCCAAAGATCTGACTGAGCTCCATACTTCAATTTAATGAAGACAAGTTTAATAATCAACCTTGATTTATCTTCTTCTTCTTTTTCTTTTTATTTCTCTTTTCACTTCTTTTTCAAATAAGTGTTTTCTAAGGGACTAGCAAAAGTAAAGTATAGGGGGTGATGAATACTCATTCATCACTCTTTATTCTTTTATTTTAGCTAAAAATCTTGGCAAAACATCATGCATATAAATGTAAATACAATAAATTATCCATAAGCATGCATTTGTTAAATATCAATAATTAGCAAGTATTTGTGCAAAAATAAAAGAATAAAGAATAAAGAAAAAGAAGGAAATATTTAGAATAAATATTAAGTGACCTAATCCCAAGAGAGGGCCCAATATGGGCCTGATCGCCAAATAAAATAAGTAGAGAGAGATAGGGCCACTGTACCTTGCGAATATTCCTTCTTATATGTAGATATTTTATTATCACAAAAATAAAACTTAAAATGTGTTTCTATTACCTTGTATATATTTCTAAAAATAAAATAAAAATTAGAAAAATAAATTTAAAGCAAAAATAAAATTCTCTCTCTAGCCCCTTGTACATACTACATGTATATATTTATCACATCCCTATTTATTTTTACATTTGTAAATAACTCATAAAAATAAAATAAAATTATTTTATACTCTAATTTTTATGTTGTAAATAAATAAAATATGAAATTAGGGTATTTGTACAAAAATAAGAAAATAAAAATAATAATATAAAATACATACGTATTTTATACCTGTATATGATATAATATACTGTATACACCATAATTTATTTTATCATAAAAATAAATAAAACTAAAAGTTTGAAAAATAATAAACATTTTTTATTTTGAACATTTTTTAAAATAAAATCATTTTCTATTTTTAAATTATTTTACAAATAATTTTGACCAAGGAATTTTCTGATTGGTCCAGGAGGGATGTTGACCCCGGTCAACTCCCCCTCCCGGACCCTCTCTACGCCCGGATCCGATTTGAGCCCCATTTCTCATAATTTTCCCGACTGGATCCCTCCACCTTTTGCTCTGATTCCTTCGTTCGATCCTTCCCCTTGGATCCACGACCCTCGCGGATCCCTAGGGAAGGACGGATCTTCCTTGGATCGGGCGCTCCATCCGATTCTTCTTGGCCACCTGGGAACGCATATAAAAGATTCATTCCTCTCCCTAGTCCCTCAGCTTGTGCTTCACACCTTCCTTCTACCCTAGAAACCTTCCCCTTGGTGACAGCAATCGGAGGAGCCCTTTGGTAGTCGGAAAGAGTTGTTGCAGCCGACGCTCGCTTCACGTGGTCGGAGACCTGCCCCGTTGAGCCTCCCCGCCTTCCGCAGCGTGGTTGAGGCAACGACCCACCTCGACTTCATCCCCTGGAGCTCAGGATCTTGTTAGGACCATCAGGTATACCTCGTTTCGATCCTAGTTCCCTTCTATCTCGAATCTTTCATCTGTCCTCCGCCGGCTCCGACCCGATGGTCGGAGCTCCATCAGTCACATCCACCCATTTAGATCGACTCCCCCGTTCACCGTCGCCCTTCTGACAAACCCTGATCATCCAAAGCTTGGCTGCACGGTCCAAGATTAGGCTCGAGGTTCCTCTGTCGCATCGCCGGAACCTCCATCTCCATTCGTCACCGCCTTCTTTTAATTTAGGTCAAATAATCTTGGCTGGAGAACTCCTCCGAGCAAGAGCTTTACCCCGCAGGTCTTAGCGCGCATGGTCACGGCCCATTTCGTCTCCATCCAGCTTCGCAGAAGCTCGTCCCGGTCCCAGCCCCCTTCCAGGAGATCCGACCGTTGACGACTTCATCTAACCCCGCCACCCGACGCGGAGGGGTCTTGCGAGTCGAGCCCCGCTGCCTGATCGTTCATCGGACGCCTGGATTACCGCATGTTCTTCGGTGAACTTTGCCTAGATGGAGTTCATCCAGCAGCCTCCTCCACCGTCGGATCATCGCCAGTCGCCAATTCATATCCGAGCCGTCCATCGCCTGCGCCTGTCAGGCCGTTAGATCTGACATCTAACGACCCCGTACCCCCCACGTTCGCCTCGTCATCAGGTCATTGGATCTGCTAGGTGTCAGCGCCAGAGCCGCACATCACCAGCCATCCAGAGTGCGCCACCTGTCACCCCACGTGACCCGCACGCCCCGCTTGGGTAATTTTCTCCATTTACCTTGCATTTATTTCTTTTTATAGTTAAGATTGTAAAATAAAAAGTATGCTGTGGACTATTTGCATCTGTGCCACTGTAGTTTCTGATATTTTACAGTTTAATCCTTCCTTTGTGGTTGCACGTGCATCGTCACGTGTCTTTCTAGAGTATTTGCATATATAGCCCTGGGTTTAGTGGATGTTACGCTTTGATATTTTAGTTTCAATATTTGCACTTATACTCCTTTACGTGCTGAGATTTGACATGTGTTGAATATGGCGTAAAAATTGCATTAGGCCCCTTGAGCATTTGACGTGTGTTATACTTTAGTCCCTGAAACTTATTTTCCTTGCAACTTAGTCCCTGTGTACCGTGTGTTGTACTTTGGTTTGAATAAATAGCAAAGTTCGTCCAAAATTCATGAAATTTGGATACGTGGCTCCTTCATAGTGTAAAAATTTTCATGAATTTTTGGGTCTATTTTGTTTTTGTTTTTTATTATAAAAATTCAAAAAACTCCAAAATTGCTTTCGTCTATTTTTAAAATTCAATTAAAAATACAAAAAACACTCTAAAAATCCAAAAAAATCACTGTTTGTTTATTTTAGTGTGTTTTTACTTCTATCAAATTTTCATTACATTTGGATTTATAAAAAACCTAAAAATTGAAAAACATTGAAAAAATTAGAAAAATCATTAAAAATTCCTAAAAAAACAAAAAATGCAATTCCTTTTTTTGTAGTTAGAGTTTTATTTTTAGTTTATAATAAAATTATTGCTAGAATTTTATAAGTTATTTAAGTATTTTTAAATAGCCTTTAGATTATGGCTGTACATTGTTTTGTATTTTTTAAATTGTTTCATTTTTATAAAATTAACTAAAAATAAGAAAAATCCAAGAAAAATATCAAAACCACGTGAATATTTAAAAAAACCAAAAATATTTTTATTTTGATTTTCTGATCATTTTTGTTGTGTTAAATAATTGCTTGATTGCTACTTTTTGAGTTCTTTTATTCCTTTTCTTAATTTAAAAATTACAAAAAAATGAAAACCCTAAAAAACCACCTTCTTATTTTATTTCTTTATTTTTTTTTTGAATTCTTGACTACTTCGTAGGTTTACCATACTGTGCTCCTTGTGTTCGACCCTTGTAGCTATACCTTGTAAAATAAAATAGCGAGACCGCTATATTTGCCTGATTTGTTGATTTTTACTTTAGGTGGTCTTTGTTTTCTTGACTGAGCCCGATCCGAGAGGTTGAGGTCGCAACGACCATTGATACCTTCTTACCTTAGTCGCTTGGGTCCGCCTCATCACACTCCCATAGCTTTAGGTACCTTCTATCATCTTCATTTTGTTGTTTATTTTCGATTTTATCAATCAGTCTCGTCCGCCCTCGCAGCTTCGACCATTAGGTCGGAGCTCCATCTCAACCATCAAGTTGCATTGATATCTTTGCCATCACATCATCCACCCTCCTATGCACCCTGCCCCCCTTTGACCCACTCATCGGAGCTATATTAAAGCTAGACCTCCTTCCTCCATGATCTTCGAAGGTCAAATCCATCTCCCTACCGATTCTTTGTTCATTTTAGCTAAAATAACCGGGCCGGAGTTTCGCCTCCGAGCTGTGAATGCCCTTGAAGGTCTAGGTGTACGAGATACATTGATTCGATGACTCATCTAACCAAGCAGAGCATCTCCATGTGGTATACCTTGCAGATCACCATCGAGCAACGCTCCGAGCCATCTGAGGTGCTAGTCTGACGTGAAGCCACTTCAGGAGTGTTGCACCTATCAGCCAACTGATCCGAGCACACCAACATGAGAATTGCCGATCGAAGTTTTGCCCGTACCTCCTTCATTTCTTCTAGTACCTCTCATACCCATCGTATGAAGAGACCTCCTCCTAGTTTTGATCCTGATTGCTTGTTCACGCCCAAATCTAAGCAGTCCGATCAGAGCTAGGAGTGATCTGTGTCACACGTCACCACCTGCAACCAGCGTCGTTAGTTATGTACCTGCGATTGATCAGATCCGTATGTACCTGCCCCTTCATCTGAGCGTTAGGTCTTTTCTAAAGCCATCAGAGCCATACATCATACGTTAGGTGTGCCACATACTTGTAGGGTAAATTTCACTTTACCCCTTTATTTTTTTAAGTTTACTTTTTGGTACTATACACCTAATAGTTAGTTATAAAGTTTTTGAAGTAAGGACCTCGCAATTTTCAAATTTTCATTTCAGTCCAATCAAACCATAGTCGTGTGCCAGTACAAGTGTTTTCTGGGATATTTGCATGATTATTCATGTGCTTTCAATTATTATATAGATTAGAGAAGTTTTTGAGTATTTGTATTTATGCACATGTGTGCCTGGCTCACATGTGTTGCACATTCTACGTTGGATTAATAGATTTTTGTCTTTGCATTTCCAATGCTTGTTATTTATTCGATCCTAGAACTTAAACAAATTGCACTTCGGTCCTTAATTGCGAGATTATTTCCGTGTTTTTTTATTGATTGAAATAAATAACAATTCCACTCCAAAAATTGTATAAAAATTGCCTTAAGCTACTTATAGTGTGTATTTTGAGTAGTAATTATTTGTGTGTTAAATTTCATTTATTTACTATTATTAAAAATTCAAAAACACACCAAAATTCCCTAGTTGCCTTAGAAAATTCATAAAAATTTGAAAATACCATAAAATTTCTAAGATATTAGGTTAGCTTTATTTTTGTTTGTCTGATTTTTATCCAGTTTTCGTCTTATTTTCTTTTATAAAATTCTAAAAATTTGCAAACCTCAAAAATACCAAAAAAAGTCAAAAAAATCTTTTCAATATCCAAAATCTATGATTTTGGTCTCTGTTTGTATATATTTAAATATGGTTTTTTTAAAATTCATTCCAAGGAGTTTTGAGGTTATTTTTCATTTTTAATTTGAAAAATACTCCTGGTTATGCACTCTTTGTGTTTTCTTATTTTTTATTTTTTTAAATACATAAAAAATACAAAAATCTTCCAAAATCAACAAAAATAATACAAAATTTGTAAAGTACAAAAAAATGTTTGGTATTTTTTATTATTTTTACCATATTTGAAAAATCCAAAACGAGTGTGTGTCTTTTATTTCATTGTCTTTAATTTTTCTTAGTTTAAAAAATAAAACGTAAAAAATATAAAATCTTAAAAACCACAAAATCATAAAAAGAAAAATAAAAATCCTTTGAATCTCTTTGATTTGACTACCTGGCTTGTAATTGTGGTCCTTGTATTCGACCATGGTCGTTATACCAGGTTAATAAAAGTAGCTTAGACCACTTGATTTATTTTGTGGTTGAATGAATTTTCTCGATTTCGGATTGGTTAATTTAGGCATAATGAAACTTTAATTAATTCCTTAACCTGAGTTAGCTAAAGTCACTCATCATCTTTACTTCATTTTCTTATCGCATTTTACTTCCATAGCCTAGTTCACATCATAGTTTCTTTACTTAGTGTTAAACTTGGCATAATTTTAGTATCTAAAATCGTTGGAGCCTTAAGCTCCAGCTCGAATTCTCTTTGATCCCGATTGTTCCTCGATGCATTTTCTCCCCCTCTTCGATCCCCTTCACCTTCCCCATCATATCCCTTCACAAACCACCCTGACTCTGCAAGATTCAGATCGATCCGAGCTCCTCCCTTCATCCCCTTATTGGAGCTCCTTGTCACCTTCATCCCCACATTATCCAGCTTCAGCAATAGGTTGAATACCTTCGCCTCAAGCCGACCATTTGTTTTGTGCAGGTCTTGGATCTAAACGAGCCTCCAGAAGAAGACTCAGATCCCAATTCAGAGCTTCAGGTCATCCCGATCTCCAAGGTCCCTCTCATGGATCGCAGACCCATTCGAGCCATCCTGTAGATATCGCTTGGTCCTAGGAAGCTAGTGTAGCTGCTAGTGAGGAGAATGGTGCTCGGAGATGTTTAGATCAACCACGAGGCGCAAGGAGAAGCGCTAGATCGAGCTACTTAAAGGGATAAAGTTCATAGAGCCCCCATCTGTTTTGTATTTTATATTTGGTTCTGAAAATATTAAGCACCCTTAAAATAGTTCTGTAAATATTTGCAAAGGACCCTCCTCATTTATTGTATATTACATTAGAGTCCAAGCCAGGTCACCTTAGTTGAGCTAGACATTTTGCGGAGAGGACCATATAGGTTTCTTTATTTAGCTTTAGTATTTAAAATTATAGAATAGTGAAATACTTTGGGTAATTTGCAAGTTAACCCTCAAACTATATTTTTATTGCAAATATTCCATTATTAAGCTATTTTATTTTATATATGTATTTATATTTTTATTAAATAACTCATCTATCCTATTAAATCTAGAAAAAAACGATGTAGATGCTCGATATATTGCTCTTTTAATGACATATTTCCATTTAGCATTTTATTGCATTTGCCTAATTATTAAAAATCTAATAGGAGCTATTATTCGTTACCTAGATATACAAATACAAAAAAAATAGAAAACCACTTTTAAAAATTCAAAAAAAATATATATATATTACCATATAATCCAACTATAGACTAAAAATCACAAAAAAATATAAAAGAAAAAAAAACTGAAAATTGAAAACTCTGAAAAACTTATAAAAATAAGTAAAAATTGATTAAAATTCCAAAATTATTTGTTTTTGTTGTTTATATTTATTTAAATTGTATACAATATATTACAAATAGTTTTGGGAATTTTTGGACTTATTATTAAAACCCAAAGCAATCCATTCTAATTATTATACCTTATATTTTGCTATATTTAATACCCTAAAAATACCTAAAAATAATAATAAAATATCAAAAAATACAAAATAGAGAAAATTATAAAAGCATAAAACATTTTATTTTACATATTTTTACTATATAGAGATATACTTAAAAATATAGAACGTTATATATATTATAGACAGATTATAATACATTAATAGTTATTATTATTAATATTATTATTTATAAATACCTATAAATATAATTAAACCATTAAAAAAAGTCGTTTCTTGTATATATTTTCCTATATTTCTATATTTTTTATTATATACCCTTATATATTATTTATTATATCATTATATCATTATATATATTATATCTTAAGAAAAAGAAAAAAAATGCAAAATTAAAAAGAAAATAAAAATTGAAAGAAAATTAAAAACATAACAATATAAAAATTAGACATCTATAAAAATTAAATATAATTAAAAAGCACAAAAAATCAAAAGGATAAAAAGTAAAATAATTTTTTTTATTTTTATTAGGAGACAATAAATTCCCTATACGTGATTTACTCATAGCAGTTTGACCCCTGCACTTGATGTCTATACATATTTTTACGTAGGGTATAATAAATTTCATCATTCATTTCTTTATTATTTTAGCATTATTATGGATTGATTGTTTGCATGAATTGATTGATCTTGTTCTGAGTACTGAGAGAGCGGCCAAAACAACGATTACTAGATCCGACTTATCTGACACCATAGGCCCTCCAAGATCGGGCATTAGAAATCCTTGATTGATCTGTTCAACAAAATGGCGTTGTTTCCGGAGAGCAACTCTTTGGATAGGTTTAATGTAAATTTTTGTCTACATTATCTATTTTATTTTTATAAATAACCTTTTATCTGTTTCTGACATATTTCTTTATTGAATTCTCTGCGAGGGACTGTGATGAATCCATGATTCACATACTTTATTCTTTTCTATTAGCCAAATTCCCTATGCAAAATACCTGTAAAAATATAACAAATCCAATAAATTAGCATTGTGCATGCTTTTTATAATAATTCATTTTTAGCATTCTTTTTAACTAAAATAAAAGAATAAAGAAGAAAAGAAAAAGAATAAAAATAAAGATGTAATAATGCAATAAGTACAGACTGGCCCGAACCCCGAGAGAAGGTCAAATATTGGCCCAGTCGATAAGGAATAAAGTAGGGAGAGATAGGGTCCTTAATATAGACCCTAGGGCATTTTTCTCTAGTACCCCGGTTATCCAAGGAAAATAACCAGCCCTCAGGGGTATTTATATGAGGCTACTATAGACAAGATAAGAAGAGTGCTACTTCTACTTCTCTAAGCTCGTCTAGAATATAAAAATGGTGCATTACTAAATAGACAAGGAAAGGAAACTAGAGTTAGAGGTGAGCGACGACAAACCTTGCCGACCAGGAAACAGAGGCGACAAGCTAGAAAGGCTATAGGCGACACATTCAACAAGGTAGAACAGAGAGAAAGCCTACTTCTTTTCTGGGAATGGGCCTGGGCGAAGAAGAACAGATAGAGCCTCTCTTCAGTCTGCTCTAAATCATCGTAATCTTACCAGGATTCAACACTCATGCATGCACACTAAATCATTGCTTCTAACATGTCAGAAAATAACTAAGATGGAAGTCAGATGTGTTCGAGAAAGTCGTAAATATTCAAAAAAACCTAAAAATACCTTATATATTGCTCATCATGAGCATTTTTCATCACTATGTAGATTGTGTGTATATATTATATTATTAATTTACTTCTCAATAAAAAGATCTAAAAACAATTTATTTCCTTAATAAAACTTGTAAATAACAATATAATAAATATAAAAATAATTGCAAAATTAAATTGTGTACAATTGTACAATACACATACTTATATATGTGTGTATTTATTTATTTCGTTTGTAAATAAATGGTATACATTGTATATTTAAACACTTGTATATACTCCTAGTAATCAAATAAAATTAAAATAACATTCATAAAATACAAATTAAAATAAAAATAAATTCAATTCTTCATTGTACAAAAAGACTAATAATGTATATAGTATACATAAACCTAATTTATTAACACTTGTAATTAACTTGTAAAAATCCAATAAAAATATTTGTACACTCTTTAAATTATTTTGTAAATAAATAAAATATAAAATAATTGTTTTTATAAAAATAATAAAATAAAATATATGTATATAAATGTAGGTATATTATACCTATACACAATAGTATATACCATAATATAATTATTATTAAATTAATTAAAAATCACATAAAAATATCTTGTAGAATAACTATCATTATTTTTTATAACTTTCTATTTTAAAATCATTTACTATTTTTTATTAATTTTCTCTAATTTTGTAATTCCCTTTTCTGATTGGTCAACCCGGGTCTGTTGACCCAAGTCAACCTCCCCCCTTCCTAGTCCAACCCGGACATTCCTTCGCCGGACCCATTTTCTCCCTTTTCCCCAGCCTGAGTCTGACCACGTTATCCCTCGAATCTTGCACCTGAATGTTCCCAGGATCCGTGATCCTCGCGATTCCCTTGGTTTCATCGGATCTACTTCGGTTCACGTGAAACCTCTCAATTCTTCCAGATGCCTAAGGAGACCTATAAATTTTATCCTCGAGCTCTGTTGTGCCCTAGCTCATTCCTAGCGCCTCCTCCCCTCTCCTTTCATTTGGAGCTCAGATTGGTGCACAGTTGATCGCAGCTCGATAGTGGACGGAGCTCTCCGTTGCGAGTAGCCTCCTCGACCTTTCATAATCTAGTTGAGGCAATCAACCCGCCATTCACTCAGCCTTACTCCGCCATCCACTTCAGCGCATTCAGGTTCCTTCACCCCTTCACATTTTGTTGTTTTCCTCTGATTTCATTCATTATAGTCGTCCGCTTCTACATCTCCGACTACCATGTCAGGAGCTCATCTAGATCATCTACTCGCACCGATTCGCACATGACTTCACCTTACATCTTCCAGCATACCTTGATCACCCTAAATCTCGCATATCAGAGCGATATTAGGCTCAGAATTCCCTCCTCCATGTGCGCCGGAAGTCGATCTCCATACCCCTTCTCTTCTCTGGCTTTCACCTCAAAATAACCCTAGCCAAGGCTTCGCCTTCGAGCTACGAGTATCATTGCAGGTTCAGGTGCGCACGAGGAGTCAGATCGAGCACCATCAGACGCAGTTGAGCACCTCTAGGCAACAGCTCTTCCAAATCTCTATCAAATAGTTTCTCAACCATCTGAGGCTCTAGTCCGATGCGTAATCACTTCCGGGGGTGATGGACCCTTTGGCCAGCTGATCAAGGCATTTCAGCTCCAGATATTCATGATCAAAGCAACCCCAGTGCCACCTTCTTCACGTTCTTCCAGTCCTCTTCATATCCATTGGATGAGAAGACCTCCTCCTAGTTTTGATAAAGACCACCCATACCCACCCAAAACTGGGCGGTCTGATCAAGATTCATGTTGATCAGAGCTACACGTCATTGCATTTTCTCGAGATCGTTAGATCCATACCTGCGGACGATCATGACCGTATGTCAGTGCCACAATCCTGCACCGTCAGATCCTCTTCAAAGGTGCATCAGAGTCGTCAGAGCTGCATGTGCACATCATGCCACCTTTAGGGTATATTGCACTTTACCCCTTTTATTTTTTTTACTTTTTAGTCCAATAATGTAATAGTTAGTTAAAAACTATTTGCAGTAAGGACCTCAGAGTTTAGATATTTGCATTTTAGTCCATCTAAACCATAATCATGTACTTGTACACGTGCTTTTTTGGGTGATTTGCAAGTTTCAACCTGTGCTTTTATGTGTTAATAAAATAGAAGAAGTTTCCAAAAATTGCATATATACCCCTATGTGTTTGAATCACGTGTGTCGCACATTCTATGCTGGATTATTTGCATTGCTAGCCTTGAAGTTTTATTGTGTGTTCCTAATTGACCCTAGAAATTTGAATAATTACGTCCGTGTCCTTTTATACACATTATTTTTTGTCTTTTTTACTGCAATAAATAGCAATTTAGCTCCAAAAATTCTACAACTGTTCCGTGTAGCTCATGTTATCATATTCTTTCAGTTATATTTTTTGTGTGCCAAATTTCCTTTATTTACTATTATTAAAAATTCAAAAACAGTATAAAAAATCCTTATTCGGCTTAGAAAATTCATTAAAAAATCGAAAAATGCCTTAAAAATCTAAAAATTTGTGGAAGCCTTATTTTGATTTATTCCATTTTCTATATAGTTTTCATCTTATTTGCTTTTATAAAAACCTAAAAATTTGAAAAATCCTAAAAACACCATAAAATTATACAAAATCGTAGAAAATCCAAAAATTGTTCTTGGTTTCTCCTTGTAGATATTTGCATATAGTTTTTAATAAAATCGATTCCTAGGAGTATTAAGCAAATTTGACATTTTAAATTTGAAAAAACACTCCAGACTGTGCAATGTTCGGTTATTTTCTCAGTTTTTGATTTTTATAAAATCCCAAAAACATCTAAAATTTATCAAAAAATTATAAAAACATTAAAAAAATGTTAGAAACACAAAAATCTTTGTACTTGATTTTACTTGTTATTTTTATCCTATTTTAAAAATACAAAAAGAGTGTATATTTGTTTTTTATTCTTTGTCTTTATTTTCCTTATTTTCAAAAATTAAAAATTTACAAAATTAAAAACCACTAAAAAGAAAATAAAAATCCTTTAAATCTCTTGATTTGACTATCTGGTTTATCGTAGTGCTTCTTGTGTTCGACCCTGGTTGATATACAAGGTTAATAAGAGTAGTTTAGACCACTGTTTTACTTGCTTGATTTGTTTGTGGTTGAATAATTTTCTCGATAGCGATTCAGTTAGTTTTAGTGACAACGATGGCTTAATTAATCAACTTAACCCTAGCCAACCGTTACGCTCATCAGAATGGCATCGTTGCCGGGGTGCACAGCTAGGTAGTTAGGATTGTGTTTTCTTGTTTGTTTTTTTTTTCTGTTTTTATTTTTCTCTTTATATTCTTTTAATTTATTTGCTTATATTTATCATAACTATTTCTGACACTCTTCTTGTTTCACCTTTGTTGCGAGGGGCCTGCGGAGCAAGGTAGGCTATCTTAGGAGAGCCAACAAACCCGAGCGAGGTGGAGGCCGAGTGTTCTACACTAACTGGTAGGAGAGAGCAGCGTAGGAGGAGCAGACGACCGTCTTTATTTTTCAGTCATTTTATTTTCATTTTTGTAATTAATTTGTAACTATTATTGACACTTGCCCTTTTTTGTTTTTGAGGCCACTATAAACCTTGGATTGCGAGGTTTGTTTCGTCAAGTACCGATGCACTTGGGGGATATCACCGTATTTTGGTTTTCATCACTTTATTTTTATTTGTTTTCTGACTTTAATTTCTGTTGTTTTTATGTGCTTGAGCACCTAGACATAGGATTTTTTTGGTTGAGCCAGGTAGAGATTAGGTCCAAATCCCTAATAGAATATATGTTCATATAGAATTCGATTGGACTAGACTTAGTCAAAATAAAGTGGTTCTTCCCATAACAGAAGCTTCTGTTTAAGATGAATCTCGCCTTTGCTTGCATGTAGCATAATTTTAATTTATGCACGGATCATATTGCATGTAAACTATTGGAGCAAGGTTCGCCTTCTATCTCGTGCATGCATTCATAGTTTCTCGTGCATTGACTTTTCAATCTTCCTCCCCCTATTTTCTTAGACTTATAAATAAAAGGAAATTGAAAAAATTATTAGATATGTCTTTATTAAAAAACCAAAAAAAGTGATAACCCAATAAAATCTAGACTGCTAAACAAACTCGGTCCTAAAATAAATGTAAAGATCACATTCATCATTTTGAGGAGAGTGACCCCCTCCTTGTTTACAAGTACTTATCTCCAGACTGAGTGGGTGAGGAAGTAGCCGCTAAGGAATAGAGCCCAGATACCTGGACTTGTGCCCTATGCTCCTGTACATTACTCATTGATGTGTGGTTGAGATGCAAGAACTTGCCTTTGACCCATAGTAGAAGTAGTCTTGTCCAAGTTGGGTGTGCACCGCTGGCTTGGTTAGTTTCTACCCCAGATGACCTCACCCATGAGTCTGCTTTTAATAACTGCATTATCACTAAACTCTAAAACAGAAAAGATTAATGATCGAGCTTTCATAGTCATCATTGTGTTGAGTTGGTGAATTGGGGGTTTGTTTTATCATCATTATTTTCAGTATATATCTATTCTTCACTACACCCCACATAACGATGATGGGCAGGCGGTCGCTTAGGTTACCTTTGGTGGCACTACATCACAACACACTTGTCCATTCATCTAGGGCAGTTCTTGAGAGCACAAACCTGCTCTCAGAACCCGAGTATTCCACCCCCCCCCCCCTTCTTCTTTGACCTTCCCCACCCATCACGTGAGGTACAACAGCAACAGCTAGAGCAAATTTTTGTTGACTTGGCAACACCTGAGATCCGCTCTTTTTCCTTTTCAGAGGGTGATGAGATGGCCCAAGAGCGGAGAGAGGATGAGCATCCAGATATTCACGATGTGTTTAATCAGTCTACGATCAACAGCACCCTCCTGGCATCCCTAGAGGTGATGTAGAGACAGATTAGGGACCATGGGTTTCTCATGATAGAGGTGAGGAGGGAGTTGCCACATATGCAAGATGGGAGAGTAGATGAGAGAGTTAAGAGACCTGGAGGAGGACCAACCATACCAGAGAATTGAGCAGATGCTAGAGTACATGCGAGACCATTGTGCACCATGAGGGTGTTGCACAACCCTTGTGCGACTCTCTCATAGGTGGATTCAGTTGCCTGCCACTCTTGGCGATTTGAGCTCTAGCCCCAGACGATTCAGTTGTTGCCCAAGTTCCATGGGCACACCATCGAGGAGCCCCATCTACATCTCTAGGAGTTCGAGATGATTTGCAGCACAGTCCACGACACGCTGGTGGACAAGGATACAATCAAGCTGATAGCCTTCCCATTTTCCTTGGTTAATAGGGCAACCTACTTGCTAAAGCATTTGGGGATGGATGTCACTACCTGGGAGTAGTTGAGGACCGAGTACCTCAACAAGTGCTATCCACTCGATCGGAGGAATGCAGCAAGAGCCATGATCAACAATTTCACCAAGATCCCAAATGAGCAGTTCCATGAGGCTTGGGATCGATTCAGAGAGCTCATAGACAGGTGTCCACATCATGATATTAGCAATCCCAATCTTGTCCAGAGCTTCTTTTGTGGGCTGACACCTGAACTATAAGGGATAGTCAACGCCTCATTAACCAGAAGTTGGACCGCATGGAGATTATAGAGAAGAAGATTTGTCAGGGCCTAGATAAGCTCAACATGATTGATGAGCTGGCCTAGACTTTGAGTGACCTTAAGACACAGATCAAGTGTCTCCAAAAGGCATAGAGGGCTTCATTGCCATAGTCTATGTCACAGACTAATCAGGGGAGCAGATATTCACAGCCATCCGCCTCATACAAACAGGTTCACCACATTCAAGTGGAGCACGTTCAGCCACCCCCATAGTACTAGTTGCCACCACCCCCTTCACCAGACACACAGTTGGTGGTCTACCAGAGTGATCAGCCATTGGTGTCCCTTCCCTCACTGATGAATGAGCAGTCGGAGCCGTTAATGGAAGTCAACTAGATTTGGTATTCCCAGTTCCAATAGCAACTCAGTATCTGCTGTGATCACCCAGACTTTAGATGGTCCACTGGAGGTGCTCAGTCCCAGCAGCAGCCTCTGGTACAACTAGGACAGTGTACGCAACAGGAGCCCCAATATTCCTAGCATACCGTTCCTCGACCCCAGTACTAGGGTCAGTTGTAGAGGCAGCAACAGCCTCACTCCCAGTTTCATAAGCCTCCCCCTCACTCTTACCACCAGCAACAACATGTCCCATCTCAACACTTTTAGAGAGGCAACCCATCTGATTCCCATACACCCTCGTATGAGAACCCAGCTTTAGAGGATCTCACTCGAATGCTTATAGAGAAGCAGACCACTTTCAGGCGAGAGATGGATGAGTTCAGGCAGGAGATGAGAGAGATCATCAAGGGCAAGGCCGCCATACACACACAGATTAATTCCAATCTGAATAATCTGAAGAGGAAATCTGAGTAGGTACAATCTATAGAGTTCACCACTCGTAGTGAGGTACTCAATGACATTCATTTTTTATTTATTTGATGCTGATTTTGTGACATTTAAGAGCGGTAGGAAGCCAGCCAGTGGTGACTCATCTAGGCAACAACAAGATTCCCATTTAGGAGCGCTAGATGAGCAAGTGAGCGGTGTTGATGCCGTTGATGTTGATGGTGGTGCTGATGCCACCTACTTTGAGTATGATCTAGTCGATGGTGTTGATGCCATCCCTTCTCCAGATGTTGCAGATAGTGGTGTTGATGCCACCGGTATTCCATATGACGGGCCCAAGAACGGTACTGATGCTGCTTCTTCAGATCTTGTCGGTGGTACAGATACCACCAAGAGTCTATGTACAGATGCTCCAACTGTTTTGACTCGTATTCCTGTACTTGGGATGATTTTCTTAGAAAAATAAAAAAATGGTAAAAATTTAGAAAAACAAAAATATGAATAAAGGAAAGGTTTTTGTATCTTCTCTTGGTCCATCTGATGTGATTGATGATGATTGTATGGATTCCATCCATTTTCATGATCAGAAACCCACTCCTACTTCAAACCCTCAAGCTTTTGAAGAGGGTCCCTCTATCCCCATCCCTCAAGCACTCCACTTAGGGAAGGACAAAAAATGGAAAATCCCAAAAGACAATAACTAGAGTTCAATGAGCATATGATAGATCAATTCCATATCCAACTGACTCTCTATGAGGCATTAGAGCACATCCCTCTCTTCCAGAAGAACCTTAGAGATAATACAACAGTCCATAGGAAGAAGAGTTGCAACCACAGTGCAGAGATCCATGTGCTCACTCGTGCCACGTGCTTCGTTATTCAGAACTGATTGCTAACCAAGAGACCGGATGTAGGGGCTCCATATTCCAGATGTCACATTTACGAACAACGGTCCGATCATACTCTATTAGACAGTGGGTCTTTGATTAACCTTCTTTCAGCAACCTTACTTGACCGCTTCAAGTTGGCCCTCTAAGACAGAACGGGACAATACTTCAGTTTGTAGATATATCTGTCAAGAGACCGAATGGGTTATTGAAGGGCGTGGCCATCACCATTTAGGGCCTAAAATTCCCCGTGGAATTCGTTGAGTTGGATATGGAGATCCCTGAGTGTGTGATTGATACCCCCATCATATTAGGTCAACCTTTCATGGTGACATCAAAGGCCATGTCTGATCATGATAGCGGAAAGGTATCCTTTTGTGTCAAGGGTGAGAGTATACAAATAGAAATGATTGAGGAGTTGAGAGCTGGAGATATAGCAAGCTCAGAGCAGGGATCGGAGCAGATGACAGATTCAGAGCTAGACATCTACCACGAGTGTGACTTTGTGATTACAGATGATGAGGCAGTTTGCGCATATCCGATTTCACGAGCTCTTGTCACACCTTCAAAGCCATCAGAATCATAGATGCCAGCTGATGAGAGTTTGGAGAGCACACTTGTGGTGCAGGAAACTTTAGAGGTTGACAATGCAGATTCTGGTAGTGAGATTGATTTCATTTCGTGTCACTTAGATTCAGATCCCTCAGACACAGATTTTGATTGGCAGAATTTTAATGATTATTTGCCATGTTTGATGTCTACAGAGCTGACAACCAGAACGGAGATAGAGCCAGTGCAGTTGATAGAGACACCAGTAGGGCCATCTTCGTCGAGCTGAGAGATGCAGCGAGAGTTCTCACATTTAGATCTGGTAACATTCACTTGGACATTTTCAAAGGCCAGATTCTCCAGCTCCTACATGCCCTGATTTTAAGACCTTATAGCATATCATGAACTATAGATTTCTTGCAGGTGAGCCAGATATGTTTCCAATCATTATCTTAGTGGATTTGACTAATGACCACGAATCTCATTTGATGGAGGTCCTTGAGAGGATCCGCAAGTCAATAGGTTGGTTAGTAGCATATCTCTAGGGGATAAGTTCGACCCTATGCTCCCACCACATCTGTCTCGAGGATGATGTCAAACCTTCGTGTGAGTTTCAACGTAGGCTGAACCTGAATCTCTGAGATGTGATCATGAAGGAAATATCTAAGTGGTGGAGCGTCGATTTTATCCACCCCTTCTCCGAATCCAAGTGGGTTTGTCCATTACATGTGGTACCCAATAAGACGTGTATCACTACAGTTGTGAATGACTCTGGAGAAGAGATTGCTAGCCGTATACCCACTTCTTGGAGGGTCTGTGTGGACTACAAACGATTGAATCGAGCCACCAAGAAGGATCACTTCCCTCTACCATTTATTGATCAGATTATTGAGATATTAGCAGGGAAGAGTCATTAATGCTTTCTTGACAGGTACTCTAGGTATAATTGATGGCCATTGCGCCCGAAGACCATGATAAGATGGAATTCACATGTCCATTTGGGACATATGCTTTTAGACGGATGCCCTTTGGATTATGTAATGCCACAGATCCATTCCAAAGGTGCATGCTTTCTATCTTTTCGTACATGGTGGGTGAATATTTAGTGGTTTTCATGGACTATTTTTCGGTCTACGACGATGGGCTTGATGCTTGTCTTTCTTGCCTAGACCATATGCTTCAGCGGTGCATTGAGGTCAACCTTGTTCTATCTTGGAAGAAGAGTCATTTTATGATGACTCGAGGGACGGTCCTTCGTATCACATCTCCAACAAGGGCACGGAGGTCGATCTGGCCAAGGTGGATATTGATGAATACTCATTCATCACTCTTTATTCTTATATTTTAGCTACAAAAACCTTTGCAAATGCATGTATATGTTTGTAAATACAAATAATTACCAAAAGCATGCATGGTGTAAAAACTAATAATTAGCATGTTTTTGTGCAAAAATAAAAGAATAAAGATTAAAAAGAAAAAGAGGGAAATATTTAGAATAAATATTGAGCAACCTAATCCCAAGGGAGGACTCAGCATGGGCCTGACTGCATAAAAGCCAAAGTAGAGAGAGATAGGGAGCTCATGTGTGTAAATATACCTGTAAATACAATAAATATATTTTTCCTCCAATAATAAAATAAATGGTTGTTGTATATATTTGTGAATATTTATAAACATAAAATCAAAATAAAAATTGAAAAAATCAAAAAGGAAATAAAAAGAGTCACTTGTGCATATTCACCATGTACATACACCCACACCTATATTTATTTCACCCTATAAATAAATTAATTTCCCTAAAAATTTGTATATATTCTATCTTTTATGGTGTAAATAAATAAAATAAAAACCATAAAAACAAAAATCAAATAAAAAGAACAAAATTAAAAACCAAAAATAACATTGTACATATACCATGTATATAGATGTATATATCTATTTATTTCACCCTTGTATATAAATAATAAAAATAAAATAAAAATACTCTTTTATTCCTAATTTTATGCTATAAATAAATAAAATATGAAATGGGAATAAAAATGTACAAAAATAACAAATTAAATATCAAAAATTAAAATCATATATTGTATATATACCTATATATAGCACCCTAGTGTAAATACCTTGTTTTTATTTTGAAAAATTAATTAAAAATCACCAAAAAATAGAAAAAATAAAATAAACATTTTTCATATTTTGAGCTTTTAATAATTTGGCCATTTGCTATTTTTAAATGAATATTCAAATCATTTACACGTGGCCTATCCCCATTGGTCCACGGGGACGTTGACCCCCCGGTCAACTCCCCCCTGTGGACCACTTCCCACGGGTCGATGACGCCCGACCCGACTTCTCAATATTTTCGTGTCACGACCCGATCACCATACCCGCAACCCCCGAGCTCTGATCGTCCCCCTTGCATCTGAGATCTTCGCCGACGTATCCGCGTGGGGATCCGTGCTTCGCGGAACCCTGCCCGATCCATTCTTCTCGGATCTGCACCCATATTTAATCCGAGCTCCGCCTCCCTGTTCTTCATCTTTGGCTCATTCGCTTTCCACCCAGTGAGTTCCTTCGCCTCCGCGAGAGTGACAGCTCGCTCCAGGCATTATTGCAGCGAGGAGGGGACGTCTCGACCACTGATCCGGCGAGCTTGCGCCGCCGTGCGCCGCCTGGAGGTAGCGCTAGAGCCTCGGACACCGACGGTCCTCGAGGCAAGGACCAGGAGCACCCCCTGCTCTTCCCCAGTCGAATCCATCCAGTAGGTAGCCCCTTCTCCCTCTCTATTTCTTTAATTTCGCATTTCGCCCAAATCTCCCCGTCACCTTCGAGCTTCGATTCCGCCTACACGAGCCACCTATTCGATCATCGGAGCAGCCCATCACGATCGCCTTCTCCTCACGCATCTTCTCCACCCCTTCATTCAACCCAGTTCGCAAAGGAACTGGGCTTCGAGTTCCATTGCCGACGCCTCGCCGGAGCTCGCACGCCCCGCCGCACCGACCACCTTCACCCCCGCTTACAGGGTCGAGGCAATTTGCCCTCGACCCGCGAGTGCGTTGCTGTGCTTTGCAGGTCCATTCGAGGCCATCTGAGGGTCTTGACCATTTGAAGCAGCCGCTCCTCCTCCGCCAATGCCGTCGGAGCTCTCCAGAGCTCCTCGCCACCATTGGAGGGTGCCATTAGACGCGGGAGGCCCCCACGCAACTTCTCCGATCATCTGTGGCCTCCAAGGAGGACTCCAGTGCCAGCACGAGCCCGGCGAAGTTCGCCGGCGATAAGTTCGTCCTCCATCCTGCGCAGCCGTCCGATCGCTCCAGTTCGCATCGCAGCCATCCACGCCAGGAGCTGCCTCCACCATTCGATCCTTGGAGGAGTGGTCGTGACCGTCGATCGTCGAGGGTTAGCCCCAGCGCATCTGAGCCGATGGATCTACACGTGGCGCTCATCCGACGACCGACGTAATAAAGGGTAAATTTCACTTTAGGCCCTTAGTTTCTTAGTAGTTCTGCTGTAGTCCTGTAAATATTTTAGATAGTTTATTTTAGTTTGGTAATTTGCACCGTGGACCCTGTTGTTTTCTGTATTTACGTGTATGCCCCTGTGTAGTGGATTACGTGCGTCGACACGTGCTTATCTGGGTTATTTGCATGTTTAGCCTTGTTGTTCTAGGGTGTTACTGAATGAAGTTATCTTTTTAGTATTTGCAGATATGCCCCTGTGAATGGTTTTAATGTGCATGTGCGTTATATTTTGGGTATTTTACACTGAGGTCCCTGGACTTTTAGTACTTGTTACTAAATAGTCCAGAAACCTTAGTTTCCTTGCAAATAGGTCCCTGACTGCCCAGGTCACGTGCCTCGCGCGTGATTTTGTGGAGAAATTGCACCGGACCCCCTGGAACTTCTACTATTTGCGTACAGGTCCCTGTGTACTGTACCCTTCTTTTTATTTTTAATAAAATAGCAAATTAACTCCAAATTTAATGAAAATTGGAAACATGGCTCCTGCCATGGTGTAAATGTTTTTATAAATTTTGGAGACATTTTTTATTTCATTTGATATTTTTAAAAATTCAAAAACAAGTTTTTCTTTATTGTCTAACTTTAAAATTCACAAAAAAATATTAAAATACCTCTAAAAATTACAAAAAAAAATTATACAGTAGTTATTTTACCTTGTTTGATTTTCTGACCAGTTTTGGTCATTTTTGGATATATAAAACCCATTAAAATTGAAAAACACTAAAAACCCTATAAAAATTCTAATAATTAATTGAAAAAACCAAAAATAATAATTCGAGTGCCTAAATTTTCCTTGTGTTTTCTTCTATAAAGGAAAATTACCTTCAGGCGTTAATAGGCCATTTTGTATTTTAATTTGGCCATTGACACCTGACTGGACAGTACCCTTTGTTTTCTGCCTTGTTTGATTTTTATAAAATCCAATAAACATCAGAAAAATACCAAAAATTAACCAAAAACAGTAAAAAATATAAAAAAACATAAAAACATTTTTATTTGAATTTTTGAGTGATTTTTGAGTCATTAAATAATTGTTGTAGTTGCCTGTTTTATTGTTTTCTTCATTTTCTAAATTAATTAAAAATCCAAAAAATATATAGAAATTAAAAATCCAACAAAAAGACTTTTATTTTATTTTATTCTTTTTTTAGACTACTTCGTAGGTCGCGAGGCCATCACGTGCTCCTTGTGTTCGACCCTGGTCGCTATACCAGGTTAATATAATAGCTAGACCGCTACTTGTGTTTCACTTGATTTTGGCCTTTGTTTGGTGGTCTGATTTTTCTCGATTGACACCGCCCGGTGACTCGGGTCGCAATGACCCTTGATCTATTTTCTTTCACCCGTGTCTTGGTGGTTTTTCGGTCATCAGATATCATCAAGAAGCTTACTCCACCATCCAATTTGAGACAGTTGTTGTCTTTTTTGGTTATGTCGGTTTCTATCGACAATTCATTCAGGACTTCAGTCGTATTGCCCAACCTCTTACTGATCTTTTCACGAAAGACATTGAGTTTCTTGTATATGATAAGTGTCTTTCATCATTTGAGACTCTCAAGAATTTGATTGTGCAGGCTCCTGGCCTTCAACCTCTTGATTGGTCTCTCTTATTCGAGATCATGACAGACGCTTCTGATTTTACCATAGGGGTTGTACTAGGACAGAGGAGGGATGGATTGTCTTTTTCCATTCACTACACTAGCCATACTTTGGATGCCTCGTAGTGGATTTATACTGTTACATATAAGGAGATGCTAATGGTAGTCTTTGCATTGGATAAGTTTAGATCTCATATTCTCGGATAGAGTAACTATTTACATTAATCACACCGCCATCCGCTACTTAATGGATAAGAAGGATGCCAAGGCACGCTTAACTAGATTGATCCTTCTACTCTAGGAATTTGATATTGAGATTAAGGATAAACTTGAGTCAAGAATGTGGTGGTGCATCACCTCTCCCGATTAGAGCATCTTGAGGATTCAGAGACAAGCACGCCTATCACTGAGACTTTCCCAGATGAGGCGATTCTTGCTATCACCTCTCTCCCATGGTATGTTGACATTGTGAACTGCCTTGTTGCCAAGAAAATTCCACAAGGTTGGACCAGACAGCGACTTGAGACTTTCCTAACGAAAGCCAAGTCGTACTATTGGGAGGATCCGGCCATTTACCACGAAGGGGGGGATAGTGTCTGGTTTCGGTGTATTCCCTAGGAGGAGCACCATAGCGTCCTCACCTATTGCCAAAAGCTTAAGGTAGGAGGACATCACTCTGGGAGACGGACAACTCAAAAGGTTCTCCAATCCGACCTTTGGTGGCCAACACTCTTCAAGGATTTAGATGAGTTCGTGAAGAGGTGTACAAACTATTAGAGGATGGATAGTTGTGGTCATAGAGACATGATACCGATGCAGCCCATTCACTTCTTTGAGGTTTTTGGCGCATGAGGCATCGATTTTTGGGCTCACTCCCTAAGAGTCAGGTATTTGAGTACATTTTGTTGGCTATGGATTATGTGAGACGTTGGGTTGAGGCCATCCCCGCCCAAGCCACTGATGGGGGATTGTTTGCATATTTTTAAAGAAAAATATCAAATCACAGTTCAGGGTTCCAAGAGTTTTGATTTCTGATGTGGGGACTCATTTTATCAATGACAGGGTAACGGTCCTTGCTAACGAGTTTAGCATAGACCATAGAGTTGCCACTCCATATCATCCACAAATGAATGGTCTTGCTGAGGTTTCGAACCTGGAGATCAAGACATTATTGCAAAAGATTGTCCGCCCAGACCGAAAGGATTAGTCACAGGTTTGGACTCAGTCTTATGGGCCTATAGGACCTCATTTAAGACACCTTCATCTCCATTTTGACTCGTTTATGACAAGTCATACCACTTATCTGTGGAGATCAAGCACAACTCACTATGGGCAATCACAGAGATATTACTGGACTCAAAGAGTGTAGCAGGCCAAAAGAGAGCAGAGTTGGCAGCCCTGGAGGAGCTTAGAGATACAACCTTTCAAGTAGCCTACAATATAATGATAGAGTGAAGATATGGCATGATTCATACATCAGCCATAAGCAGTTTGAGCCTGATCAGAGAGTATGGCTATTTGATGCATGATTGAAATTATTTCTAGGGAAATTACATAGCAAGTGGGAAGGTCCCTATTTAGTCAGAAAGTTGCATGATAACAGTAGTATTGACATATACGAGTTGTCTTCTGAGTCCACCTTCGAGTCAATGGTCAATGCCAGAAGCTCTTTCTTGATCATGAACCATTGACCATTGATGTTACCTTGATTCATTTTGTAGGAGATATGATATTTGATTCTCATCTTATGCATCTCATACCTGATTTACACTTCTGCCTGCCTCTTTGTATATCCATGTTTTCTGTTCTATTCTTCCATTCTTCCATTCTATTTAACATCCCAGGTCTAACTTGGGATTCTTGCTATACGTAGGATGCGCTCTTCCTAAGTATAGGGGGTGTTGAACCTGTATTGTTCATATTTCTTTCTATCGTATTACCTTTGTTTTGTTGTCCATACTCAGGGAAATCTAACCCTAAGTATAGGGGAGGTAATATGTTTTTCATTTCTTTGATTGTTCCCTTGCTTGTCCTTCAACTGTTGATATTCTTGTCTATAGTTAGGGATCTTTTACCCTAAGTATAGGGGGGACAAGTTGAGTCGCTGATTACATGTTCATTCTCTTCCTTGATTTTTCCCTTTTGTACAATCTTCTATACTTAGGATTACTTGATCCTAAGTATAGAGGGGATCACCAACTTCTATTATTCTTTGAATCAATGTAGTATAGGATTCTTTTCACTTTGATATACTTAGCACGAATTATGTCTTCCTTTGTCGCTCTATGATCACTTGAGTATATCATTCAAACTAAGTATAGGGGGTGTCGTATATATTGTATATATACTTCAGCCATAACTCATACTTTGTGCGTGTTAATATTATGGCTGGAAAAAAATTTTATAAAAATGTTTGCAAAAATGTATGTAAAATTTTATGTAAAAAGTTTTGCAAAAACGTTTGTAATTTTATTGAATAAACCTTTGTAAAATTATTTTTGTACAGATTTTTGTAAAACGTTTGCAAAAATATTTTGTTTGTAAAATGTTTGTAGATTATTTTTTGTATCAAAATTATGTATATGGTACAAATGTTTGTAAAATGTTTGTGAAATAAATGGTTGCAAAAACCTTTTTGAAAAACTGTTTGTAAATGATTTGTAAAATTGTTCGTAAAATTAATGTTGAAAAAGATTTTGAAAATGTTTTGAAAAAAATTGTTTGTAAAAAGGCTTGTAAAATGGTTTGTAAATTATTTTGTCACATGGATTGTAAATTATGGGTATATAAATTATTTATATATATGCTGAAAAATCATTGTAAATAAAACCTATACTTATTTGTAAAACTTTATATATAAAATTCTTGCATATAAAATCCACTTTGAAAAACTTGTACAGAAAAACTTCTAAATAAAACCCTTATAAATATGTACATATTTTTGTAAATGCTTGAAAATTCATTCTTTTCTTTCTTATTAAAAATACTTAAAATTTTGAAAAAGAAAAAATCCATAAAAACTTGTAAAAATTCTTTGAAAAAATTTTTAAAAAGATTTTTGTCTTTTATTTTCTTTTTAATATTTTGTAAATATTTGTTGCATGTGCATTTGCATTTTTCTGAATAATGTTGACATTTAAACTAGTCTGGAATAAAATTGAAGAATGGATCATGGTTAAGTCCTTAATCCACTTAATTTCATAGAACCTTATAGGAACTGGAGTTGAGACTTTTCATGTCCTAGCGACTTAATATTTTTAGTCCACAAGGCTATGTTCACATGTCATCTTGATTGGTATAAGTAGAACACTTAACAAAGCACACATGACTCTTCTAGATAGTGGCTTAACTTGGACAAGCACTCTCCACGTAGCTCTTCATGATGAAGGTGGTGAGGGGCAAAATCCTTTGACTTGGGATAGCACACAGGTGTGTAACAACTAGTGGAGTCATCCGTCTTCCTCTAGGGAGGGTAATGCATCTCAACCTGGTCTAGTGGCATTGAGGTCTAACGACAGGATGTTGTGGGTTGCAATACTGCTTCAAAAGAGGGATAGTCTACTGGCTCAAGTAGAAAAACTCCTTATGTACATGCTGCACCTTGTAGATATGCCATATATATGCCATAAAAATGCAAAAAGTCCAAAAAAGGGGGACATTCTTGATTGAAAATAAAATGCTTGGCGGAGTGTATATAGTTGAATAAGCAAAGCTTATGTGATACACTATCTCATCTCATGGAAGCTTGCAGCTGGAGACTTGTCTACACTGGTCAAGCTCCAAGGGATACGTGATGCACTGGCCACGATTCATTCTCTTCTTTTCCCATCTTCTTGATCTGGTTGAACTTGAACTTAGAAGGGAATACCCCGCTCCTCGAGGAAAGAGTTGCTAGATCAGGGGACTAGAGTTACCTTGTTGAGGGAGGTTGTTTCTTTGCCATTCCTGAGGTGAGGAGCTATATATCACTTACATCGTACAAGGAAGAATTCATAGTCATAAGAGTTTGCGTATGTAGACTTGTTCTGACATGAATGTTGAGGCGACCTGACCATAGAATTGTGGAACTTAAAGTCTATTGAGTCTTAAATCCATTTCCTAATAAGGTTCCATCAAACTAATAATCCAAGGGTCTAACCTAGCTCCATACTCTAATTTTATGAAGATAAGTATAATAATCAATATTATTTAAGTTCTTTGCTTTTTCTTTTCTTTATTTATTTTCACTTCTTTTTCAAATAAGTGTTTGCTAGGGGACTAGCAAAGGTAAAGTATAACGAAATGATGAATCCATGATTCACATCCTTTATTTTTTATTTTAGACCGATTCCCTATGCAAAATACATGTAAATATGTATCAAATCCAATAAATTGGCATTGTGCATGCTTTGATAATAATTCATTTTTTGCATTCTTTTTATCCAAATAAAATAATAAAGAAGAAAAGAGGAAGAATAAAAATAAGACTATAATTATGCAATAAGTACAGACTGACCCGAACCCTGAGAGAAGGTCAAATATTGGTCTGATCAACAAGGAATAACGTAGGGAGAGATAGGGTCCTTAATATATATAAATATTTAGAAAATCAAAAAATGCCTTATATATATATTGCTCATGGTGTGCATTTTCATCACTATTTAGATTGTATATATATTGATTTATTTATTTATTTCTCAATAAAAATTATAAAAACAATTTATTTCCTTAATAAAACATGTAAATAAAAATATAATAAAAATAAAAATAATTGCAAAATTAAATTATGTACAATTGTACATACCCATACATACATATATATATATATGCATTTATTTTTTTTATTTTGGAGATAAATGGTATATATTGTATCTTTAAACATTGTTATATACTCCTAATAATTAAATAAAATTAAAATAAAAATCATAAATACATAATAAAATAAAAATAAATTCAATTCTTCATTGTACAAAAAGACCAATAATGTATATATTATTTAAAATCCTAATTTATTAACACTTTTAGTTAACTTGTGAAAATCCAATAAAAATATTTTTACACTCTTTAAATTATTTTGTAAATAAATAAAATATAAAAAAAGTATTTTTATAAAAATAATAAAATAAAAATATATATATTATATATAGGTATATTATACCCGTACATAACAATATATACCACAATACACTTTTTTTGGCTACCACAATACACTTATTATTGAAAATTATTAAAAATCACAAGAAAAATATCTTGTAAGACAACTAACATTTTTTATTTTTATAACTTTTATTTAGTATTTTATTATTAATTTTTCTTTGTTTTTGTAAATCCCTTTTTCTCATTGGTCAACGGGGTTCGTTGACCCGGGTCAACTTCCCCCCTTCTATGTCCGACCTAGACATTGCTTCGCCAGACCCGTTTTATCCCTTTTCCCCAACCCTGGTCCGACCACCTTGTCCCTCGAATCTTACACCTAAATGTTCCCCCCAGGATCTGTGATCCTCACGTATCCCTCGGTTTCTCTAGATCCACCTCAGTTCGTGCGAAACCTCTCGGTCCTTCTAGATGCCTGGGGAGCCCTATAAATTCTATCCTTGAGCTCCGACGTGCCCTAGCTCGTTCCTCGCACCTCCTCTCCTCACTTGAGTCTTCAGGATAGTGATAGGATCCTCTAGCTTCCATTTGTATCTCAAATTGGTGTAGAGTTGATCGCAGCTCCATCGTGGCTGGAGCTCTCCGTTGCGAGTAGCCTTCTCGAACTTCTACAGTCGGGTTGAGGCAATCACCCCGTCATTCACTCCTACTTACTCTGCCATCCATTTCAACACATTTAGATATGTTCACCCCTTCACCTTTTGTTGGTTTCCTTCAATTTCATCCATCATAGCCATCCGCTTCTCCAGCTCCGACCACCATGTCGGAAGCTCATCCAGATCATCTACCCACACCGATTCACACAGACTTCACCTTCCATCTTCCAACATACCTTGATCACCCTAAATCTCGCTTATCGGAGAGAGATTAGGCTCAAACTTCCCTCGTCCACATGCATTGGTTGTCGATCTCTATATCACTCTATTTCTTTGGCTTTCACCTCAAAATAACCCTGGTCGAGGCTTCACCTTAGATCTATGAGAATCTTTGCATGTTTAGGTGCACAAGAGGAGTCGGATCGAGCACCATCAGACATGACTGAGCACCTCCAGGGGACAGCTCTTCCAAATCTCCATCGAGCAGTTTCTCGAGCCATCTAAGTCTTTAGTCCATCGTGTAATCACTTCAGGGGGTGATGAACCCTTTGGCCAATTGATTTAGGCGTTTCATCTCCAGATATTCACGATCAAAGCAACCCAGCACCACCTTCTCCATGTTCTTCCAACCCTCTTCATATCTATTGGATGAGAAGCCCTTCTCCCAGTTTTGATCGAGATCGCCCATCCCCACCCAAATCTAGGCGGTACGATCAAGATTCAAGTTGATGAGAGATGCACCTCATAACCTTTTCACGAGACTGTTAGATCCATACCAACGGACGATCAGGACCATACGCCAACGCCATGATCCTGCACCGTCAAATCCTTTTCAATGACGCATCAGAGTCAACAGAGCTGCATGTGCACGTCACGCCACCTGTAGGGTATATTGCTGTTATTTTCATTTTTATTTCTGTTATTTTCATTTTTTGTCCAATAAATGTAATAGTTAGCTAAAAACTATTTCAGTAAGGACCTCATAGTTTAGATATTTGCATTTTAGTCCATCTGAACTGTAATTACATGCTTGTACACGTGCTTTTCTAGATGATTTGCAGGTTCCCCCTGTTCTTTTATGTGTTAATAAAATAGAAGAAGTTTTCAGAAATTTCATATATATCCCTCTGTACCTCAATCACGTGTCCTGCACGTTCTACACCAAATTATTTGCATTGCTTGCCCTGAAGTTTTATTGTGTGTTCCTAATTGGCCTTAGAACTTAGAATATTTGCTTCCAAGTCCTTATGTTCACAGTATTTTATTTTTCTATCTTTTTTACTACAATAAATAGCAATTTGATCCAAAAATTCTACAATTGTTCTCTATAGCTCTGCTATCATGTTCTTTGAGTTGCAACTTCGTGTGTTGAATTTCCTTTATTTACTATTATTAAAAATTCAAAAATTGTATAAAAAGTCCCTGTTTGACTTAGAAAATTCATAATTCGAAATTTGCCTTAAATTTTCTAAAAAAATTAGCCTAGCCTTGTCTTTTGATTTATTTGATTTTCTATATCATTTTCACTTATTTGCTTTTATAAAAACCTAAGAATTTGCAAAACCCTAGAAACATCATAAAAATATATAAAGTCATAGAAAATCCAAAAGTTGTGTTCTTAGTTTTAGTTTGTAGATATTTCCATATATTTTTTAATAAAATTGATTCCTTGGAGTTTTGAGCATATTTGATATTTTTAATTTGAAAAACACTCCTAATTATGCATTGTTCGGTTATTTTCTCAGTTTTTAATTTTTATAAAATCCCAAAAAATCTAAAAATTATCCAAAAATTACAAAAACATTAAAAATTGTTAAAAACACAAAAATCTTTTTACTTGATTTTTCTTGTTATTTTTACCCTCTTTAAAAAAAATACAAAAATAGTGTGTATTTGTCTTTTACTCTATCTTTATTTTCCTTATTTTCAAAAATTAATTTATTTACAAAATTAAAAACCACTAAAAAGAAAATAAAAATCCTTTAAATCTCTTGATTTTACTACCTGGTTTATCATATTGCTCCTTGTGTTCAACCCATGTCACTATACCATGTTAATAAAAGCAGCTTAGACCATCGTTTTACTTGCTTGATTTGTTTATGGTTGATAATTTTCTCGATAGTGATTCAGCTAGCTTGGGTGATAACGGCAGCTTAATTAATCAACTTAACTCTTGTCAGTCGTTACGCTCATCAGACTACATGGCAAAGGCAACTTTTCTAGGAGAGTCGGTACACCGACTCTGCGAGGAGATCAATTCCTTCTTCACGAGCTGATTGGAGAGAGCAAATAAGATATATAGAGAGATAGAGACAATGTAGATTAGCATAGTTTTTATTTTATTTGAGTGAGAGATATTTCTTCTGTAAATAAATTGTAATAATATAGGTACATTGGAATTTGGACATTGACACTCTCATAGGCTTATTTTACCAAGTGTTTGTTCACTTGAGGGCCTTCTCGATTTAATGCACGAGAATTGTTGCAGGTGAATGTATGGATCCTCGTTGGTGTTCCCGTGGAATGATGGTAGAAGAGCAAGGAACTGAGGCTTGAGCTCAAAGTGAGCATGCACTGGTGGAATGAGAATCCACTCGGTCATCTGGTTGTCTCCAGGGTTGTATGTCTCTTTTAGTGTCAGTTTCTGCCTTTCTGGTTTTGGTTCTTCTTCGTCTGGGTCATCGCGGGGTCTGTCTCCTCCTCCTCCTTCTAGTTTGTCTCCTCCTCCAGCTGGTTTATTCCATAGATCGTTCAACATATCCTGAAATGCAGTATGTGCTAGGGCATGCTCGGTCAGTTGTTTCTATATGGCTTGGATGGAAGCCAGCAACTGAGCATTCACCTAATTCTGATATGGCATTTGTCCCTGCTCAGGTTGGGGAGGTGGTTGTCCCTTGCCCTTTCCTTGAGGTGCCATCTTTGGGTCTAAGTCTGAAGAAATGAACTCAATGTTGGGATATAGGACTGAGTTCGTCTTTTATCAGAAATGTGAAAGGATTCCAATCAGACCACTTGAAATCTAATCCTAGATGGCTGAAAAAGATGTAGAATGAAATTGAATTCCATTCGCAATGATGATTGTGGGATAAAGGTGGTCCCGATTTATTGGGTGATCAAGGAGGTGGGAAGAAGATGAGGAGTCTGGAGATCGGTCCGCAAGATCCGAGCCGGGTTCTCGGGAATCACCTCGAATTATTGATAATGTCGAGTCTATGTAATCGATGTAGGAGTCGGCAGAGTCCCGACTAAGCCATACATAGATCGTCATCGTGGAGCAAGAGAAGATAAATTCAAGATGAAAGATACCAGGGTCAATAAGAAATAAAATGGAGTGCAAAACACTAGAAATGCTCGAACTGAGTGGGGGTCAAAAGGAAGACATGGATGACAAAATTGGCGCAAGTGCGCGGGACTTGATCTTTGAACCTTAATCTAGATCTATATAAACACAATACAAAATTGGGTTCACCAACTCACGCCAAGAGAAGCCATGAAGGATCAACTATTTATTATCTTTTCAGTTTTAGAGTTGTTATTTCAGGCATATCTTTTAACAAGTCCTTAGCACACTAACCCTATAGGAGAGAGAGTACTGCCAGAAAACTGTCACGTACTTGTCCTCCTCCTTTGTAATTCGAGTCTCCCTGGATCGAAGCAGTCATGCTCCCTCTGCCACCCTCGCCAGAGCACACCCCCATTTGCCCCATATCCGACATAGTCCATCCCTAACCAGGTCGAGGCACTTTTCCCTCAACCCGAGAGTTTGTTGATGCAGGTTCTAGGTGCCTTAGGCCCCATCTAGGGTGGCTTTGAGGATGAAAGGCACCTCCAAGAAAGACAGACTTCCAGGGCTCGATCAGTGAGCCCCGAACCTTTCTGGCACCTCCAATCATCGTGGAACACCATTAGCATGCTCCTGGGAACTTCAGATGCGGGATTGGTCGTTGAAGCATCACGAGAGAGACAATCGAGCGAGCTCCCTGACCACCTTCTTCAATGTTCGTCCAGGGACCTTCAGAGCCGTTCGATCTTCATCTCGACCCAGATGCTACATATGATGTTGGATCAAGCTGAGCCTCAGTCGTTGGATCACCTCCTGCGATCTAATCACAGACATCGTCCTCGAACCGGTATCAGTCGTACGGATGGTGACACGTGTCTAAATGAACTTCATCCCGCCATCCATCTTCGTGCATTATGGGGTAAATTGCATAATTAGACTCGTTCTTTTTGTATTTATTAATTAGTCCTCTAAATGAAATATATAGTGTAAATAAAATGGTGAAATTGCATGTAGACCCATGTCGTTATTTTATATTACATTTAGGTCCATGCTAGGTCACCTCACGTGTCGTCCCACATGAGGTGGCCATTTTGCAATTTCATACTTACAGCTTTTGTATTTCATTCTAATCTAATAAAACAATGTATACATTGTATATTTTTTGGAAAATTGCAGCAAGGCCACTTAACTTTATTTTATTTGCATATATACCCATATTAGTAATTGTATTTTTATGTGCTCGATTATATTTATTTAAAATAGCATTTGTGCTCAAAAAATCCCAAAAATAGGGATTAAGTGCATTTGCATTATAGTTCCATGCTATATTTTTGTATTACTCTTTTAGGCATTTTATTTTTTTATTAAAAATCATTTGGAGCATAAATTGTCCCTATTTACAGTATAAAACCCATAAAAATATAAAAAGGTTTTGAAAAATTCCAAAAAATAGTTTTCACATTTGTTTATTTATTTGCAACTCCACTACCTAAAAAACTAAAAAATAGAAAAAGAAAACACCTAAATATTAAAAAGCGTCAAAAAATATAAAAATCTATAAAATTCCTCAAATTTTCAAAAATAATTTTTTTGTTTTATAATTTTCTCTATATTATTATCTATATATCAAAATTGATTTGTGAAATTTTGGACTTAATTTGCTATTTTTTATTTCATTTCAATTTCGATTATTTAATTAATCCCTGATTTGTGTTATTTTTTACTTTAAAAATATATATAAATTAGCAAAATTATTCAAAAAAGTCACAAAAATAGTAGAAAAATATTTAAAACACAAAGATATTTTATTTTATGCATTTTGACTTTTTTATTAGTATTTATAATTATAGTTGCTTACATTGTATATATAGGCTTATAAATATTATATATTAGATATTTAAAAGAAAAGGAAAAAATATAAAATTTAAAATATAAAAATAAAATACAAAGATATAAAATCAAAAATAAAAAGACAAAAAATATAAATAATTAAAAACCAAAAAATATATATGTAAAATTAAAAACCCACAAAAATAATAAAAATTGGACAAGAGAAAAGGACAAGTTTTTGAGCTTAATTGCCCCCATCACCATTTCCTCCCAGAGTTCGACCTCTACACATGCTTACACCTATACACATTTGGTGTGAGTTATAATAAATTTTCACTCCACATTTTTGTTATTTATTGCTTGATTCATATTGTGGGTTGATTGTTGATTGATTGAGGTTTCGGGAGCAGTCGCTTCAGCAACATTGTAGTCTCGCCTTGTGTAGACTACTCTAGACCATCGCAATATCCCTCTTCATCAAAGGCCTCATTGCAAATATTACATAAAAGTTTGAATGTAATAACATATTTACATAGCTAGATATTAAAATTAAAAAAGAGATGTGGTTACTAATAATTGTAGTCCTAAAAAGCGTGTGATCGTAGGGACGAGGTGCGGCCACGTGACTGGATGAAAGGCCCTTGTTGCGTACCGCTTCATTTGAAATCACGGGCCCAGATTAGATCTAGGCCCAGAGCTCGATCCGATACCTAGGAAGCTGGATGGAAGAACTCTGAAGAACTAACCATTGACGAGTTTGAATCAACAATCATGGTCCCCTCCGACCTCCTCCTTCTCTCCTGAAAAGCTCCCCTCCTTCCTTGGATCTTTGCACATCTGGCATGTGTCTTCTCGAGGTTTAGGGCTCGTTGAAGGAGCCCTGGAGGTCGGCTGACCTAGAGCCCCTATTCAGAGCTTTGGGTGGGGCTCCATGTGTCCATTGTTATCGTGAACCTGCACTAAACGGTTACGGGGATCGAGGGCTATCTCCTCGACCTGCTATTGAAACTGCAAAAGCATGGGGGCGATAGGACGATAGGACTCTGGTGAAGGCAACGGAGGTGGAGTCCAGCAATTAGATTCCATGTAGGAATCAAGTGAAGAACATGAGGTTATTACGGAGAAGGCGAGGGGAAAGCGAATTGAAGTGTAATGGATAGTAACAAGGTCGAAGTACGATGGATTTGGTGCCGGAGCAGAAAGCTACAACAATTTTGATTTTTAAAATTACGCTACAAGCGGAATTAAAAGATGAAACTAAATCCTAATCTATACCAAGGGACCTAAATGTGAGAAATTAAAGATTACTAGAAGCTCTATGAGCTTGGGAAGCTCAGAGCAGAGGAGGTTGACAGACCTGGATCTGGCTCTCCTCCAACTTGTCTACGTCGCAAATGGCCGGAGCGAACCCAGCTGTCACAAGGGCTCAACGGTGGGATGCAATGGGAGTTATGATGGGCGAAGAGAGATCAAAATCAAAAGAAAGCCAGAGAGGGGGTTTCATAGAAGTGGGATCCGGCCAAGAAGGTGAAGAGGTGGCATGCAGGAGGAGAAGGGTTGGTGAAGATTGGAGTATGGGAGATTGTGAGGGATGATAGGGCTACAGTTTGGTGGGTCACTGACGAGTCCGAAAACGCCGGGTTAAGAATGTGTTTTTAATGTCGAGTGTGAAATAATAATTAAAGTCGTTCGTTGTAGGCGGCGATCGGAAACAGTCAAGAAATAACCACAAATTTTATTCAATTTCAATCAAGTGGTTTTTATGTTTATTTTACTTGGGCAAGTCCCAAGGTCGATCACAAGGAGGCAAAGGAACAACCTAGAGTTGTATCTATCCAATTTTGAGTTCGGTTTTCAAGGCGGTCTTTTTTTGGAATTTTTCAATGCAAAATGAGATGCAAAATGCAACTTCGGCCTATTTTAGGGACTAAAATGTAAATTTCAATCAAACGATGTCCGAAAAATACGAAACTTGGCCACAATGTAAATGACGATGAAATGAGTGCACTGTAATTTTTTTGGAATTTTTAGATGCAATACAAATTTTTTATGAATTTTTAAATGCAAACAGAATGATTTTCAATATTTAATTATAATAAATATTAAACCTACTTATTTTCAAGAAATAAAATTATCTAAGATCCATCACTAGGTGATGGATCTCAGAAAAATCCTAAACCTTAAAAATGTAGGGTCTAATACCTATTAAAAATTAAACAATGAAATATGCAAAATGATTTTTACAGAGCAAAATATGTATGCAAATGCAAAGATTTTTGGGCACAATGTTAATCAAAGTAATCTCTACGATATTTGATTTTTGAGGAATTTTTAGAGTCACGGTTAATTAAATAAAATTTGAAGAGCACAGACTGGACAAATATGGTAATTTCCACCGAATAATTAATTATTAATCAACCGGTCATCATAAAAATATCCATGACATGTCAAAATGTAGAGAATTAAAAGATGAACAAAATGCTATATTTAAATAAATAAAATGATGCAATGTAGAGGCCTATAATAGATGACAAAGACAGGGGTACAGATGCAAACTGAATAAATAAATAAAAATAGTGCAGGGGGGACCTAAAATTAATTACCGATAAGCTGGGGGGCAGATATGCAAAATTCCCAAGGGAGCACGTGCGGCGCACGTGCTCCTTAGGTGGCTGGACGCGTGCGTAAATAAGCGGGAGTCTGGGGGCGTCTTTGCAGTTTGCCCACGGTCACGTGCGTAGCACGTGATCTGGGCTGACATCAGCGCTGGCGTTCCCCACGCATGTGCGTAGCACGTGCTGGGGCCTCGGGCTCCGAGCCCGGCGGCGAGGCGGCGAAGGAAGCCTCAGCGGGGTCGGCGGAGAAGTGGCTGGGTTGGCGGAGCTCTGGTTGCTGGCGGTCTCCGGAGCGGCGAAGAGGAAGATCGGCCCCTCCTGGATGAGCTTGGTGGTGCGGCGGCCCTGGATGAAGGCGCGGAGATGGAGACGGCTACATGGGATGCGTTGACGGCGGTGGCTCTCCGGCGCGAAGGACTGGAGCTGGCGTTGGCCGACACACGGCCAGCGGGCGTCGAAGGCGATGGAGGTTCTCCTGGAGGGTTGTCGGGGAAGGCGAAGTCGGAGCGGTCGTTGGTTGAAGTTGCGGTTGAAGATGGAGACCGTAGTCGATGGTGTGGCGGAGGCGTAGGCATTGTCGATGTTTGCGAAGCGGAGAGGAGTTGGTGGGCGAAGTCGGAGGAGTGGGCCCGGTGAGCGTGGGCGAGGGCCGCTCCAGGCGGAGGATGGTGGAGTTGCGGCCGGAACAGAGCGAGAGAGAGAGATAGAGAGAGAGAGAGATAACCTGAGGAGGGCTCGACGGCGTTGGGAGTGGCCGGAGCGAGCAGCGACGGCGAGGCGGCACTGCGGCGAGGAGGGTCTTCCTCGGATCTCGCCGACCGTGGCTGTCACGACCTGCGGCGATGAACGGCGGATGAATCGAGTAGGGGGCGATGGTGGCGTTTAAATAGGAGAGAGGGAGATAAGGGAGATGGCGGAGGAAGTTGGGCTGGTGCGGGGGTTGCGGAAGGTTGTTCGGCCGTCGCGGGATATGCGGGCGGCGCAGGAGGTTGAAGGAGGGAGGCGGAGAAGTCGGGGGAGTCCGTTGGGGAAGATGGGTTCCTGGTCGTTCGATCGGCCGAGATCGAACGGCCCAGGATAGGCCACGTGGCGCTGGCGTGGGGGGAGATGGGGCACGTGCGGAGCACGTGCCTGGGATGGCGCGTGCGACGCACGTGCTCCTTTTTATTTTTTTATTTTTTTATTATTATTTTTTTTATTTTTTTTAATAAAAACGATAAAAATAAAGGCTAAAAAATGCTGACACATGGCGGCCTCTGGGGCTGCCACGTGTCAGCTCCAGATAAATCGAAAAATAATTGTTTTGTAAAATCAAAAAGAAATAGTAAACGACCTCGGATCGAAAAAGTTTCTTCACAAAAATTGCTCGTCTCGACGATATCTACAACTTTCATGAAGACATCAAAGCCAAAATCGGTCAAATGTAAGAGGTGAATTTTTGGGGTATCCCATGTACATAGAATACCTTGATTTTTGGGTTTTCTAATTTTTTGTCATTTTTAAAACAAGATAAAAATCCGAAAAAATGTGGAAAATTCAAAGATAAATAAAAGAGACCTTAATCTAATTTTTTTGGATTTTTATCAATAAGAAAATAAGTACATAAAATATAGGTCAGAAAACCGCGAAAAAATACAATGTACAAAAGAGGCCCAAAACCCAACTTTCACATACGAGCTCCGATTCACTTGAACTTGGTTTTGTTTTGAAGATAATTGAATGTACATTAGTTCAAAAGTGAGTAGGATCAAATCGGACACTGGATGGGGAAGATATGAGGCTTTTAGTCCGAAAATCCTGAAACCAGGGTTTGGGTTTTTGGTCCACTTAACAGGGTTAGTGATTTTTTTGTATCTTTTTATTTATTCTTGTTAGTGATGTGCACACAGTGGATGTGGTTTTGTGGCATTCAGAGTTAGCACGAAGGAGTTAAAAATGGGGAAAGTTAGGCTATTTACAGGTCATTGTTGGCTTGGATTTTTGGCTTCTTATTTTATGCAGAATTTAATGCTAAAATGCAGTTCTTATGAAATCATGCCTGAATGCTAATTATGCAGAATAAATGCAGAAATATTGTTGATTTTTGAGGGACTTGAGCTTAATTAATGAGACTTAGAATGGTGAATCCGAGATTCATCATCCCCCTATACTTAAACCATGCTCGTCCCTGAGCATCAAAAAGGAATGCCATGAAGTGAAATGAGACTGGGTTCCATACCAAGACCATGAGCTGAAGGTGAAAATGAAACTAAACTCGACCTTTGGATTAATAGTATGGCGGAACTTCTGTGAGACTTAGAATTTTAAAATCAACAGTCCTCAAGTTCTACACATCATTGACACAGTTTCGGCTCAGAAGTCATCTTAGATCAATCCTCTTCCCAAAGTATACCCTATGAACATTGAATAACCGACTCTTGTGTGTGAAGGGTTTTAGCTCTTCCCATTCAGAATGCCAGACTACCGTGCTCCTCTCCTTTCCAGTAACTCGTCCTCGGGGAGTCAGGTATTTCCTTCTAAGGTCTGTCGTGTTGTGTTCACAATCGAATGAGGGAGAAGATAGAAGAAAGAGAAAAGAACTGGAGGGTGACCAGTGTAGCCACCTCTCCTTGTGAAGATGGCCAGTGTAGCCGAGTCTCCACCAAGATCTGCAGGTTTCTTGAAGCTTGGACCTTTTTGGTCGGATTTTTATTTGGTGGAATGCTTCTTTGTATTTGGATTTTTTGGTGGTTCTGCTTGGATCTTGTTGTGCCCCTACGGATATAGAATCTTTTTGTTCCGTACATTTTTTGGGGTCTTAGAAAAAATTGTGCCCAGCCGTCTATCCCTTTTCCGAATCTTTATTTCAACCCGTACTCCGGTCTTTAGATTTCCACGCTACCAGAAAAAGACTCACACAGTCTTCCAACATCCCGTCTGGGTTGAGCTAAGTGCATTGTGCGAGAGTGCGAATTAATTCCCTATTCCACCCAGAATGAAGAGACCAGGTTAGACACTAAGAGTCAAACGTTGTACATTGTCATGTGGAACTTAAAGAATTAAGTCAAAAGACCTGAAGCTCTTAAAATCCTATTTCTCAGTGAAGTTCCTCTGAAAATTAGGTGGATTAAGGTCAAGTCCAGACCAATCTCGGTTTCTACTCATAACTTGGTTCAGAACCCAATGACTTTTCACATATGCAAATGCATGTGATGTTGGGTGAAGTGCAGGTGTGTGCAATGCAGACACAAATTTTTTTTTTATTTTTTTTGACATTTTATGCAAGGGATTTTTTATGCAGAAAATGGAATAAGAAGCCTTCTTTTTTTTACCCCGTAAATACATATAGACTTACGCGAAAGTACGAGATATGGGTAAAATATATACATAGTATATATACAGACCCCCCTATACTTAGCGAGTGCTATGTCCTCAGAGCACAAGAAGCGTAAAAAAGACATAGCCCGGGCTAAGCGTAAGGGAGTGAAAAAAAACGAAAAGAAAAAATGAAGTGGTCTGGATATGTAAATGAAGAGAGTATATATGGGTGGATGTTGGTTCCCCCTATACTTAGGCTCTGGACAGCCTAAGTATGGAAGAAGGGTGGAAATGGAGCGATTAGGATTCAGGAGAAGAATGATATCTACAGATGGCATCGGTCTCCCCCTATACTTAGGCCTTGGCCTAAGTAAAGGAAGAAGCTGTACACGGAGGCTGATGTGGTCGGGAGGGAGGGTGGGAATGATCAGATAGATTTTCAATGTCCTCCCTCTGTGTGAAATAGATGACCTCGACTTGAACTGTTTGTTCTTTGGGTGATTCAATGTATGGCTTCAGCATTTGTCCATTTACTGAGAACGGTTGTGCATTCTCTTTGAGTTCGGCAATATCTACGCTTCCATTGGTATGCACATCGTTGACAATGTAGGGACCCATCCATTTTGATTTTAGTTTCCCATGAAAAATCTTCAACCGAGCATTAAACAACCACACTTTCTGTCTAGGGACAAAGGTCTTCTCTCGAATGTGTCTATCATGCCATCTCTTGACCTTATCCTTATAAATCACACTGTTGTCATACGCCCGATTTCGGATTTCAATTAGCTCATTCAGATTTAAGTCTCGACATAGTTTCCCAAGGTGACAACTCCAATTCAACTTTTTGATCGCCCATTCAGATTTGTGAATTAATTCTGCAGGAAGATGACATGGCTTGCCATAGATCATCCTCAAAGGTGAAGTACCGAGTGGAGTCTTATAGGCTGTCCTATAGGCCCATAGAACTTGGTCCAACAGTTTCGACCATTTCTTCCTATCGGGACGAACCAACTTCTGGAGAATGCTCTTCACCTCTCTATTAGAAACCTCTGCCATGCCATTAGATTGTGGATGATACGGGTTGGCTATTCTATGCTCAAATTTGTACTCCTTAGCCAAAGATCTCATCTCCATGTTCACGAAGTGGCTACCTCCATCAGAAATCAATACTTTTGGTATCCCGAACCTCGCAATGATGTTATCTTTGATAAACTTACAGACGACTTTGCTATCTGCGGTTCGGGTTGGAATAGCCTCTACCCATCTTGATAAATAATCCACCGCTAACAAGATGTACTCAAATCCATTGCTGTTGGGAAAGGGACCCATAAATTCAATCCCCCATGCATCGAAAACATCACAGAAAATATTGGTTGCATGGGCATTTCATCTCTATATCCCATAGTCCCTCCCATTCTTTGACAAATCGGGCATGACCGTACAAATTCATTAGCATCCTGAAATAAGGTCAGCCAGTAAAATCCACATTGGAGTACCTTGTGCGCGGTTCTCTTTCCCGAATGGTGTCCTCCAGCCTCGAGAGAATGACAGTGTGTGAGGACACTCTGATATTCCTCCTGAGGAATACATCTTCTCCAGACACAATCCGGTCCTTCATAGAAAAGGAAAGGATCGTCCCAATGGTATTTTCTCGAATCTGACTTTAATCGATCAATCATTTTTTTGGTCCAACCATAGGGAACCTTCTTGGAGACAAGATAGTTCACTATGTCGGAATACCATGGGGTTGAATCAATGACGCAAACCGATTCGTCTGGAAAAGTCTCCTTGATTGGTTCGATATCAGGATGATCGTTTTGCTCGATTCGGGAAAGGTGATCAGCAACAACATTCTTTATTCCAGGTTTATCCTTAATCTCCAAATTAAACTCCTGGATTAACAAGATCCATCTCAAAAGTCATGCCTTGGCATCCTTCTTATCCATGAGATATCTGATTGCTGTGTGATCTGTGAAAATTGTCACCTTGGAGCCCAATATGTATGATCTGAATTTTTCCAGGGCCCAAACAACCGCGAGCATTTCCTTTTCAGTCACTGTATAATTTCTCTGTGCAGGATCCAACACTTTGCTCGCGTAGTGAATCGCATAAGGAATTCCATCTCTTCTTTGTCCGAGTACCGCTCCGACAGCAAAATCCGATGCATCAGTCATGATCTCGAAGGGAAGAGACCAGTCGGGAGCTTGTAATATCGGCGATTCACATATTTTCTTTTTCAGGAGCTCGAAGGCCTCTAGACATCTGTGATTCACAATAAACTCGGTGTCTTTTCCTAAGAGCTCAGTCAGTGGGCGGGCGATCTTTGAAAAATCAGGAATAAACCGTCGATAAAATCCAACATGCCCTAAGAACGACCTCACTGACTTGGCGTTGGTTGGTGGCTCAAGTTTCTTGATCACATCCACCTTGGCAGGGTCCACCTCCATTCCCTTTTTGGAGATGACGTGCCCCAACACGATACCCTCAGTCACCATAAAGTGACTCTTCTCCCAGGAGAGTACCAAATTAACCTCCCTGCATCTCTGAAGGACTCGGTCCAAGTGTGCTAAGCATGTATCAAATGAATCACCATGAACTAAGAAGTCATCCATGAAGACTTCCAGGAAATCACCAACCATTTCGGCAAATACGGCAATCATGCACCGCTGAAATGTGCCTGGGGCATTGCAAAGCCCGAATGGCATGCGCTTGAATGCACAAGTACCGAAGGGACATGTGAATGTGGTCTTTTCCTGGTCCTCGGGAGCGAGAGCTACTTGATTGTAGTCAGAGTACCCATCAAGAAAACAGAAGAATGCTATCCCTGCAAGTCTCTCCAATATTTGATCAATGAATGGCAGTGGAAAGTAGTCTTTCTTGGTCGCAGCATTCAGGCGCCGGTAATCGACACAGACGCGCCACGACGTGGGTACTCGGGTCGCGATCTCTACCCCCTCCTCGTTGGTAACCATCTGGATTCCCGACTTCTTCGGGACGACATGAAGGGGGGCTACCCACTTGGAGTCAGAAATGGGGTAAATAAATCCTGCTTTGCACCATTTCTCTATTTCTTTCTTCACTACTTCCCGAAGATTGGGGTTTAATCTTCTCTGAAATTCATGGGAAGGCCTTGCATTATCCTCAACATAAATTTGGTGCGAGCAGAGAGCGGGGTTTATTCCTACGAGATCCGACACAGTCCAACCAATGGCTTTTCGATTTCGCTCAAGGACTTTGATCAGTCTGGATTCTTGGTCCACTGTTAATGATGAGCTAATGATCACAGGGAATTTTTCTTTAGGTTCATTGAGGAATGCATACTTCAGTGTGGGATGAAGTGGCTTCAGCTCTGGCAATTCTGAATCGTCGATCAAGTCTGGCTGAATGACTTTTGCTTCTGGCTCAGTATCGGTTGGCGGTGAATCACTGTGTGAGATGTTGGCTACCAATTCCGAAGAAAAGTGAGTCGGATCGCTAGAGTAGAATGGTAATTCGGCCAGAGCCGCGTCCGACTCATCATCGATTGACTGTCCCAAAGGTGATGGGATTGACAAATCGAAGAGGATTTCTTTGGCTGACTTGTGGGTGCCTCAGATTAGAACATATCAGCTCCAGGTCCCTCAAGAATTCGTATGGCTCCTCAGTCGTATTACCATGGAATTGAGGTAATTGACTGACAAAATGTGGCTTTAGTTCATAGTGGATTTCTGGCTGTGGTGGCTGCAAATAGTTCCACACTCTGTACTGTCCAGGGTTGTATGCGTCTTCCATAGGCACTTCTCCCCCAGCATTCATTTGTTCGAGCTGCTCCCTCAGTAACTGTTGTTGCTGCTCAGATGCAGCCAGTCTTGCGAGAATCATCTTCATTGGATCTTCATTATGTTCATCTTCAGGGTCTTTCTTGGAAGACATCTTGGGTGGCATCTCCTTTTCTTCACCTTCAGAATATAAAGGGTTTGAGTTAATCAATTGGAAAGAATTGATGTAGCAGTTATCCTTAATCTTTTCTGGTGAGAAAGAGACAGTGTGAGTCTGTCCTCCTTCTAGGAAGAAGAATGAATCGTAGGAATAGGGTTCTTGGGAAGGGTTTCCCGGAGGCCAAGCAGGTCCAGAGTAAGAGTCTCTCTGGACTTTTGAGACTGGGGAGTTTGTGGTAGAGGAAGAAGGAAGCGTAGAATCTGAACAAGAATTACCACAATCGTCCATTCTCGAGGTCACAAGAGGTTTGCGGTTTATGATGTAGGCACAAATGTGTAGTATTCGTTGATGTCTTACTTTCTACGCACAAACCAAACACAATACAAGGGTTGTTTCACCAACTCAACTCAAAGTGAAGACCGTAAGAGTCCGGTCAATTATCTTTTCAATTTTAGTTGGTGATAAATTCAATCTTGCAAGCCGTTTAAACGAGCTGTTAGGTTTGGAGTAGGGCTCTATCCTAGTGTGTGTCTCTTTCCTCGCTGCAAGATAAAATCAAACAATGTCGGGGTTGCTCTCCCGCAAAAATTCTTGATTTTATGGGTTATTTTGAAATCGGCTATATTTAGCAGTCCCAATTTTAATGAGGCGATCACTGAAGAATTTAGATGAACACAAATACACATCTACCATCCAGTCCCAATTTCCTTTAGATTTATGTGATAAAACAAGAGAGAGGATTTCGGGAAAAGCTGATGCACGCGGAAAACTATGATGAATGCTCAGTTAGAAGACTTACAGTGCCTCCTCGCAATCTCCATGTGGGATGCAATACAGAATTGAAAAATTTATACTAAATGCGTGCAAGCCGATGAAAACCGCACCTAAGCAGAAAGTTCTATTAGCGGGAAGAATTGAGTTAAGTTTGGCTAAGTTGAACGATCTAATGTGCGTCTTGATTAAAGTGAAGTGTGGCTTAAGATCCTACGAGCACAATCAAAAAATAAAATTGCTCTGAGAGTCGTATGTGCAGGTCTATCCTAATCGCCACTCAAGTCGGGCCCCACCCTCTCCGGAGAGTGAAACAGGCCACGACACACCACAAATAGAGTTCAAGGTCTTTTTACACACGCGAGAGTCCAAACGGACACCGCTATAAATGAGCAGAAATTAAAAACCTAGACTCTACTCTCTCTCACGACTCGACTCGATCTTAATTTAATTGCGGTTTCTTCGGGTGTCGGTGAAGATGCGTCGGTTCCTTGAAAAACCGCTCCACGTGCGCCGGGTACCTCGCAAGAAAAATAAGAGAGAGAATGTAAGAGAGTGACTCAGAAAATAATCAAAAATAAAATAAATGAAATAAATGCTGAAAAATAAGTACAAGAAATAAAATGGGATTTACAGTGAAAAATTTGCGGGTCAGACAGACTACCCGAATTCGGAAAACCGAACAAACAAATTTTCAAAACAAAAAACTAAGCCGTTTGCCTCCCCGGCAACGGCGCCATCTGACGAGTACGAAAATGCTGGGTTAAGAATGTGTTTTTAATGTCGAGTGTAAAATAATAATTAAAGTCGTTCGTTGTAGGCGGCGATCAGAAACAGTCAAGAAATAACCACAAATTTTTATTCAATTTCAATCAAGTGGTTTTTATGTTTATTTTACTTGGGCAAGTCCCAAGGTCGATCACAAGGAGGCAAAGGAACAACCTAGAGTTGTATCTATCCAATTTTGAGTTCGATTTTCAAGGCGGTCTTTTTTTGGAATTTTTCAATGCAATATGAGATGCAAAATGCAAGTTCGGCCTATTTTAGGGACTAAAATGTAAATTTCAATCAAACGATGTCCAAAAAATACGAAACTTGGCCACAATGTAAATGACGATGAAATGAGTGCACTGTAATTTTTTGGAATTTTTAGATGCAATACGAATTTTTTATGAATTTTAAATGCAAACAGAATGATTTTCAATATTTAATTATAATAAATATTAAACCTACTTATTTTCAAGAAATAAAATTATCTAAGATCTATCACTAGGTGATGGATCTCAGAAAAATCCTAAACCTTAAAAATGTGGGGTCTAATACCTATTAAAAATTAAACAATGAAATATGCAAAATGATTTTTACAGAGCAAAATATGTATGCAAATGCAAAGATTTTTGGGCACAATGTTAATCAAAGTAATCTCTACGATATTTGATTTTTGAAAAATTTTTAGAGTCACGGTTAATTAAATAAAATTTGAAGAGCAGAGACTGGACAAATATGGTAATTTCCACCGAATAATTAATTATTAATCAACCGGTCATCACAAAAATGTCCATGACATGTCAAAATGTAGAGAATTAAAAGATGAACAAAATGCTATATTTAAATAAATAAAATGATGCAATGTAGAGGCCTATAATAGATGACAAAGACAGGGGTACAAATGCAAACTGAATAAATAAATAAAAATAGTGCAGGGGGACCTAAAATTAATTACCGATAAGCTGGGGGGCAGATATGCAAAATTCCCAATGGAGCACGTGCGGCGCACGTGCTCCTTAGGTGGCTAGACACGTGCGTAAATAAGCGGGAGTCTCGGGGCGTGTGGGTTGACGTCAGCGCTGGCGTTCCCCACGCACATGCGTAGCACGTGCTGGGGCCTCGGGCTCCGAGCCTGGCGGCGAGGGGGCGAAGGAAGCCTCAGTGGGGTCGGCGGAGAAGTGGCTAGGTTGGCGGAGCTCTGGTTGATGGCGGTCTCCGGAGCGGCGGAGAGGAAGATCGGCCCCTCCTGGATGAGCTTGGTGGTGCGGCGGCCGTGGATGAAGGCGCGGAGACGGAGACGGCTACGTGGGATGCGTTGACGGCGGTGGCTCTCCGGCACGAAGGACTGGAGCTGGCGTTGGCCGACACACGGTCGGCGGGCGTCGAAGGCGATGGAGGTTCTCCTGGAGGGTTGTCGGGGAAGGCGAAGTCGGAGCGGTCGTTGGTTGAAGTTGCGGTTGAAGATGGAGACCGTAGTCGATGGTGTGGTGGAGGCGTAGGCGTTGTCGATGTTTGCGAAGCGGAGAGGAGTTGGGGGGCGAAGTCGGAGGAGCGGGCCCGGTGAGCGTGGGCGAGGGCCGCTCCAGGCGGAGGATGGTGGAGTTGCGGCCGGAACAGAGCGAGAGAGAGAGAGAGAGATAACCTGAGGAGGGCTCGACGGCGTTGGGAGTGGCCGGAGCGAGCAGCGACGGCGAGGCGGCACTGCGGCGAGGAGGGTCTTCCTCGGATCTCGCAGACCATGGCTGTCACGACCTGCGGCGATGAACGGCGGATGAATCGAGTAGGGGGCGGCGGTGGCGTTTAAATAGGAGAGAGGGAGATAAGGGAGATGGCGGAGGGCGTTGGGGCGGTGCGAGGGTTGCAGAAGGTTGTTCGGCCGTCGCGGGATATGCGGGCGGCGCTGGAGGTTGAAGGAGGGAGGCGGAGAAGTCAACGGAGTCCGTTGGGGAAGATGGGTTCCCGGCCGTTCGATCGGCCGAGATCGAACGGCCCAGGATAGGCCACGTGGCGCTGGCGTGGGGGGAAATGGGGCACGTGCGGAGCACGTGCCTGGGATGGCACGTGCGACGCACGTGCTCCTTTTTATTTTTTTATTTTTTTATTATTATTTTTTTTATTTTTTTAATAAAAACGATAAAAATAAAGGCTAAAAAACGCTGACACGTGGCGGCCTCTGGGGCTGCCACGTGTCAGCTCCAGATAAATCGAAAAATAATTGTTTTGTAAAATCAAAAAGAAATAGTAAACGACCTCGGATCGAAAAAGTTTTTCACGAAAATTGCTCGTCTCGACGAGATCTACAACTTTCATGAAGACATCAAAGCCAAAATCGGCCAAATGTAAAAGGTGAATTTTTGAGGTATCCCATGTACATAGAATACCTTGATTTTTGGGTTTTCTAATTTTTTGTCATTTTTAAAACAAGATAAAAATCCGGAAAATGTGGAAAATTCAAAGATAAATAAAAGAGACCTTAATCTAATTTTTTTGGATTTTTATCAATAAGAAAATAAGTACATAAAATATAGGTCAGAAAACCGCGAAAAAATACAATGTACAAAAGAGGCCCAAAACCCAACTTTCACATACGAGCTTCGATTCACTTGAACTTGGTTTTGTTTTGAAGATAATTGAATGTACATTAGTTCAAAAGTGAGTAGGATCAAATCGGACACTGGATGGGGAAGATATGAGGCTTTTAGTCCGAAAATCCTGAAACCAGGGTTTGGGTTTTTGGTCCACTTAACAGGGTTAGTGATTTTTTTGTATCTTTTTATTTATTCTTGTTAGTGATGTGCACACAGTGGATGTGGTTTTGTGGCATTCGGAGTTATCACGAAGGAGTTAAAATGGGGGAAATTAGGCTATTTACAGGTCATTGTTGGCTTCGATTTTTGGCTTCTTATTTTATGCAGAATTTAATGCTAAAATGCAATTCTTAAGAAATCATGCCTGAATGCTAATTATGCAGAATAAATGCAGAAATATTGTTGATTTTTGAGGGACTTGAGCTTAATTAATGAGACTTAGAATGGTGAATCTGAGATTCATCAGTCACTCGAGGGAAGTGGGTGAGTAGAGGAATCTATGAAAATTGGCAAAGTTAGAGCTTCGCATGATCTGATAGAAGAGGAGGCGGGGGCAGGACAACTAGGGGGGGCAAAGGTCCAAGGATTCTGGCTGGTCCACGTGAACCAACCAGAAAAAGGGTGGAAATTATTTCTAAATTTAATAAAAATTAATTAATTAATTTTGGGATATAAAATAAAAATTGTTTCTAATTTGTGTAGTATTATATATATTCGAGATGTTTTATAATAAGTTTATATTTACACGTAAAATACATATAAAAATACCTGTGTTTTGATATTTTTATTTTTATTTTGTATTGCATATTTTATTATTAAGTACAATTTTTTTATATATTTTTAGTTTATTTACATTTGGTATTTTTATTATATTTTTCTGAGGTTATATGTACACTTAATTAATTATGTACATGTATGTTATAGGTATATATAGGCATACTTTACCTATGTATTTAAATATATTTGTTATTTTTATTTTATTTTAATGGTTTTATTTTATTATAATTATGTACATACGTTTCAAATAATTTTAATAATTTTATAAAAATAAAAGAATCTTAAAAATACAAAGAATAAATATATTGAATAAAATATATAGGTATATTGCACAATATGGGCCATCTTAACTCCAAATTAAATGAAACCACCTCCATTAAATAGCTTATTAAATAATATATACAATTAAAGTGATTTTGATCCATTTTGATACGGTATAGATAAGATACATGTCTATGAAGTTTTTATTTTATCTTTTTTGTGTATCCCGGCACATTGTGCATTATTTTTATATCAAATCAATTTGTTTTTTCCTTGTATTTTTATCTAAAATATTCATAAAGATGATTTTATTATTTAAGGTGTAAAACTAATTAAGTAAAATAGGTCCCAAAAGGCAATATTTGGGCAATTAAATTAGAGGTTTGTGTGTGGTTTTTTGTGTATTTTCTGCACAGTGTCTCTGTCCTATCTTCCCCTACTTTATTCCTTGTCGACTAAGTCATCATGATTACTGGGTCTCGGGGTCTAAGGTCACTCAACACCTATTGTGTCTTTTCTTTCTTTATTCTTTTATTTTTGAATTAAATGCAATAATTATACAGTATTTTGTACAATTTATAGAGTGCTTATTTAGGAAAATTAATGATATAAACATGTATTTAGCAATAGATTTAAGGCCAAAATGAAATAATAAAGGTGATGAAATGGAGATTCATCATAGAGCTGGGTGACGAGATGCGAAAACCCTTAGTTAATCGGTGTGAATTAAGCTTTAATGTGTCATTTCATTGTAGGCGAGAATTCGTAATATATCAAGAAATAACCACAATAAATTAATCATTTTTTATTCGGTGTAGTTCTATGTTTATTTTACTAGGACAAGTCCCAAGCTCGAACTCAAAAAGGCGAAGGAACAACCTAGAATATTGTCTATCAAAGTTCATGCACAATTTTCAAGACGGTATTTTTTTATTATTTTTTATGCAATTTTGGGATGCAAATGTAAATTAGGCCAATTTTAGGGACTAAAAAGCAATTTCCAATCAAATGATGTCCGAAAATTAAGAAACTTGGCCAAGTTATAAAATATGATGAAATGGATGCACTTTAATTTTCTTGGAATTTTGGATGAAAGATAAATATTTTAAGAATTTTTTATTGCAAATGATGTGATTTTCAATATTTAATTATAATAAATTTTAAATCTATTTATTTTAAAGGGATAAAATTATCCAAGATCTATCACTAGGTGATTGATCTTAGAAAAATCCTAAACCTTAAAAATATGAGATTTAATACCTATTAAATATTAAAGATTGAAATATGCAAAATGATTTTAATAAGTAAAACTATGCATGCAAATGCAAATCTTTTTGGGCACAAGGTAACATACAACTAGTTCTACAATCCGGAATTTTTGGCAATTTTTTGAGCAATGGTTAATTTAATATGAATTTTCAAATACATAATGGGCAAAATATGCTAATTTTCGCAAGAACAATTATTATTAATTAACCACAGAAATAAAATGATCACACGCATTCCATTTTGTAGAGAATTAGTTGAAGGACATTATGTAATTTTTAAATAAAAAATAATGCAATAAATTGGTTCAAAATAAGGGGGGAACACAGGGGTATCACTCCAGTTTTACAATAAATAAATAATGCAGATAATGTAATGGAAGGACTAATGCGTAATTACCGAGATCTAAGGGGGTCTTCTTGTAAATATCCAAGTGGTCACGTGCTAAGCACATGACCCTTGGTCGGCGGGGCGGTATATGCAATTTGGTGGACCTCTAGGGGACTTCGTGTAAAAACTCCAAGTGGCCACGTGCTATGCACATGACCCTTGTGTGTTGAGAGCGGACTTGCGAATAGGCGGACTTGGGGGGTGGAGCTGCAATGTTCCCTCCCACGCACGTGTTGTGCACGTAGGAGGGCCTCGGGCCTTGAGCCTGGTGGCGCTCTGGTGGTGGACAAGCAGAGATAAGGGCGGCTCCGGTGCTCCTATAGGCAGTTATCGAAGGATGATGGCCTTTATGCGTTGCCGATGAACGGTGTTGGAGCTACGAAGGCGGAGGTTGGTGATGGTGAATACCGTCGACAAAGATGAAGACAGCACAATGGATGGTGTCGACTCCTTGCACATTGCTTCTCTCGACCAGCAAGGCGATGAAGATGAGAGCGATGCGGGTCGCAACAGCGGAGCAGACGAAGATGGTGCAGGCGCAGCGAGCGGTTGGCACGACGTTGAAGATGATGGAGTCGATGCAGGTGTGTCTCCTGGAGATGGGATGAAGCTCGGTGGTCGAAGATGGAGTAATTGGTGGTAGAAAGCGCGTAAATGGAGGCGTTGAAGGCCAAGCTTCTCGATGGGTGGTGGTGGCTGGCCGGTTAGCTCCTGATGGTTGTCCATGCTGAGAGTGATGGTGGGGCACAGAGGGCGAAGAAGGAGGTGGATATAGTGGAAGGGGGAGTAGCTCGATGGCGCAAAGAGGCCGTAGCGAAGGCGTTGACTTGGTGGATAAAGTTGGAGATGAGTCCTTGGCTCAACGGTGTGAAGAGGCTGGAGTAAGGCGGAGGACGTAGATCTACGCTATGCAGCAAGGGTGCAACCTCGGACCTCGTCGGAGGGAAATGAAGAGGAAACGGCGCTGTCACCGCCGCTCCTCCAACTGGTAGCTTATCGGTGGATACTTTGAATGGAGGGGCGGCGAGGTTGCTTTATAGGGCTCGAAGGGGTGCCGGATTGGGAAAGGGATCGGAGAGGAGCGGTGATTTTCGCGGCTGCGGGATACACAAGGAGGAAGGGATGCGGTGAGATTGGTCGGGCGGCAGAGAAAATCACGAGTGGAGGCGGAAATCGCAGGGGCGGTGTTGATTTTGGGAAAGTGGGGAAGATGATACAGGAGCCATCCGATCGACCGAGATCGACGGCCACGATGATGCCATGTGGCATCAAGGGAAGTTAGGAGGAGCACGTGCAGGGCACGTGCGTAGGAGGTATATGCGCTGCTTGTGCGTGGATTTAACTTTTTTATAAAAATGAAGTATAATAAGGTCAAAAATGGGTGACACACGGCGGATCCATGAGCAGCCACGTGTCTGCCCCAGAAAAATCGAAAATAAAAATACAAAGATAATTCAAAAAGAAATAGCAAACGACCTCGGATCGAACATATTCCTCATGAAAGCTGCTTGTCTCGACGATATCTAATACTTTCTTGAAGAGACCAAAATCAAAATCGATCATTTGCACAAAGTAATATTTTTGGTGTATCCCATGCACATTGATCACCTTGATTTTTGGGTTTTATATTTTTTTTGTTATTTTTAAGCCAGAAAAAATCCAGAAAAAATACGATAAAAGCAAAGATAAATATTTACATATTAATCTATTTTTTTGGATTTTTAATAATTAAGAAAATAAAGAAATAAAATAAAACACGAAAAAGACAATTTTTGTACAAACGGTTAGTGAAGACTCGGACTCAGTTAATTTCTTTCATTTCAAACTCATTTTGGATATGGATTTTTTACGCATTTTAATAAACTTTTATCAAAGAAAATAAAGGAAAAAGAAATAAAATAAAATGAGTTAATTCTGTGCATAAAATAACCCTAAAATATAAAATGGACAAAAGAGGCCCAAAACCCAACTTTCACATATGAGCTCCGGTTCACTTGAACTTGGTCTTGTTTTGAAGGTAGTTGAATGTACATTAGTTCAAAAGTGAGTAGGATTAAATTAGACACCGGATGAGGAAGATATCGAGGTTTTAGTCCAGAAATCCTAGAACTAGGGTTTGGGTTTTTGGTCCACTTATTTATGTCAGTGTTTTCTTTGATATTTTTCATTTATTCTTATTAGTAATATGTACACAATGGAGGTGGTTTCAGGTCATTTGGAGTTAGCATGAATTAGTTAAAAATTGAGGAACTTAGGCTACGTTACAGATCAATTGGACTGGGATTTTTGGCTTCTTATTTTGTGCAATAATGAGTGATAAAATGCAATTCTTATCAAAACATGCATGAATGCTAATTATGCAATATAAATGAAGAAATGCCAATGAATTTTAGGGATTTGAGCTTAATTAATGACTTTTAGAGTGATGAATCTGAGATTCATCACCGGGTGAGGAAGAAGATGATTTAGCAGCACCAGTCCACTACCACCATCAAGAGTAAAAATTTAAAAATAAATAGCAAAGAGAAAATCTCCAAAAAGACAATAACAACCGAAGCCAAGTCGCACCAGCCCAAGAGGAGCCAGCACCAGCAGCAACTCCAGCGCCAGCCAATGAAGCTGAAGCTCATGTAGATTTGTTTTTGCCAGTTTTGAATGCCCGCTCTTCTTCTAGTCGGTCATTTGTAATTAAGGGTGTAGTTAAGAACAATGCATTTCGTTCTGTGAATATTCCTTTTCCAGATGCAATGAAAAAAGCCAAAAAATCAGAAAAATAAAAAATGCATTATCAGACCCCATTGTTGTGGAGATTATTGAAAATATTATTTTGAATATGGAATGAATGAAGTTCATGAAATACATGCCAAATGTGAAGAAAAGGTTTAAAAGAGTCATGTACCTCTAAGCATCAGAGTCGCAAACAGACATAACCAAAGATAAAAACACATCTTAATCATGGCAACCGTGAATACTATCAGTTATCTTTCATAGAAAAGAAAGACAAGGGAGCACCCTTAATCATGCCATATATTTGATCAGACTTTTGAGTGAACCTTGCTTGATAGCAGGTTCTCTACAGACCTCATGCCCTCCCACTACTTCAAGAATTTGAGCTGGGATAGCTTAAGCCCACTCGTATGAACCTTCAGTTCACTAATAGATCCATCAAGCAACCCAGAGGTTTGCTAGAGGACGTTATCATGACTTTTCAGGACAAGCACTTTCAGTGGACTTTGTCATATTGGACATGGATTCGCCCTGCACCATTGCTTCAGATCCTGATTATTCTCGGTCAGCCCATTCCTTCGAACTACCAGAAGCAGTCGTCGACTATGGGTTTCAAAGATTACATTTCGCTCTTGTAATGACCAAGTTACAATGGACATGATCGTCGAGCCGAAAGCCACACCTGATGAAGGCAAGCCAGGACCAGTATAAGATTGTGACATTATATATATCAATGATCAACCAATTTCCTTGAATGATATTTTGACACAAGAAAGCCTCTTTTCAGAGGAGGACCTAGATAGCACATTCGACCCTTTCTCCTTTGTCAACTGGGAGACAGATTCTGAATCACTAATCAACATCTTTGAAAAAAAGTCAATCGATCATGGAGAATTCATTGTAGATATGTTCGATGCATTCATATCAGAGCCACAAGTGACAGAGGTGGACAGCACCTCATTGATTTCAACAAACCATCCATCTACCATTGTTGTTTCTGAAGTGGCTGCAGAGCAGACTCTACAATTACCAAACTCAAACAACTCCTAGCAGGTCTGAAGTATGTCTTCCTTGCAAGTGAAGAGAATATGTATCCAGTCATCCAGCAGCAGCAGGCTGACCTCGGATCAAGAATCTCGATTGCTCGAGGTTTTAGAGAAAACCCGTATCCAGTCATCCAGCAGCAGCAGGCTGACCTCGGATCAAGAATCTCGATTGCTCGAGGTTTTAGAGAAAACTCGTAAGGCACTTGGTTGGAAAGTATTGAATCTCCAAGGGATAAATACAGCCCTATGTTCACACCACATCTATCTTGAATATGATTGCAAACTGCAGTGCGAATTTCAGTGCATGATAAACCCTAACTTATGGGACGTAGTAATGAAGGAAATCATGAAGTGGTGTGAAGCAGGCTTCATTTATCCCATCTCCGACTCAAAATGGGTGAGTCCCGTGCATGTAGTTTCGAAGAAATCAGGGATTGTCGTGATTACAAATGACTAAGGAGAGGAGATTTCTACTTGAGTACCAACATCACGGCATGTGTGTGTTGATTACCGTCATTGAAATGCAGCAACGAAGAAGGACCACTTTCCTCTGTCGTTCATTGACCAAGTTCTTGAAAGATTGGCCTAGAAGAAGTTCTTATGTTTCTTATATGGGTTGCTCCGGGTACAAATAGGTGGCGATCGCCCCTGAAGACCAAGAGAAAATAACAATCACTTGTCCATTCAACACATATGCCTCTCTAGGAATGCCCTTTGGATTGTGCAATACTCCTGCCCACATTCCAAAGGTGCATATTTGTCGTCTTTACCGATACGGTCGGGAGTTTTCTCAAAGTTTCCATGGATGGTTTCTCAAACTATGGTGACAACTTTTATTCTTGTCTTGAGCACCTAAAGCGAGTACTATAGAAGTGTCGTGAAGTCAATTTGGTATCATGGGAAAAGAGCCACTTCATGATCACTGAAGGTATTGTGCTGGGCCATGTCGTTTTCAAGCGAAGCATGGAAGTCGACCAAGCGAAGGTGGATGTCATTGCTAAACTAGAGCCACCTCAAAATGTCAAAAATGTGAGGTCATTCCTTGATCATGTTGGTTTCTACCAAAGATTCGTCAAGGACTTCAGCCTAATTGCATGACTTACTGAATTTTTATGCAAGGACACCGATTTCATTATTGATCAGTTGCCTTCCCCCCCCCCAAACATTTTATCATTTGAAAGGCTTTGTCACTTAGTCTCCAGTCCTACAGCCAGCCTATTGGTCTATCCCATTTGAGGTCATGATGGACACATCATATTTTGCAGTTGGGGTTGTACTAGGACAAAGAAGAGAAAAGAAGCCCTATGCCATTCACTATGCTAGCAAGACATTAGATGAAGCAATAAGAATTATACAACAACAAAGAAAGAATTGCTGGAAGTTGTTTTCACCATGGAGAAGTTCAGAACCTACCTTATAGTATCTAAAGTCATTGTGTTTAATGACCATTCTGCTATCAGATATTTACAACGGAAGAAGGATGCCAAATCACAGTTACTCGGATGGATCCTTCTCCTCTAGGAATTTGACATGGAAATCAAAGACAAGCATGGAGTTCAGAATGTCGTAATAGATCATCTGTCCGAAATAGAATACCAAGATACTCAGCTGAGCAGTGCACTGATTACAGAGACTTTCCCTGATAAACCAATACTCAGCATTGGATCTCTCCCTTGGTATGCTGAGATTATGAACTACTTCATCTCCCACAAGATTGGAAGAGAATCAAGAAGGACAAGTTCTTATCCGACATCCATTCCTACCAATGGGAAGATCCATTCCTATCAGGGAAGGACCCGATTGCATTTGACGTCGGTATATCCCTCAAGAGGAGTGCACGTGTCCTCGAGCATTGTCATAAGCTCAAATACGGAGGACACCATTATGGAAGCAAAACAACATCAAAGATACTACAGTGTGGCCTCTAGTGGCCCACACTATTCAAGATACCAATGAGTATGTCAAAGCTTGCACTGATTGTCAGAAAACGGGAAAAACCCTCAATGTTAAAGATTAAATGCCCCTAAAATTTGTACAAAATTTGTACATGTTTCTAATGTATTCGATGCATGGGGCATTGATTTCATGGGCACATTTCCTAACAGTCAGGGCTATGGATACATCCTACTTGTCGTGGACTATATGAGTCTTTGGGTAGAAGCTATACCTACTCAAGCCACTGATAGCTGCACAGTTTGCCAGTTCTTGAAAGATAACATCATTTTGTGGTTCGAGATACCGAAGATTATGATTTCAAACTGGGGTGGCCACTTCATCAACAAGAGGATGAGAAATTAGTGAAAGAGTACGGCATCAATCACCGAGTTGCATCTCCTTATCATCCTCAATCTAATGGCTTGGCCGAATTATCCAACAGAGAAATCAAGACGATCCTGAAAAAACTTGTGAGGCAGGACAGAAAGAACAAGTCAAGGCTTCTGGATTTAGTTCTCTGGGCACACATAACAACATACAAGTTTCCCTTAGGCATGTCGTCCTACCATCTTGTATATATGGAAAGCCTTGCCTTCTACCAATGGAACTAATTCACAAATCTCTCTGGGCAGTTAATATATGTAACCTCGACACAAAAAGGTGGTTAGATCAAAAAATTGGATCTGGACAAGCTCCTAGAATTTTGAGACTACGCATATGACAACAGCTTAATGTACAAGGAGGACAAACACTAGCATGACCGACACATCAGTCGAAAGACCTTTGAGCCTAGACAGAAAGTGTGGTTGTTCAGCACGAAGTTGAAGATGTTCCCAGGAAAATTGAAAAATAAACAGATAGGGCCATACATTGTAAAGACTGTGTGTGGCATCGGAAGTATCCTTATATCAAAATTGTCTGCACACAACCATTCATTGTCAACGGCCAATTACTAAAGTTGTATCTAGAGCATGACACATTCCTGATCATTGTCGACTCAATTCAAGTTGTATTTGATGAAGAACCTTCAATAGAAGCAGTGGAGCGGGACAATGCCTCTAAAAATATCTTTGATTAGTTTTCTTCTTTTTACTTCTTTTTACTTCTATTCTTCAATTCTTTCATTCTTCTGTGTGGCACTCATCCCTTGCATCTATATTATACTTAGGATATACTTTATCCTACGCATAGAGGGATGAGTGTATTAGAGTTATTCATTATTCATTCCCATGCTTGTCCTCTAACTGGTTAGTACCTAGTCTATACTTAGGGATATTCCACCCTAGACGAGTCGCATACTACCCTCTTTAATTAGTGTTAATTTATCGTGCAAAAACAAATGAATGTCATTTCGTTGTAGGTCGGTAATCGGAATCAATCAACAAAATAAGCACAATTAATCAATTAAACTTAATTCGAGTGGCTTTATGTTTGTTTTACTTGGGCAAGTCCCAAGGTCGAACTCAAAGAGACAAAGGAACAACCTAGGTTAATGTCTATCGAACTTCCTGTGTGGTTTTCGAGTCAGAATATTTTGAGTATTTTTCATGCAATTTTGAAATGCAAATGAAATACAGGCCAATTTTAAGGACTAGAAAATAAACATTAATCAAATGATGTCCAAAAATTACAAAACTAGGCCGATAAGTGAATAATGACAAAATGAGTGCACTACAATTTTTTTGGAATTTTCTGATGCAATATGAATACTTTATGAATTAATGAATGCAAATAGTGTGGTTTTTAATAATTATTTATAATAAATTATAAATCTACTTATTTTTAGGAAATAAAATTATCTAAGATATATCGCTAGATGATCTATCTCAGAAAAATCCTAGACCCTAAAAGTGTTGCATCTAATATCTATTAAAAATTAATTACAAAAATACACAAAATATTTTTATAGAGCAAAATACGCAAATGCAATTCTTTTTAGGGACAATGTAAATCACAATTAATTCTATTAGTTGTGAATTTTTGGTAATTTTTTGAGTAATTATAAATTAAGTGTGAATTTCTAAGCATCGATTGGGTAAAATATGCAAATTTTCGTAAGAACAATTATTATTAATTAATTGTAGAACAAAAAAATATCACAGGCATGCCATATTGTAAAGAATTAATTGACGAATATAATGCCTCTTTTTAATAAATAAAACGAGCAATAAAAAGGTTTAAATAATAAAAGAAAGACATGGGTATGTTTAAAATTTACAATAATTAAATAAAATAGAAAATGTAGAGCAGGGATCTAATATTAATTACTTAAACCCTCCTGGGGGTTTCTGCAAATGGGGGTAATTTTGGCGATTTAGCGAGAGTTGGAGGGACTTCCTACAAAATTCTCAAAGGGGCACGTGCACGACACTTGCCCTCTAGATGGAAGGAGTGTTTTCGTGGCTTGGCTGAACTCCAAGGGGCATACTGCAATTATGCCCCCCCCCCACACGTGTGGAGCATGTGAGGGAGCCTTTGGCTGGTCGCTGGCGGAGTGGAAATTGCATAGATGGTCTTGGAGCTTTTGAGAAGGCGGAGCTCCGTCAGTCGATGAAGATGTTGAAGGCTGATGAGGTTGAAGATGGGAGCACGTCTGGGCGGAGATGAAGTCGTGAGGCTGCCCTCCTGGAGTGTTGCTTTGTTGAAGGAGCTTCATGGAGGCGATGCAGTGGGGGAGGAGCCTCCTACTCCAGGTACTAAAGCACTGGGAACCTGGAGTAGAAGCGCGACGATGCGTGGAGGATGTCGGTGAAGATGAACCTTAGTGGGGTCGTCAAAGATTGCTGAAAGGAGTGGAGTTGCCTCCTACGAAGCTGGGCCTGGGTTGGTCATTGTAGGGGACGAAGGTAGAGGAGCATTGGAATCGTAGGTGGAGATGGGTATTGAAGGTGGCAGAGAGGAGTGGTAGGGTCGTTGGCTCGACGGTGGACCTGAGCAAAGGTAAGTGTCCCGGAGAGAGAACGAGGGGGTCGGATTGTCACCACCGACCACCCTCCCTTCATAGTTTATGCAATCGGCAGATGTGGTGGTGAGGGGGCATCGTCGGGGTCAAATAATAGTAGGTGGCCTGCCAAATTAGGGAGGTCATCAGTGGTGATTGGAACAAGGAAGGGGATGATGATTGATTATGAGATTGAAATTGGGGAAGATCGGTGATGGATTCGATTAGGATGGGGATTCAATTCTAAAACACCCAAAAATTTAAAAAAATAGAAAAACCCATAAGAATTGAAAGTGGAAAAGATTTGAAAATTCTGGATCCTACTCTGAGGGAAGCACTAGATAAAAGATCGATTTTTGAACTTCGTTTAAATAAGGCCATTGAACACTTCCCCGACCTGGAAAGATTTATAAAGATTAAATTAGTACCGAAAAAATCAGGTAGGAAGAGAACAAGGATCGAAAGACATATATTGTCAATGGAAACCTCTTTGGTGATGGGGAGAAAAATCAAGAGCCGTAGAGTGAGGTGGTTGCCTCGATTTGACTGTGGAATCAAAGACGCAACATTCGTCCATGCCCTAATCGATGATGACTCATCAATCAACGTACTCCCGACATCGTATTTGAGAAGCTCAAATTCAGACCAATTAGGAAATCAAGAGATATCGTTCAGCTGGCTGATCAATCTATAAAACGACCGAGAGGAACAATTTCAGTCATCATGTCATTCCAAGGTACTTCGCTCAAGGTGGACTTCATGATCATTGATATTGAGCATCAAGGAGAATTCACCCAGTCTCCAATAATTCTTGAAAAACTGTTCTTAGCCTTGGCTAAGGCAACTATTGAATGCGAGACCCCGGAAATCAATTTCACGGTATTGGGAGCACGTTAAGCTCAACCGATCTTTGAGGAAACACGATATAAGGTAATCCACAAAGCCGACAACAACCGTAACCGTCAAGCGATAAATGAGCCCTATCCTGTTGCTACAACTGAGATAACACCTGTTGAGCAGACCATTGGTTCGGAGACTCATCTCATCCTCCCATTCCCTGCTACTTTCACCTCTACCACTATCATGTCAAATCCTACGGAAGATCACATGATGCAAGACTTTTTATATGGTGATGAGGAAACACGATTTTTTTTATCTTTTGGTGTGGTGTGTAGATGAGTTGTTTTCCATAGATGAGGAGGAGCTTAGATATGCCGAGTCAGAATCATCCCTAAGGGAATAGTATGCAGAAGTGTCACTTTCAAAGTCATCCTAGGGTGTGTAGAGTCTGTGGGCTTCTGAGTACTATCTGGCTTTTCAACCTGAGATCCAATCATTTTGTCTTCCACTTCCATACCCGAGCTGACATAAAATGAAATTAGTTGCTCGGTGAAGCTTTTAAATTTATCCTCAATTAATTCATATCTCATAATAACCCTAGAAATAATATCCTCCAAAAACTTTTCATGATCAATCATGGGAGCAGTCTGTGTGGGTTTCTGAGTGTTCTCTCGTTTTTCAACTTGAGATCCAATCATTTCATCTTCCATTTTCGTGCATGCACTAGGAGAAGATCCTCTTGAAATATCCATAATATGTCTTGATTTATTATCCTCTGAAATTTTTTCCTTAAAAATCATGGAAGGAGTCTTCTCAGATGACGGGAATCTATAGGTCTCATACTCAACATGTTGTGACTTAGGCATGTACATTTGATCTAAGTAGAACTTGTTATCGTGATAGTTGATTGGTCCCTCATATAGTGAAGTCGTCATACAGGGTTCATGTATGTTTATATATCCAGTCCAGTCTGTTGTATGAGTGTCCTGTCTGAAGGAATGGTACGTGAGATCGTTATAGAGAGTATGATCATTAGGGTCAATCAAATATGTATAATCAGGATGTGCAGGCCTCTCCATTTGGTTTGATCGGTCCATCATATCATCCCCCAAGGTCAAGTCGGAATGTGGATTTTTGAAGTGGTGACATGTTCCATCAATACTGTGAGGAGAGAATGAAATCAGCTGGAATTGGCATCTTGGTCGGTCATTAATCTTAAAAGTGGTTCGATCTTCATTATCAGAATATAAAGGGTTACGCCAGTGGATGAATTTGATTGGAATTGATGTCTCAGGATGTGGAAAATATGATGGAATGGAGACTTCGGTCAGATAATGGAATAAAGGATTGTCATGTGAAGAGGTGGAGTCCTCGGTTGGTTGAATGTATGTATGATCCGAATATAAAGGATTGTCTTTCATGGAGTTGAACGATTTTGTAGAGTGGACCGGATTTATTCGTGGGAGAGGGTCTCTTGCAAATGTTGGAGGATGTCTGGACGGTTTAGATGATTTGGGTTTGATCGAGAAGAATTCATTTTCAAAATAATCATTTGGAGTTAGATGATTTGGGTTTGACCATGAAGAATTCATTTTCAAAGTACATATCTGGTGGGTACTCGAACTAATGTCCTGTCATTTTCAAAGGAGGTTGGATGAGTTGACATAATGGATCTTGGTTAAAGATGTTTTAAATGCATGAGATACTCACAAGAAGAAATCCTAATTTTTAAATCAAGGAGGGAGAGTGATGGCACAAGCGTGCGGCGTTTGATATTCGAACTCGGTTCATGCGCACCAATGAAAACGCAATACAAACCCCAGGTTCACCAATTCACACAGTGGAAGCCGTAAGAGTTCGGTAAATTATCTTTTCAATTTTAATTGGTGATAAAATCAATCTTGGAAAAGAATTAGCGAGTTGTTAGGTGCCGGAAATTTTCTTAAAGACTGACCTGAATTCTTATGACTAGTTGCACCTACTTTCAGCTAGTATGTGTGTAAGAATCATGAAACGGCTACCTGTTACTTAAGGATGGAGCCTTACACAGTGACCCTTAAACCACCCACTCTACCAAAGAAATTCGGACCATTTACTGGCTACCGAATTTCTTCACTGAGAAGTAGCTAATCATTTTTGTAGAATCAGTAGTTAATATGAGAATCTAGAGTTGGGCTTTATTCTAAGTGTCGTCTCTCGCTCACTTAGACAGATAAATGAATCAAAGGATAGGGTTGCTCTCCCGCAAAAAATTCTCAATTTTATGGGTTATTTTGTCGACCTTGTCTAGCAGTCCCAATTTTAATTAGGCGATCACTGAAAAATTAAATGAGCAGAAATGCACGTCTATCATCCAGTCTCAATTTTTAATAAATCTTAAGTGACAAAACAAGGGAGGAAATCGGGAAAAGTTGATGCACGCGGAAAACAATGATATATGCTCAATTTGAAGACTTGCAATGATTCCTCGTAATCTCTATGTGGGATGCAATATAAGAATTTAAAAAATATTCTATATGAATGTAAACCAACAAAAACCACACCTATCATAAAGTTCTATTAGTCATGAAGAATTGAGTTAAAATTTTGACTATGAACGATCTAATGTTTGTCTCGATTAATGTGCAGTGTGGTCCTAGGTTCTACGAGCACAATCAAAAAAGTCCTAGAAGCTCTAATAGATGTATGTACAGGTTTAACCTACGAGCCACTCAAGTCGAGCCTCACCATCACCGAAGAGTGAAACGGGCTACAATACACCACAGAAAAAGTGTTTAGGTCTTGTTAAACACGCGAGAGTCCAAACAGACACCAATGTAAACGAGCAATTAATTACAAATAATTAAAATTGTAGAAAAATAAATCCTAGACTCTACCTTTCTCACGACTCGACTCGATCTTAGTTTTAATGTGGATTGGTTGTCGGTGAAGATGCATCAGTTTTGGAATAAATCATTCCATGTACATCAGGTACCTCGCATGAAAAATAAGAGAGAGTGTAAGAGGGTGACACAAAGATAATAAAATAAGAAAATAAATGCTAAAACTAAAATAAAATAAAATAAATGCAGACATAAAAGAAAAAATGGACAATTACAGTGATGAGGTTCGGTGGTCTGACTACCCAAAAATAGGGGGAAAACATACACTAATTTTCTAAACAAAAACCTAAGTCATTTGCCTCACTAGCAACGGCGACATCTGACGAGTCGTGGACAATACTCTTTAATTAGTTTGAATTAATCATGCGAAAATAAATGAACGTCATTTCGTTGTAGGCGGGTAATAGGAATCACTCAAGAACAACTACCATTAATCAATTAAATTTAATTCAAGTGTCTCTACATTTGTTTTACTTAGGCAAGTCCCAAGGTAGAACTCAAGGATGCAAAGGAACAACCTAGGTTAATGTCTATCAAATTTCGTGCGTGATTTTTGAGTCGGAATATTTTTGGTATTTTTCATACAATTTTTGAAATGCAAATGAAATGCAAGCCAAATTTAAGGACTAAAAAAATAAATATTAATCAAACGATACCCAGAAATTAAAAACTTGGTCGAGATGTGAATAATGATGAAATGAGTGCACTATATTTTTTTTGGAATTTTTGATGCAAGATGAATACTTTATGAATTAATGAATGCAGATAGTACGATTTTTAATAATTAATTATAATAAATAATAAATCGATTATTTTCAGGAAATAAATATATCTAAGATATATCACTGGGCGATCTATCTCAGAAAAATTCTAAGCCTAAAATTGTTGCATTTAATATCCATTAAAAATGAATTATTGAAATATACAAAATGATTTTATAGAGCAAAATATGCATGCAAATGCAATTCTTTTTGGGCATAATGTAAATCATAATTAATTCTATTATCCATAATTATTTAGCAATTTTTCGAGCAATGGTTAATTAACTAGGAATTTCTAAGCACCGATTGGGTAAAATATGCAAATTTTCACAAGAACTATTATCATTAATTAACCATAGAACAAAAAATATTACGGGCAAGCCATAATGTAAAGAATTAATTGACGAACATATTGCCTCTTTTTTATAAATAAAATGATGCAATAAAAAGGTCCAGATAATAGAAGAAAGACAAGGGTTTGTTTGCAAATTTACAATAATTAAATAAAATATAAAATATAGAGCAAGGACCTAATATTAATTACCAAAACCCCGCTGGGGGTTTCTGCAAACATTCTAAGGGCCACGTGCGCATCACGTGCCCTTGGATGGCGGGGGCAGTTCTAGCGATTTAGCAAGACTTGGAGGGCCTTCCTACAAAATTTTCAGAGGGGTACGTGTCGGTATGTGCCCTTTGGATGGCAGGGGTGTCTTCGTGGTTTAGCTGAACTCCAAGGGGTGTACTGCAAATATGCCCCCCCCCCAACCCCGCGTGCGGAGCACGTGAGGGAGCCTTGGGCGGGTCGCTGGTGGAGTGGAAATTGCGCGGATGGTCCTGGAACGTTTGAGAAGGCGGAGCTCCGTCAGTCGATGAAGATGTTGAAGGTTGATGAGATATGGAGCACGTCTGGGTAGAGATGAAGTCATGAGGCTACCCTCCTGGAGTGTTGCTTTGTCGAAGGAGCTTCGTGGTGGTGATGTAGTGGTGGAGGAGGCTCCTTCACCAGATGGAGAAGCATTGGGAACCTGGAGTAGAAGCCCGACGATGCACGGAGGATGTCGGTGACGATGAACCTCGATGGTGTCGTCGAAGATTGTTGGAATGAGTGGACTCGCCTCCTGCGAAGTTGGGCCTGGGTTGGTCGATGCAGAGGATGAAGGTGGAGGATCGTTGGAATCGTAGGAGGAGATGGGTATTGAAGGTGGTGGAGAGGAGTCGTAGGGTCGTTAGCTCGACGGTGGACTGGAGCAAAGGCAAGTGTGCGAAGGACGCAGCGCTACAATGAGGCCTCGAGCCTCGAACCTCGCTGGCGAGAGAACGAGGGGGTCGGGTTATCACCATCGACCACCCTCCCTTCATAGTTTATGCAATCGGCAGATGAGGTGATGAGGGGGCATTGTCGGGGTTATATAACAGTAGGTGGCCTGCCAAATTAGGGAGGTCATCAGCGGTGACTGGAATAGGGAAAGGGATGCCGATTGATTGTGAGTTTGAAATTGGGGAAGATCAGTGATGGATTCGATTAGGAGGGGGATTCGATTGGGTTCCAGATCGGGAAAGATTGCGGCGGCGATCTCAGATGGAGAGGAAGGCAGCAGGGATTGACGACGAGGGAGGTGGCGGGAGGAGTAGTCAGAGGTAGGCTTGAAGGGGAAAGAGAAGCATGTGCTGGGCACCTGCGGCAGAGGCACGTGACCAGTACATGTAGGCTATTTAATTTTACTATTTTTTATTTTTTAAATGAATATATATAAATACCAAAAATGGGTGACACGTGATGGCTCCAGGAGCTACCACATGTCAGCCCTAAGAAATTCATAAAATAAAATATAAAGAAAAATATAATGAAATAGCAAAGAATCTCTGATTGAACATTTTTCTTCACAAAAGTTGCTCATCTCGATGAGATCTACAACTTTCATAAAGAGACCAAAACCATGATCATTTGCATAAAGTGAGTTTTTTGGGGTACTCTATGTAAATAGAATACCTTGAATTTTGGTTTTGTAATTCTTCTGTTATTTTTAAATAAGATAAAAATCGGGAAAAAAATGTGATAAAATCAAAGATAAATATTTACACATTAATCTTTTTTTTATTTTTAATAATCAGTAAAATGAAGAAATAAAATAAAATACAAAAAGAGGACTTTTGTACAGAGTGCTGGTGAACACTCGGATTCTGTCAATTTCTTTGATTTAGGTTTTATTTTAGGTTTGGATTTTTCGTGCATTTTAATAAAACTTTTGTCAAAGAAAATACATGAAAAAGAAATAAAATTAAAAAGTTAAATATACACATAAAATAATAGGTAGAAATAGGGTAAAATACACAATGTACAAAAGAGACCCAAAACCGAACTTTTATATATAAGCTCCGATTCACTTGAACATGGTCTAATTTTGAAGGTAATTGAATGTACATTAGTTCAAAAGTGGGTAGGATCAAATCGTACACTGTATGAGGAAGACATCCATGTTTTAACCTGATCATCCTGAAATTAGGGTTTGGTTTATGGTCCACTTATTTATGTTAACGGTTTTTTTTGTTTTTTCCCCTATTTTTTTAGTCATATGTACACAATGGAGGTGGTTTTAGGTGATTTGGAGTTAGCATGAATTAATTAAAAATAAGAGAAGTTAGCTTATTTTACAGGTCAAATGGGCTAGAATTATTGGCTTCTTATTTTATGCAATTATGCATGACAAAATGCCATTATTATTTACATATGCATGAATGCTAATTACGCAATATAGATGAAAAATTGCAAGTGAATTTTGGGGATCTGAGTTTAATTATTATCTTTTAGAGTGATGAATCTAAGATTCATCAAGGACAAGCCGAGCCCATTGAGTTTATACATTCTGATCCTCGATCATCCCCATTTTGTATACAGTCTTGTATACTTATGATTAGTTTATCCTAAGTATAGGGAGACGGTGGACATCACATTTTTATTTATTCATTGTAGTATAGACTTTCCTATAGTCAGCATGAGTTATGTCTTCCCTTTTCTCTTTGATCACTATGAGGACACAGCTCAACCTAAGTATAGGGGGGCTCATTTATACGTTGGATATACTCTAGCCATAACTCGCACTATCAGATTTTTTAATAAATATGGCTAATATACTATATGGATAAGCGTATATGATTGATCAATTACAAAGGATACAAAATAAATGTATAAAATTTCTCAAAATACTTTGTAAATATGATCAATAAATTGGTTTGAAAATGATTTGAAAATGGTTGTAAAGTGACCTGAAAAATCTTTTGAAAACTGTTTGGAAAACTTTTGTAAAATATTGTCAAACCTTTGTAAAAATCTTTTGTAAATATTTGCACAATTTTATTTATTTGAATAAAATAAAAATTACTTTGTAAATGATTTGGAAAGTGGTTGTAAAATGGTTTGAAAAACTATCTATAATGTTTGAAAAATCTTTGCAAAATAATTTTCAACTTTTGTAAATGTTTGTAAAAGTGTTTGCCAAATTTTTTTGCAAAAACAAAGTTTTCAAAAAAGTTTGTAAAAATATTTTCAAACTATTCTGAGAACTTTGTACATAATGGTAGTAACTAAAATTCTTTATAAATAATATATATATCCCTTATATAAAATGATCTATAAGTAATAATTAACTTAACCTGTATAAATTCCTAATGTAAATTTTTCAACCAATTCTTGTAAATATGCACCGACGGGTCCGAGATTGCCTGTGTTAAAATGTCGCGATGGATTATCGTTTGCTTAAAATAATGTGTCGTTTCGTTATAGGTGGGTAATCGGAATCAGTCAAGAAATAAACCACACAAAATTTAGTCAATTTTAGTCAATGCAGTTTTATGTTTATTTTACTTGGGCAAGTCCCAAGGCCGAACACAAGGAGGAAAAGGAACAACCAAGAATTTTGCCTATCAAAGTTCGTGCACGATTTTCGAGGCAGTTTTTTTTGTAATTTTTTGTATGCAATAAGGGATGTAAAATGCAACTTTGGCCAATTTTAGGGACTAAAATGTAAAGATCAATCAAACGATGTCTGAAAAATATGAAACTTGCCCAAGATGATAATTTCGATGAAATGAATGCACTATAATTTTTTTGGAATTTTTGGATGCAAGATGATTTTTTTATGAATTTTTAAATGCAAACAAAGTGAATTTCAATATTTAATTATAATAAATATTAAACCTAATTATTTTCAAGGGATAAAATTATCCAAGATCTATCACTAGATGATGGATCTCAGAAAAATCCTAAACCTCAAAAATACAAGATTCAATACCTATTAAAAATTAAATATTAAAATATATAAAATAATTTTTGAAGGCAAATGATGCATGCAAATGCAATTCTTTTTGGGCACAATGTAACATACAAGTAATTCTACAGTATATGAATTTTTGGCAATTTTTAAAGCAACGGTTAATTAGTCATGAAATTCAAAGTATAAGATGGGCAAAATATGCAATTTTCCACAAAATAATTAATTAATAATTAACCATTGATCTTAAAAATGTCAAGCATATGTAATAATGTAGAGAATTAATTGTAGAACAAAATTATATTTTTAAATAATTACATGATGCAATGTAGAGATTCAAAATGGACGTGGAACACAGGGATATAACTACAGTATTACAATAATAAACAAAATGTAAGTGGAGGGACTGTAATGTAATTGCCTATACCCTTGGGGGTATATCTGCAAAAATCCCAAGAAGACATGTGCTATGCACGTGCCTCTGGCTGGTGGGGGGGAATCTACAATTCGGGCGGACTTTGAGGGTGCTTTTGAGATTTTCCCAGCGGGTCACGTGCGACGCACGTGACCCTGGGTTTTGGCGTAGATACGGCAGCTCTTCAGGGGTTGCGGCGCAAAGTTCCCCAACGCAGGCTTCGTGCCCGGCTGATGGAACAGCGGAATACGTAAGGCCTTGGTGGATGCCCGGTTGAAGGTTGTCGAGAGTGGTGCCGGGGCTGAGGCGTGGATGGCGGGGCGCCTGGCGGAGACGTAGCGTTGATGAAGCCTTGTGTGGAGCGCGGAGGAGGGTGTAGCGGAGCTTCTGACGGCTGAAGTCGGCGGAGAGGTGTTGTGCCGTTGGTGGCTCCGGTGGCGAGTCTCCCATGGTGGAGCTATGGTCGGGGACGCGGTTGTCGAAGACGGAGCATGCTGGAGACGGCGTTGCACGTGCAGGGCACGTGCTTGGGAGGCACGTGCTCCGCACATACGTGCCCTTTTATTTTTTTATATATTTTTTATATTTTTTAGTTAAATATTTGATTATATTTTTTACAAAATGAACAAAATTAAAAACCCCAAAATTGGGTGACACGTGGCGCCCATAAATTTTGAAAAATAAATATAAAGAAAAATAGAAAAAAATAGCAAACAACCTCGGACCGAAAAAGTTTCTTCATAAAAATTGCTCGTCTCGATGGGATCTACAACTTTCATGAACGAACCAAAATCAAAATCAATCAGTTGCATAATGTGATATTTTTGGGATATCCCATGTACATAGAATACCTTCATTTTTGGATTTTATAATTTTTTGTCATTTTTTAACCAAATAAAAATCCGGAAAAAATATGATAAAATCGAAGATAAATATTTACACATTAATCTAATTTTTTATTTATATGAATTTAAGAAAACGGAGAAATAAAATAAAAAATGAAAATCGTAATTTTTGTACAGACAGTTTGTGAAGACTCTGACTCGGTTAGTTTCTTTGATTTCAAGCTCGATTTGGATTTGGATTTTTATGCAGTTTAATAAAACTTTCATCAAAGAAAACAGATGAAAAAGAAATAAAATAAAATGATCAATTATGTACATAAAATAATAGGTCAAAAACTGCTAAAATACAAAATGTACAAAAGAGGCCCAAAATCCAACTTTCACATATGAGCTCCGATTCACTTAAACCTGGTCATGTTTTGAAGGCAATTGAATGTACATTAGTTCAAAAGTGAGTAGGATCAAAATGGGCACTGGATGGGGAAGATATGAAGGTTTTAGTCCGGAAATCCTAGAACTAGGGTTTGGGTATTTGGTCCACTTATTTGGGTTAATGATTTTTTTGTATTTTTTGTTTATTCTTGTTGGCGATATGTATACAGTGGAGGTGGTTTTGGATCAATTGGAGTTAGCATGAATTAGTTAAAAATCAGGGAATTTGAGCTATTTACAGGTCAATTTGGTTGGGATTTTTGGCTTCTTATTTTGTGCAAAAATAAGTGATAAAATGCAATTCTTATCAAAACATGCATGAATCCTAATTATGCAGAATAAATGAAGAAATGCCGATGATTTTTAGGGATTAGAGCTTAATTAGTGACTTTTAGAGTGATAAATATGAGATTCATCATCCCCATATACTTAAACCATGCTCGTCCCTGAGCATCAAAAGAAATGCCATGAGGTGAAATGAGATTGGGTTCCATACGAAGACCATGAGCTGAAGGTGAAAATGAAACTAGATTCGACCTTTGGATTATTAATTTGGCGGAACTTATGTGAGACTTAGAATTTTAAAATCAACAGCCTTCAAGTTCTACACATCATTGTCACAGTTTCGGCTCAGAAGTCATCTTAGATCAATCCTCCTCCCAAAGCATACCCCATGGACATTGAACAATCGACTCATGTGTGTGAAAGATTTTAGCTCTTCCCATCCAGAATGCCAGATAACCATGCAAACCTCCTCTCCAGTAACTCGTCCTCGGGGATTCAAGTATTTCCTTCTATGGTCTGTCGCGCTGTGTTCACAATCGAAATGGGGGAGAAGTTAGAAGAAGGAGAAAAGAACTGGAGGGTGGCCAGTGTAGTCGCCTCTCCTTATGAAGCTAGCCAGTGTAGCCGAGTCTCCACCAAGATATGCAGGTTTTCTTGAAGATTGGACCTTTTTGGTCAGATATTTATTTGGTAGTGGCTTCTTTGTATTTGGATTTCTGGTAGTTCTGATTGGATCTTGTTGTGCCCCTACGGATATAGAATCTTTTTTTCATACATGTTTTGGGGTCTTAGAAAAAATTGTGCCCAGTCGTCCATCCCTTTTCCGAAGCTTTATTTCAACCCGTACTCCGGTCTTTAGATTTCCATGCTACCAGAAAAGAAACTTACACAGTCTTTCAACATCCCGTCTGAGTTGAGCTAAGTGCATAGTGCGAGAGTACAACTTGATTCCCTATTCCAGAGTCGTGCCCAGAATGAAGAGACCAGGTTAGAAACTAAGAGTCAAATGTTGCATATTGTCATGTTGAACTCGAAGAATTAAGTCAAAGACCTGAAGTTTCTAAAATCCTATTTCTCGATGAAGTTCCTCTGAAAATTAGGTGGATTAAGGTCAAGTCCAGACCACTCTCGGTTTCTGCTCATAACTCGGTTCAGAACCCAAATACTTTTCACATATGCAAATGAATGTAATGCTGGATGAAGTGCAGGTATGTAAAATGCAGACACAAGTTTTTTTGAATAGTTCTTTTTTTTTTTTGAATTTTCAGAAATTTATGCGAAGATGAATAAGAAGCCATTTTTTTCAAAAATTTTGGTTGGACATAGTCTGTGTTAGTAGCAAAACTCTTTTGTTTTCTTTTTATTTTTTTTCAAGTTAGTAACCCACCCCGTAAATACATATAGACTTACGCGAAAGTACGAGATATGGGTAAAATATATACACAGTATATATACAGACCCCCCCATACTTAGCGACTGTTGTGTCCTCAGAGCACAAGAAGCATAAAGAAGACATAGCTCGGGCTAAGTGTAAGAGAGTGAAAAAGAAAGAAAAAAAACAAGATACATTGGTCCTCCCCCCTATACTTAGACTGTGAATAGTCTAAGTATAGAAGAAGAGCGAAAAATGAGGTGGTAGGGATATGTGAATGAGGAGCGTATATACAGGTGGGCATCAGTTCCCCCTATACTTAGGCTCTGGTCAGCCTAAATAAGGAAGAAGTGTGGAAATGAGGCGATCGTGAGATAGGGAGAATGATATGTGCAGATGGCATCGGTCCCCCCCCCCCCCATACTTAGGCCTTGGCCTAAGTAAATGAAGAAGATGTACAAGGAGATCGATGTGGTCGGGAGGGAGGGTGGGTAGCCGATGATTAAGGCAGTTTTCGTTTGATCTTCTTGTGAGCCTGTGGTGGGAGATTGTAATGATAAGAAGGAGATGAAGCATATGATTCCCAACTATTATCAGTGTTATCCTCGGAGAAATCATGTTGGATATTAGATGAAGCGTATGAGTCAGATGAAAGGTAACCATCATCAGAGTTATCCTCAGAGGAATAGTATTTGAAAGTGGACACACTCCATATATTCTTGTCTTTTTGTTTCTTCAGTTGTTTTCTCAGAATTCATTCCTTCTTGGGATCAAGTGGTTTGTCCTCAGATGAATACTCTAAAGCACCAGTCTCAGTCAGCTCATAAGAAATAATTCCAGTGTATTTGATGAGAGCAGGAGCATCAGCTTTGGATGAATAATAGTGAGGAACGGGTGTCGTCCAACGGGAGTCGAAGTTTGGATCCTTAGCAAAGATATGGTTTTAGAACAGCCGAACAGACTTTACTCGTGTAGATTACCTTTTCCGGACCTGATGTGGGATCATCAGATGATTCCTCTTATGAAAGGTCAAAGATGACTTCCTTTTTTGATGAAGGAGTAGTCATTTTGTTTCGTGAAGGTGTTGGTCCACTTGAGTCTCCAAATGAATAACCATTAGAATTTTTTTCCTTGGTTGATGTTCGTCCTGCGTGTTTGTTCTTAGTCTTCTTAATGTTGGTTCATTCCTGAGTTGGAATGATTTGGTCAAGGTATTCAGAGTAGGTTGACCCAGTGTGAGACCATGCATATGTCTCAGGATCATATAAGAAACATTCTTCTATTGTGAGATCCGCGGGAACTGAAATAGTGGGGAGAGTCTCTGCATGTTCATTCTCAATTGATTTGATGTTGGATCATTCTTGTGTTGAGTTCATTTGATCGAGGTAGTCAGAATAGGTTGACCCAGGGTGCGACCATGCATAAGTCTCAGGATCGTATGAGTCATATATTTGATTTTCCATGGTGAGAGCAGCTGGGAATGGAGCAGGAGGGAGAGTCTCTAAACCAATAGTCTCATCAGCAACCGCTATCTTAGATGTAGCAATGGGGTAGGGCTCTTCTACCGCTTGATGGCTACGGCTGTCGAGGACTTCGTAGGTTGCCTCAGAAAATTGTGGTTCCTCAAAGACTGGGTGAGATCGAAGTGCTTCCAATGTTGTAAAATTGATTTTCCGAGTATCACACTCAATAATTTCCTTAGCCAATGCTAAGAATGGCTTTCCGAGAATGATCGAAGACTGAGTGAATTCTCATTGATGTTCAATATCAATGATCGTGAAGTCCACTTTGAGTGGAGCACCTTGGAATGTCATGATGACAGAAATTGTTCCTCTCGGCCATTTTATTGATCGGTCAGCTAATTGAATGATCTCTCGTATCTTTCTGATAGGTCCGAGTTTGAGTTCGTGAAATACAGAGGTCAGGAGGATATTAATTGTTGAGTCATCATCAATTCGAGAATGGGTAAAAATTGTGTCTTTGATTTCACAGTCAAATCTAGGCAACCGCTTCACTATGCAGCTCTTGATTTTTCTCCTCAACACCAAGGAGGAGGTCATTGACAAAATATGTCTTTTAGTCTTTGTTCTTATCCTGTCTGACTTTTTCATCATTAATTTATCCATTACAAATCCTTTAAGGCCGGGGAAGTGTTCAATGGCCTGTATAAAGGGAAGTTCAAAAATTAATCTTTTTTCCAGTGCTTCCCGTAATGCAGGATCCAAATTCTTCATATCATCTTCAGTCTCAAATTTTATGAATTTTTCGAGATTTTCGATTTTTTGATTGTTTTTTAATATTTTGGTATTTTCTTTGTGGTGTGTGGATGTGATGTTTTCCGTGGATGAGAAGGGGTTTTGATTAGCTGAGTAAGAATCAGAGTCCGAGTTATTCCTAGGGGAATAGTATGCAGATGTGTTGATGTCAGAGTTATCCCTAGGGTGAATGTTGTCTATGGGTTTCTGAATATCCTCGGGGTTCTCAATATTAGATTCAATTATTTCATCCTCCACTTTCGTACCCGAGCTTCCATAAAATAAACTGAGTCGGTCAGTAAAATTTCTGAATTTTTCCTCCATTAAATCATATCTCTTAGTGATCCTCGAAATATCATCCTCCAAAGAATTTTCAGGAGCAGTTTGTATAGTTTCATGAGTATTCTTTTGTTTTCCATCTTGAGATCCAATCATTTCATCTTCTATTTTCATGTATGAGCTGGGAGAAGATCTTCTTGGAATATCGAATATATGATCTTTATCTTCTGAAAATTTCTCCTCTAAAATCATGGAAGGAGTCTGCTCAATAGGATAGAAACCATATTGTGATTCAGGCATGTGGAGTTGGTCTGAGTATAGTTCATTTCTTTGATCATGATAGGTCGGACCGTTATATTGTGGAGTCAACATACAGGGTTTGTGTGTTTCGATATCATCAGTCCAGTCCTCTGTATGAGTGTCATGTCTGAAGATGGGGTTGTGGTCAATCCAAGATGATGGTTGCTCATTTGTGTTCAAGGGTGGGGAAGGTGGAAGATGTGAAGAAGTGTTAAATTCGATCATGTGGTTGTAATCTCTCATGAATGATGGATTGACATTTACAGAATATGAAGGATGGATTGTATGATCGGAATAGAGAGGATTGACATATGAAGAAGTAGAGACCTCAGTCAGTTGTTGGTTTGTATGATTCGAATACAAAGGATTCTCATTCATGAAGTAGATCGGATTTGTAGAGAGTGTTGGATCTATTGGTGGTTGAGAGTCTCTTGTGGAAGTTGGGTGAGGTGTGGTTGGAGGAGGTTTTGCAGCTTTGGGTCTAACCGATACGAATTCATTTTCATAGTATAGCTCTGATGGATTCTTGGATAAATGTTCTGCCATTTTTGAAAGAGCTGAAATGAATGACGATTTGGGTTTGTTCGAGATGAATCTATTTTCATGATATGGATCTGGAGGATACTTAGACAAAAGTTCCATAATTTTCGAAGGAGATTTATTGGTTGACATGGTGGATCTGTTTCAAATCAAGAAAGGAGGGTGATGGCATAATTGTACGGCTTTTGATTTTCAAAATCGGTTCACGCACACAAATCAAACACAAATCAAATCCCAGGTTCACTAACTCACACAATGAAGCTGTAAGAGTTCGGTAATTATCTTTTCAATTCTAAGTTGGTGATAAATCAATCTTGGAAAGAATTTAGCGAGTCATTAGGTGCCGACAATTTTCGTAATGACTGGCCCGAATTCTTACGACTAGTTGCACCTACTTTTAGCCAGTATGGGTGTAAGTACAGACCGTAAAAAGGCTACCCGTGTTACTTAAGGACGGAGCCTTACGTAGTATCCTTTAAACCACCCACTCTGCTAAGGAAATCCGGACCATTTATCGGCTACTCGTATATCCTCACTGAGAAGTAGTTGATCGTTTTTGGTAGAATCAGTAGTCAATATGAAAATCCGGGTTTGGGCTCTAGCCTTAAGCGTCGTCTCTCGCTCACTCAAAAAATAAATGCACCCAAGTTCGGGGTTCTTCTCCCGCAAAAATTCTTGATTTTATGGGTTTTAAATCGGTTATATTTAGTAGTCCCAATTTTAATTAGGCGGTCATTGAAAATTTAAGGTGAGCACAAAAGCACGTCTACCATCCAGTCCCAATTTCCTTTTAAAATTATGTGACAAAATAGGAGGGAGAAATTCGGGAAAAGCCGATGCACGTGAAAAACGATGATGTATGCTCAGTTGGAAGACTTATAGTGATTCCTTGCAATCTCCATGTGGGATGCAATACAAGAATTGAAAGATTACTCTAGATGAATGCAAGATGATGAAAAACCGCAGCTAGCAGAAAGTTCTATTAACCGGGAAGAATTGAGTTGAATTTGACTAAGTTGAACGATCTAATGTGCGTCTCAATTAAAGTGAAGTGTGGCCTTAGACCCTATGAGCACAATCAAAAATTTAAAAGCTCTAAGAACCATAAGTGCAGGTCTATCCTAAGCGCCACTCAAGTCGGACCCTACCCTCACTGGAGAGTGAAATAGGCCACAACACACCACAGAAAAAGTTCAAGGTCTTTCTACGTACGCGAGTGTCCAAACGGATACGGCTATAAATGAACAATTAATTACAGAAACTAAAATTGCAGAAAATAAAATCCTAGACTCTATATTCTCTCACGACTCGACTCGATCTTAGTTTTTAATGCGGATTTTTGGAAGTCGATGAAGTTGTGTCGGTTCTTGAAAAACCACTCCACGTGCGTCGGGTACCTCGTAAGAAAAATAAGAGAGAAAATGTAAGAGAGTGACTCAAAAATAAATTAAAAATAAAATAAGAAAAAAAATGCCGAAAACAAAATAAAAATAAATGCAGAAAAAATGGAATTTATAGTGAAAATTTTGGGGATCAGACTACCCGAATAAGGAAAACTGAACAAAAGATTTTTAAACAAAAAACTAGGCTGTTTGCCTCCCCGGCAACGATGCCATCTGACGGGTCTGAGATTGCCTTTGTTAAAATGCCGCGATGGATTATAGTTCGCTTAAAATAATGTGTCGTTTCGTTGTAGGCGGGCAATCGGAATCAGTTAAGAAATAGCCACACAAAATTTAGTCAATCTTAATCAATGTGGTTTTATATTTATTTTACTTGGGCAAGTCCCAAGGTCGAACACAAGGAGGCAAAGGAACAACCTAGAATTTTGTCTATCAAAGTTCGTGCACAGTTTTCGAGGTGGTCTTTTTTTGTTTTTTTTAATGCAATTAGGGATGCAAAATGAAACTTTGGTCTATTTTAGGGACTAAAATGTAAAGATCAATCAAACGATGTCCGAAAAATATGAAACTTGGCCAAGATGGCGATGAAATGAATGCGCCGTAATTTTTTTGGAATTTTAGATGCAAGATGATTTTTTTATGAATTTTTAAATGCAAACAAAGTGAATTTTAATATTTAATTATAATAAATATTAAACCTAATTATTTCAAGAGATAAAATTATCCAAGATCTATCACAAGGTGAGGATCTCAGAAAAATCCTAAATCTCAAAAATAAAAGATTCAATACCTATTAAAAATTAAATATTGAAATATGCAAAATGATTTTTGAAGGAAAATGATGCATGCAAATGCAATTCTTTTTGGGCACAATGTAACATGCATATTCTACAATATGTGAATTTTTGGCAATTTTTAGAGCAACGGTTAATTAGTTATGAAATTCAAAGTACAAGATGGGAAAATATGCAATTTTCCACAAAATATTAATTAATAATTAATCATTTATCACAAAAATGTCAAGCATATGCCATAATATAGAGAATTAATTGTAGAACAAAATGTTATTTTTAAATAATTACATGATGCAATGTAGAGTTCAAAATGGGCGTGGAACACAGGGATATAAATGCAGTATTACAATAATAAACAAAATGTAAGTGGAGGGATTGTAATGTAATTATCTATACCCTTGGGGGTATATCTGCAAAAATCCTAGGCGTGTCCTATGCACGTGCCTCTAGCTAGCGGGGGGAATTTGCAATTCGGGCGAACTCTGAGGGTGCTTCTGAGATTTTCCCAACAGGTCACGTGCGATGCACGTGACCCTGGGTTTTGGCGTAGATACGACAGCTCTTCAGGGGTTGCGGTGCAAAGTTCCCCCAACGCACGTGCGAGGCACGTGCGTGGGGGTCTCGGGCTTCATGCCCGGCTGATGGAACGACGGAATACGTGAGGCCCTAGTGGATGCCCGGTTGAAGGTTGTCGAGAGTGGTGCCGGGGCTGAGGCGTGGATGGCGGGGCGCCTAGTGGAGACGTCCAGCGTCGATGAAGCCTGGTGTGGAGCGCGGAGGAGGGTGTAGCGGAGCTTCTGACGGTCGAAGTCGGCGGAGAGGCATTGTGCCGTTGGTGGCTCCTGTGGTGAGTCTCCCATGGTGGAGCTATGGTCGGGGACGTGGTTGTCGAAGACGAAGCTTGCTGGAGACGGTGCTGCACGTGTAGGGCACATGCTTGAGAGGCACGTGCTCCGCACGTGCGTGCCCTTTTATTTTATTTATTTATTTTTTTAATTATGTTTTTTTATAAAACGAACAAAATTAAAAACCCCCAAAATTGGGTAACACGTGGCGGCTCCAGGAGCTGCCATGTGTCAGCCCCACAAAATTTGGAAAATAAATATAAAGAAAAATAGAAAAGAAATAACAAACAGCTTCGGATCGAAAAAGTTTCTTCACGAAAATCGCTCATCTCGATGAGATCTACAAATATGAATGGACTAAAATCAAAATCGATCAATTGCATAAAGTGATATTTTTGGGGTATCCCATGTACATAGAATACTTGATTTTTAGATTTTATAATTTTTTGTCATTTTTTAACTAAATAAAAATCCAGAAAAAATATGATAAAATCAAAGATAAATATTTACACATTAATCTATTTTTTGGCTTTTTATTGATTTAAGAAAAAGGAAAAATAAAATAAAAGACGAAAATCACATATTTTGTACAGACAGTTAGTGAAGACTCTGACTCAGTTAATTTCTTTGATTTCAAGCTCATTTTGGATTTGGATTTTTGCGCAATTTAATAAAACTTTCATCAAAGAAGACAAGTGAAAAAGAAATAAAATAAAATGAGTCAATTATGTACAGAAAATAATATGTCAAAAACCGCTAAAATATAAAATGTACAAAAGAGGCCCAAAACCCAACTTCCACATATGAGCTCTGATTCACTTGAACTTAGTCTTGTTTTGAAGGTAATTGAATGTACATTAGTTCAAATGTGAGTAGGATCAACGCGGACACTGGATGAGGAAGATATGAAGGTTTTAGTCCAGAAATCCTAGAACTAGGGTTTGGGTTTTTGGTCCACTTATTTGGGCTAATGATTTTTTTATATTTTTATTTATACTTATTGGCGATATGTACACATTGGAAGTGGTTTTGGGTCAATTGGTGTTAGCATGAATTAGTTCAAAATCAGGGAATTTGGGCTATTTATAGGTCAATTTGGCTGGAATTTTTGGCTTCTTATTTTTGTGCAAAAATAAGTGATAAAATGCAATTATTATCAAAACATGCATGAATGCTAATTATGCAGAATAAATGAAGAAATGCCGATAATTTTTAGGGATTAGAGCTTAATTAATGACTTTTAGAGTGATGAATATGAGATTCATTATACGCGCACTCCTGTGTAAATATTTGTATATAATTCTCTCACTAACTTTATTAAAATTTTCTAAAAAAACTCAAATTTCCAAATCTTATAAAAATCTGCCAAATATTTTCAAAAATTGCATAAAAATATGTAAAATTTTTCTCAAAAAAACCCATAAAAGTTCAAAACTAGCAAATAGTTTACAAAAATATTTTCCTTGCATTATATAGCATCTGCATTTTTCGAAAAAATATAGATACTTGAACAAGTCTAAATAAAGTCTGGATATTGGAGTTTGGTCTAGACCGTAATCCACTTAATTTCAGAAGAACTCATTAAGGACTAGAATTGAGATGCTTTAGGTCACCTTGACTTAATACATTAAATTCCATGAGATTGTGTTCCTAAATCGATTCAATGTGTCTAATCAGAACCCTTCATGTCATCCGTATGAATCTTGAGATACTTGCTTGATTAGAAACCTAACACTTAACATTTAGCTTAACCCATATGGATTGTTGAAAGGTCTTGGAGTATAAGTCAGGACGATACTAGGCCGCTTCATCAAGGGTAGCCCGGGAACCATTATTGGGGACTGTCGAAACTGGTACTTCAACCCACTTCTTCGTGTAGCATGGACATCTAACAACTGGATACTGGATTGAAATAGTATTTCGGATGAGGACTGGTAAGCTAGCACAACTTTTTCCCAAAACATGGGAAGACCAAAAGATTATCTATCCATCGGGGCAAAACAAGAATGCAGAGCAATGATATACAAAGAAAATATCCAAAAAGAAAGCTACGCCAAAAATTCCAAAAAATTCAGTTTCAAAAAAACCTACTTCTTGCTGAATGCTCGATTACATTGGTCGACCTTCAGAAGGAAATGCGAATACACTGGTCCATTCTCACTCCTTTTCTCATTTTTTCTAGCTTCTCCCCCCTTCGATCGTGAACTAACACACACCTAAATAGAAGGAAATATTCGTCTTCCCAAGGATGATTTGCCATAGGAGGAGACTCTTTGATAGTTCAATGATTTGTTTGGGAAGAGCTAATCCAATTCACGCACATGGTACCTATCATTTCAAGGTTGCAAGAGTATGCAACTGAAAGGATGGTTTCTGATCGGACTGTGAATTGAACTGGATAGAGGAGCATGGAACCTAACGGCCTGTTTGGTTGGTTGGAAAGGAATTGCAATGGAATGGAATCAACACAAGAATAGAATTGACAATGGAATGGAAAGGAATGCGTTTTTCCATTCCATTGTTTGGTGCATATTAGGAATTGAAACATTTATGAGATACGTTCCTTTCTTATGTTTGGAAAGGGAAAAGAATATAACGAAAATAATATTTCTTTGATATATTTCGTTAAATAGAAAAAATAATCGGCATCCTCCAATTTATTTTTTTCATATAATTGATATATTTCATATAAGGAAACAATAGACAAATTAAAATAGAAATTACCATGCAATTGATGTATCTTCTAGAATATTTTATTATTGTATTTGTATCCGTATCCTAAAAAATGAAAATATTATGGGTATCTGTATTTGCAAAAAATAAAAATACATATCCACATATCCACTAAAATGTAACCCATATCCATATCCTAAAAAATAGAAATGGTATCTGTATCAGTATCCATATCTATAGCTACAAAAAAATAAAAATCTATTTTCATGTCCATATTCGTTTCCGCCAAAAAATCCTCATCCATATCGATATTTATATCTGAAAAAAATCATAATCCATATCCATGTCCATATATGTATCCACTAAAATATAATCAATATGCATGTCTTAGAAAAAATTAAAAACTGCATCCATATCCATATTAGAAAAAATTATATATCCTTGTCCATATCCATATTTGGAAAAAAAAGCACATCCATGTTCCTATCCGTATCCGCAAAACAAATCATATCGGATATATCTTATCCATATAATAGATATTATATATGTGTATCCGTATCTGTTGGAATATCGTGTAACCACATTTGTATCCGTATCCAAAAGAATTGAATCGTATCTATATATGTATCCACAATAAAATCCCATATCCATGTTAGTATCCATATATGCATATGTTTGTAACTTATCCGATTTTTTGCATATATATACATATCATGTCAGTGTCCATATATCCATATCCATGTCGCTATCCAAAACAATATCTAAAAAAGAAAAACGCATATCCATGTCGCTAACCATATATTTATAACAAGAATATAATAATTAAAAAATATTGAAGAAAAATGTATTGTTAGCATTTGTAAGGAATGGAATCTCAATTCCTAGGGGGTACCTAGGAATGGCAATTCCCATATATGAGGGAATCTGATTTCCATTGTAATCATTATTCATGCCTTACTATGATCTAACAAACACGGGAATGGAATCGACATAGGAATGACGATTCCATTCCCACCTCTATTCCAGCATAACAAACGAGCCGTAAGGGATGTTGGGTCACACTTCCTATCCTTAATGTGGTTATGAACAAACCTAAAATACAAAGGTCTTAAGTAAGCTCCAAACTTTGATTTTGTTAAGACAAGTTTAAGAGTAAACAATTATTCCACGTTCTTTTTTTTCTTTTCCATATTTTCTTTTTCTGCACTCATTGACATAAGCGTTTGTACGGGACTAGCAAAGGCAAGTGTAAGAGGTGATGGATCTTCATTTCATCAGCTTTATTCTTTCATTTTGGCCTTAAATCCCTAGCTAAATGCATGCATATAACATTAATTTGTACAAAATAACACTCAATAATCAACATATAATAATGTATAAATATAATTATTTAATTCCAAAATAAAAAAATAAAAAAAAGAAAAGAAAAAAATGAAGTGTCAAAGACACTGAGTGGCCCTAGTCCCGAGACCAAGTCATCATGATGACTTGGTCAACATAGAATAAAGTAGGAGGAGATATGGTATTGAACTGTACAGAAAATACTTTACAAACTCTAATTATATTCGCATGTATATAGCCTTCTTGCTACCTTTTTTTCTATTTTATACATCAAATAAAGAAACACTCAACATGAAAATTGTACATAAAATACAAAAAATACAAAATTAATTTCACTCAAAAATAATACATATTACACCCAAGACACACAGAACAAAAGACGTAAACAAAACTTCCTAGACCCGTATCTCCTCCATACAGATTCAAAATTAATCAAAGTCACCTTTAATGTTCATAAAATTTAATTATCTATTTAATGAAGGTAGTTTCATTTAATTTGGAGTTAAGATGCAAAAGTTGGCTTTTGGGTCCATATTGTAGTGCATACATGTATATAATATTCATTATTTTTATTCTTTACATTTTTTGCTTCCTTATATTTTTATATACTTGTAAATATTATTTAAAATACATAAAAACAATAAACATAGACTAAAATCATTAAAAAACATTAAAATAAATAAAGTAATAAAATTTATAGGTAAACTATACCTTTACAATACATTTACATTTTTATCTAAGTAAATAAATAATACCAGAAAAGTAAAGTAAAAGTACGTAAAAATATTTAATAAGTTATAAATATATAAAATATGTAAATATAATAATAAAATATTGATTACAAAATAAAAATAAAAAGGCACTAAATACATGTATATTTACCAATGTAAATACATGTAAATATAAGCGCCTAATAAAAAGTCTTGTAAATATAAATAAAAATGCTCTAAAAATACTACATAAAGTAACAAAAAAATTTATGTGTTTGACCTAAAAATAATAAAATCATTTACTATTTTTAAAACATTTAATAAGGGATTAAATCCCATCTTTTCCCTTGTTGGTCCATGTGGACCAACTAGGGAGCTTGGACTGTTGACCTAGCATATCAACTGTCCTTGCATACACCCACCTTCTTTTAGAAGCTTGTGCCCCCATGTTTCTCCATTTTTGGTCCTCCTCCATGTCGTCTTCCACCTCGAGTGACCCCCCCATTCTACAGACTCATCATCCCTCTATCTTGCCTAACCTGTAGGTTTCACCTACCACCTACTCCTCGCAAGCCACCATTCCTCGAAGCTCCCTCCATCTCTGTGTATAAATAACGCTCAATTCCCCCATTTTGTTTTTTGATCCCCAGTTTACTCATGTAACCCCAATATGAGTTCAGGGTAGATCCATCTTGGTGACAACAAGAAAATCCCCTCCTTGTCAGCGTAGATAAGGTTGTAAATCATGGTGATCCAAGGTTCGCTGGATCTCCTCCGATTGAGCTTCTTCTGCTCCATTCAGGTATGAGATGATAGCTAGGTTTCCTATCACATTTTAATCTTGCATGCTAGATTAGTCTTTAATTCCCACGTTTAATCACTAGGTTTTTTTAATTTTAGAATTTGTGTTAGCTAGAGCCTTAAGCTCCAGCTCTAATTCACATGTTCCCCGGCTATAATCCGACCCATCTTCACTCCCTCTTCCATACCCATCACATGCTCCACATTTCTAACATGTTTTCACCTCGGATTCTATAAGAGCTATCGAGCTTTTCCCTCCGCCCATTACCAGAGCGTTGTCGCCCATCCATTCTATCGTGCTTTGCAGCTTCAAATTGGGCTGAGGCTCTTCACCTCGAGCCCCTTTTTCTTTTTGTGCAGGAGTCAGTACCTAGGAGGCTACCTAGATCTCAAATTGAAGGATTGAGTGGCTCCCAAGTCACCTGAACGTCCTTGACTTCCAAGCCACTTCTTAGCAAGGCATGGACCATCTTAGTGTGATCTACAGCTACGGAGGGCTTCCAGGAAGCCTTGGAGCTGATCATAAGGGAAGAAGAAGATCGGAGCATGGAGATATAATCGATTGAAACTCACCCTAGCCGTGTTCTTGAGGTATTCTTCCAAACACCTCGAGAGTCGTACGATCTAGAGATCGACCCAAATCTAATCTAGAGGTTGTGGATTGAAGGCTGAAGCGGTACACACCTCCTGCCGTTGATCGAGTAAGTGAAGACCATGTGGCATATCCTCAGCCCTCGGATTGATGCCTTTAAGGGGCAAATTACATAGCCTTGCTCTATGCTTATTGTATTTCTTTTTAGTCCTGTAAATACTAAATGAAGTTTAAAAACGTTTGTATAATTTGCAAGTAGGACCCCACATTTCCTAAAAATTCCTAAGAGGTCCTCACGCCTCACCTGTTGTGCCACGTGAGGCGTTGTACTATTTACATCAGACCCCATGTGACTTTTCTTTATTTAATATATAAAATTGTAAGGTAAGTGGTACATTTTTGAGATATTTGCATCTCCCTGTAATATATGTTAATTACAAATATGCCCAAACTAGACTATTTGTTTTATTTTGAGTGTTTCTAGTTTGCTTAAGTAGCTCATGTGCCTTAAAAACTATAGAAAAAAGGGTTGTAGATGCTTAATATTGTTATGATATTCACCCATTATTTAAGCATTTACTGCATTTTTTCATTATAAAAAATAGAATAGAAGCTATTTATCCCCTATTTATAGAGAAAAATACAAAAAAATATAAAATTCAACTTTAAAATTTCCAAAAAAATACATAGTATATATTGCTATATATTATAACTCCAGATCAAAAATCATAAAAGATATAAAAGAAAAACATTAGAAATTACAAAAACCTAAAAAACTTAAAAAATAGTAAATTTTCTATAAAATCCCCCCAAAAATATTTTTCTAATGCATATTTTTATTTATATTATATTATATATATATAATAGATTTGAGAAATTTTGGACTTATTATCTATTTTTAATTCTCAAAACACTTTGGTTAATATATATTCCCTATTTTATACGTTTAAACGCATTTAAAATACATAAAAATTGGTAAAAATATGTAAAAAAATAACAAAAATAGAGAAAAATATCAAAATACAAAAATATTTTATTTTGTATATTTTGACTATATAAGTATATTTAAAATTATAGAATCTATATATATTATATACACTAAATATTATTTATATACATATTATTATTATTATTAATTATAAATACCTAATATATATTTAAAAACCTTGAAAAAAATAAAAAGGACTAGTCTTGTTTATATTTCCCTATGTTTTTATATATTTATCACATATCCTTGTATATTATTTATAATATCTATATTATTATATATACATATTGAAGATCTTAGAAACAAAAAGAAACTAAAAATTTGCAAAAATAAAAATAAAAATTTTAAAATATAAAATAATAAAAAAATTCATAAAAATAGATATAATTAAAAATCCAAAAAAATCAAAAAGTTGAAAAGTGCAAAAATAATTATGATTGATTTTTATTAATTAATAATAATTATACCTATCTAGGTCGCTCTCAGTGGTTCGACCCCTACTACTTGTCACTATACATCATTTGTAAGTTAAAATAAATCTCACCTCGCATCTTATTCATTGTTTATTCTATTTTATGGGTTGATTGTTGATGATTGATTGAGATACATTCTGAGTACTGTGAGAGCGACTAACACAATGATTGCCGGATCTAATTTATCGGACACCACAGACCCTTCAAGATCGGACATTAGAAACCCTGTTTGAATCAATCTATCAGAGGCAGATGGGCGACAACGAAGGAAGGAGGTTAGTGCACAAGGGAAGGGACTAAGGCAATAGGGCTCCGCTTTAGGACTGCCATTATGATGTCGTGTGGAAAGAGAATAATTAATTATTCATGAGGCCCTAGGGCTCTCTTATATAGAGAGACGAAACCCTGTTGGTCAGACTACATAGTAGGGATAAAGAAAAGAAAATACATAAAATATGACAAGTTAACTAACTCAACAATTATTATTTAATGAATTAATGTTGTTGAATTGAGTTATTTTTCGTGGGCAAATGGGTATGTGGATGAGAACCCGTTTATCCCTTGTGTCTATATATGTACTCATCCCCACTCCTTTAAAAAAACTTGTGAAGAGTACCATAATCTCTGTGTGAGAGATTAGGGTTTGTGAGCCCCCGTGGTTTTTCCCTCTTCGTAGGGTTTCCACATAAATCATTGTGTTTCATCTTTGTGCTTGATCTTGATTCATCCTAACATGGTATCAAAGCACGTGTTAGGATCGATCTGTTGTGGCTGAAGGTCATCACGTTGGTGCTAACTACTGGTGGGCGCATTCCTTTGCCTGATATCCTTACTCGGGTGTTGTCACACCCTTGTTCCGTGGGCGTGGTTCCTGCGAGTACTGCCAAGTTATATCCTCGCCCGCTAGCGAGCCCTAGAAGATCGAATCCAGGTCTCAAATCGAGTGGACCTCCGTTTGCGTAACATGGACTTCATCGGGGAGAGGCCCGTGCCTATGCAAACTAGTTGTCGTCACCATTCGTGGACGTAACCCGCACCTGGTCGTCTTCTATTTTTTTGACATTCTGATAACTGACATTTTGCGAGGGTCAAAATTAAGTTGTCGCTGAGGCGACCACCCACAGAACGTCGGTTAGTCAGCAATTAACCCACAATAAAAGAATGAATAGATTAAGTCCCAAAAATGTGAATTAATATTTATTACTCTACCACAAAATGCATAGTGAACAAGCATGTAGAGGTCGAACCACATAGAGCAATACAAAAGTGCAGTAGCCTAAGATGTGCATGTACCACAGAGTCATCCTTGTGTCAAGCCTATTTTTGTGGGTTTTTATCTTTTTATCTTTTTTATTTTTATTTTTTTATTTTTATTTTAATAATATAGTTATGTAATATATATCTATATAATTTATAGAATATGAATATATAGATATATACCCATAAAGGGTATGTATAAAGCATATAATACATACATATGTATGTAATTATAGATATATATATATATAATTTTTTTTAATTTAATTCTCAGATTGTTATACATTAATAAATACATATATATATAATATATTTTTTTCTTTTTCAATAAGGGAATATATATATAATGTAGAGAGGGGTGATACAATATTTATAAAAATATACAAAAATAGTCGAAAATTCAGAAATAAAGTCTTTTTGGTATTTTCAAAATTTTTTACTATATTTGTGATTTTTGGGCATTTTTCAACAGATTTTTGATATTTTTAAATACTGAAATAAAGCAAAACAGTGAAGTAGCTACTGGCTGGGGGTAAAATGGTACTTAAAAATATCACACAGCCACAAAATTTTTCCAAACCATTTTTAAAGTAAAGAGGTTAAAATATAGAAACTACAGAACTTGGATTTGCATTTTTTTGGGGTTTTCTAGAATTTTTTATATTTTTTTAGAAGTTTTTAAGTATTTTTAAATTTTTAAAGTTTTTCTTTTGAGATTTTTAATGATTTTTGGATTGACACTTAATTTTTGATAAAATAGACCATAGTTAATTTTTTTGGAATTTTTCGAGGTGGTTTAATATTTTTTGGTATTTTCTAAGCTAGACAGTAAATAAAATGCATGTTTTTGATTTTTCATAAATGCAAAAATGCAACAAAATTAAAAATTAAACCTATGGCGTGCAAGAGCAAGTTAACAGGAGCTTATATCCATTTTTGCAAAATTTTTCAAGTTGATATGAGGCATGAAATAAATGGACAAAGCATACAAAAATAAAACAGCCTAGCAGGGGTATTTTTGCAAATAAAATATGTCTTAGGGGCATCCATGCAAAAATTACTACAGAAATAAACCTTTACTTTTATTTTTGGGGCTATTTTACAATTAACAAAACCCGTCAGGGTTAAAGTGCAAAAATCACGCGCCTCACGTGGGATTGCACGTGAGGCGCGGAGGGACCAAACTGCAAATATAAAAACCACAAGGGGCCTACTGCAAATATTACAATTTATTTACAATATGAAGTTTTATTTTTGGCATTAAAATTTAAATACAAAAAGGCGGGGGATATGTCTGAAATTTACCCCTAAAGGCGTGCGATCCAACGGCGTCGATCACCTCACTTAGCCACGCGTCGTGCATCTGACGGTGGATACCGGTTCGCCGATGAAGGCTTCGGATTAGATCCGCCTCACGGATCAGACGGTGGTAGATGGGCTTCATCTGACGGTTGTTGTTCGATCTGGACGGCGATGGAGAACGCGATGGGGAACGAAGTGGGGTGAACGTGGCGGTCGGACACGGTCGAGATCACGGTGAACGGCGAACTTCGAATTTTTGATTTTAAGCTAGGCTACTGATCTAAAGGCTAAACTAAGAACGGAATTTAAATGCTGGAGTTAAAATCTACCTAAAATACGATAAAAGGGGCAGCTCTTATACCTGGGGGGCACTAGGGAGCAGGACGGACGCCGGAGCTCCGCTGCGTCAAAATCTTCCCTCCTCCGGCCGATTCGAGGTGCTGGAACACTCCCCCTGTCACGAGGAACCTCCCAGGATTGAAATCAGGGCTTTTGGGTGGATTAAATTGGCCAAATTTGAGGAGAGGGGCGAAGCTTCTTATTTATAGACATTGGCCTGGAGCCTTATTGACCGGCGTTTATTGATTAATCCAATGAGTATCAAGTTGATCTAAGATATCGACGGGTATCAGTGATCATTAGAGATCATTTCTTGTGAAGAAAGCGAGCTCGATCGATGGACGAGATGGCCGTAAAAAAGGGACGAAATCCAGGGAAAAGATGGTTCAGAGACGCCAGGTCCCGGATGGGACAGTTTCACAGCAAATTTTTCAAACAGTTCACACTATTTTTCAAATCCTACTGTATAAGTATTTAACCTGATTTATTAATCAGTATATACAAAAGAAGAAAATTGTATTTGATATACAACAGAGTTTTGGCTCTTATAAGCTTTATTCGGGATTATTCTTATTTTTGTATGAGAGATTTTCGTGTAGACTCCTCAGACTTATTCAAGAATCATTTCACAAGAGTTTTGAAAACTATAGTCCAAATTAATTTTGCAAACATGTACATGCATTTGACAATGGTTTTACAAATGTTTTTCACACAGAATAGATAAGTTTTTTCAAAGCAATTTGACAACCAAGTTTCTCCAATCATTTGCACACTAGTTTTCACACATTTTTGTTTCACTCAAAGAAAATAAATTTTTCACACAACACTATTTTTTCAAAGGTTGAATACTTGTACACACTATTTTTCAAGCAATTTTCAAAATATTTTTCAAAGAAACATTTTGCAAAAAAAACGCTTTTCCTGACTCAATAATCAGTACAAAGAGTCTGAGGAGCTCACAATCATCTTTTATTATTATAGAATTACTTATTGCTTTTTAGATTGAGTTGATGTTTTATTTTTCAGTATGAGTTATGGCTTATAGTATATACATGGTATATACGACCCCCTATACTTAGATTGAGCTATGTCCTCATAGATCGAAAAGAGAAGAGAAGACATAACTCGTACTGAGTATAGACAAGTCTAAAAATATATGAAAAATGAATGAATGAGAAGTTGACCGTCCCCCCTATACTTGGGATCAAATAATCCTAAGTATAGCAGACTGTACACAAAGCAGGGAGGGTCAAGGGTGGGAATACATAGATCGTACTCAAATTGTCTCCCCCTATACTTAGGGTAAGATACTCCTAAGTATAGACAAGAAGGGGAGACAATGGAGAGGATCGTAATGAAATGAAAACTCGGGGTGCACATCCCCCCTATACTTAGGACAAATTACATCCTAAGTATAGAAAACTGTTTACAAGGGCGGCACCTTTTTTGATACAAAGAGAAAATAGAAAAGGAAAAGAAGAAAAGAAGAAAAGAAGAAAATCAGATAAACAGTGGTTGGAGTGCATCGTCTGAATCTTTTGATGCTGCAGCTGTTGTGGAGATGTCATCATGGTGCACGAGCTGGATGGAGTCAACAACGGCCAAGAATGCATCTGGTTCGAGGTAAGGCTTCAGGAGTTGGCCGTTGACGACGAAGGGCTGTGCGTCAGGGGACAAATCTGATATGGCAATACTCCCATTGTCACGCACTTCACAAACTCGAAATGGCCCTGTCCACTTACTCTTCAATTTGCCTGGGAATATCCGCAACTTTGCATCAAATAACCACACTTTCTGTCCAATATCAAAGGTCTTTCGTCTGATGTGCCGGTCATGCCAGCGTTTCACCTCCTCTTTGTATATCAAGGTGTTATCGTATGCATAGTCTCGGAACTCCAAGAGTCTGTTCAGATCATCCTTTCTTTTCTGGCCACTTTTGCGTGAGTCCAAATTGCAACTGTTGATTGCCCATAAAGAATTGTGAATTAATTCCACGGGCAGATGGCACGGTTTTCCATATACAAGACGATAGGGGCGACATGCCCAAGGGAGACTTGTAGGCGGTTCGGTAAGCCCATAGGACCGAGTCCAAGAGTTGAGACCAGTCCTTTCTGTTTGGCCTAACAAGTTTTTGCAGGATAGTCTTGATTTCTCTGTTTGATAGCTCCACCATGCCATTGGTATGAGGATGGTAAGGAGATGCGACACGATGATCGATGCCGTACTCCTTCGTTAACTTCTTGACCTCTTTGTTAATGAAGTGGCTACCCCCGTCTGATATGAGAATTTTCGATATCCCGAACCGCGAAATGATGTTCTTTTTCAGGAACTGACATACTGTTCGGTTGTCGGCGGCTCGAGCGGGGATAGCTTCAACCCAACAACTCACGTAATCGACGGCAAGAAGGATGTGCTCAAAACCTTGACTGTTAGGGAAAGGTCCCATGAAGTCAATGCCCCATGCATCGAAAACGTCTGCTATCTAAATGATTTTCAGGGGCATTGAATCTTTGGCAGTGAGTGTACCTTTCAATCTCTGACAGTTAATACATCTTTTGACAAATTCTGCAGCATCCTTAAATAATTTGGGCCACCAGAAGCCACACTGAAGTACTTTGGCTATCGTACGATCTCCAGAGTGATGTCCACTAGATTCGAGCGAGTGACAATGCTCGAGGACACTAGATTGCTCCGTCTGAGGGATACACCTGCGCCAAATGCAATCCGCTCCTTCCCTGAATAAAAGAGGATCCTCCCATTGGTAGAATCGGATGGTCGACATAAATTTGTTCTTCTGATTTTTCGTCCAATCCGCTGGTGTTACCCCAGAGGCGAGGTAGTTGACTATATCTGCATACCAAGGAAGAGAATCCACTGCTAAGATGGCTTCGTCAGGAAAGGTTTCTGTGATGGGTGCACTGTTCAGAGGAGACTCGTGCTGCTCAATTCTGGAGAGATAATCTGCTACCACATTCTGGACTCCAGGCTTGTCCTTGATTTCCAGATCAAATTCCTGGAGGAGAAGGATCCATCGAATCAGTCTTGGCTTGGCATCCTTCTTCTGCTGGAGGTACCGGATAGCAGAGTGGTCTGTGAAAATTGTGACTTTTGATCCCAGCAAATAGGATCTGAACTTATCAAGGGCGAAAACCACAGCTAGCAACTCTTTCTCTGTCGCTGTATAATTTCTCTGTGCTTCATCTAATGTTCTGCTGGCATAGTGAATGGCATAGGGCGCTTTCTCTTTCCTTTGCCCAAGTACAGCCCCGACTGCAAAGTCTGACGCGTCGGTCATTATCTCAAAGGGACGAGACCAGTCCGGCGGCTGTAAGATTGGAACCTAAGTAATAAGCTCCTTCAACTGATTGAAAGCAAGGAGAACCTGCTGATCAACAATGAACTCAGTTTCCTTGCATAAAAGTTATGTCAGAGATCGAGCAATGCGGCTGAAATCCTTAATGAATCGCCTGTAGAATCCCACATGCCCCAAGAATGACCTCACATTCTTCACTGACTGAGGTGGCTGGAGATTTGAAATAACATCCACCTTCGCCGGGTCGACTTCCATGCCACGTTTGGAAACGACGTGACCCAGCACAATGCCTTCAGTGACCATAAAGTGGCTCTTTTCCCATGAAAGCACTAAATTGACTTCTCGGCACTTCTGAAGCACTCTGTCTAGGTGCGCAAGACAACAATCGAAACTATCACCGTAGATAGAGAAGTCGTCCATGAACACCTCGAGAAAACTTCCTACCATCTCGGCGAAGACTGCTAACATGCATCTTTGGAAGGTTGCAGGTGCATTGCATAAACCAAAGGGCATTCTCTTGAAGGCGTAAGTGCCGAACGAGCAAGTGAAGGTAGTCTTCTCTTGATCTTCGGGGGCGATTGCCACTTGGTTGTACCCGGAGTACCCATTCAAAAAGCAGAAGAACTCCTTGCCTGCTAGTCTTTCCAAAACTTGATCAATGAATGGCAAAGGGAAGTGGTCCTTCTTAGTTGCTGCATTGAAATGACGGTAGTCAACACACACCCGCCAGGATGTCGGTACCCGAGTGGAAATTTCCTCTACTTTGTCATTTGTAACCACGGTAAGCCCGGATTTCTTTGGAACTACATGCAGTGGGCTTACCCATTTTGAGTCAGAGATAGGATAGATGAAGCCTGCGTCACACCATTTCGTTATTTCTTTCATGACGACGTCCCGGAGGTTAGGGTTCAACCTTCTTTGGAATTCGCGAGATGGCTTGGCATCTTCTTCTAGATAGATGTGGTGTGAACATAAGGCTGGATTTATCCCTCGGAGGTCTGATACGCTCCAACCAAGTGCCTTGCGGATCTTTTCTAGAACCTCGAGAAGCCGAGATTCCTGATCCGAATTCAGCCTGCTGCTGATGATGACCGGATACATTTGTTTTTCACCCGCAAGGAAAGCATACTTTAGGCCTGCAGGAAGTGGCTTGAGTTCTGGTTTTAACCTGTCCGACTTGTCGGTCACTTTAGAGACTATGCTGGTGGTGGGATGTACTTCCTTGAAGCTGCTACCATCCTCATCATTCTGTTGAGATCCAGGTGGCGTGCCGAACGGTTCTGCGCTAAGCTGATCGTGTTCGGTCTGGAGTGAATGCTCAAAAAGATGCGCCTGCATCTGAGAATCTGTCTCCCAAGAATCGTCGGAGCATAAGCTAACTGCGCTTTCCAATTCCTCCTCAAGAATGAGGATTTCTCGGGTCCATAGATCGTCCAATGATAAGGATGAGTCTCTGATCTCTACAATAAAGTCACAGTCTGCTTCGCAAGCTGGCTGGCTCTCATCAGTCGTGGCATTCGGCTCTCTGTTCATGTTTATAGTGATTTGCTGAGTGTTCGAGCTGAAAGTAATCTTGCCAGACCCGTAATCAACCACGGCACCTGAAGTACGAAGAAATGGTCGGCCAAGGATGATAGGGGTCTGGAGTAGAGGTGCAGGTGAGTCCATATCAAGGACTACAAAATCAGCTAGGAAATTGCATCTCCTGCACTTTAACTACTACGTCTTCCAAAAGACCTCGGGGCCGCTTGACGGATCGGTCAGCGAACTGAAGGATCATGCGTGTCTGCTTGAGCGGACCTAGCCCGAATTCTTGCATTATGGATGAGGGCAGAAGGTTGATGGAAGATCCACTGTCAAGGAGAGTGCGCTCGAAGACCTGGTCAAAGATCTCACAACTGATCAGAGGTGCTCCCGTATCTTGCTTCTTCTGTGGGAGGTTGCTGATGGCTGCAACAGTGGCCATGGAGAGTGCGTGCTTCTCTACATCTCTGTGTTTGTTTTCTTGCGCTGGGCGACGCCTGTTAGTACATGCCTCTTTTAGTCCTTTCTTCACAGCTGGCATGTACTCCACGACCTTCAACAAAGGAATCTCAACAGTCAACTTATCTAAAATTTCCACAACTCCTGGATCAGACAATGCCTTTTTTCGTGTTGCAAGTTTTTTGGATTTTTCTATTGCATGAGGAAAAGGAATATGTACATCACTGGCAGGAAAAGTAGAGTTCTTATTTACATCAAAATCATCACCCATCAAATGTTGTACATCCGGACTACAAAAAGGAGTACAAACTGTATCTTGGCATACTGGTGCTGCAGGGCGATTAAAAAGGGCAGCGTTTGTTCCGTCGGTTGGCGCGGGATCGGCTGCAGCTGGAGGCTCCTCCAAAGCTGGCGTGGCTTCGCTGCGGCTGCAAACTTCTTTTTGGTGTTTTTGGTTTTGCTGATTTTTTTGTATTTTCTGCTAGGACTGATGGTGGTGCACGACGGCTGTACTGGCTTCTCCTTCTTCTTCTTCCTCCTCACCCGCCCCTGTAGCTGGCACGGCTGATGCGGAAGATGACGATCCACCTGTTTCTTTATTCACCCCACTCTTGGTAGTAGGCGGAGGCAAGACCCTACCGCTCCTAAGAGTAACAACATTAGAATAAACAGTAATATCATTATCAGACACGGACAGGACATCACATTCTTCCTGCTCTTTCTTTTTGAGATTATTGGGGTTGGCTTCGACCTGAGCTGGAATGGTGGTTCGAGTGGCAGTCAGGTCGTCAAGCCGCTTGGTCATTTCCGCTAGCCCTTTGACAAGTTGGGCTAGACAATCCATGGTAGGGTTTACAGGGGGTGCTTCAGTGGGTTCAGCGTGCAGACCACGCTGCTGTTGTATGGATGGGTGCGGAGGCTGTTGCTGGTGGTGCTGGGGTGGTGCGGGAAGTTGAAGTTGTTGATACGAGGGGGGAGGATACTGCTGATATTACTGAGAGGGAGCAGCCGCATACTGATGAAACAGCTGTGGATGGCGGTACTGTGGCTGCTGCTGGTATGGTAGATTCTGCCTCCATTGATTCGCATACTGGGGAGGCTGATGGTACTGCTGATGAGGCTGAGAGGACTGCCCAAAACGACCACCCTGAGGTTGGTGGTACTGCCGGTTGGCAAGTGGCTGACCCTGGGGTTGTCCTATAGGACGGGTCGGCTGTGCATCGTTGGTCCATACCCCGTTCACTTCTTGAATCAGGGGTGGTGGTGGGAAGACTGGATCAGGTCCTAAAAGAAACTCTAGCTGGTACACAACCATCTACTGCTGCGGCTGGCCCTGGTCAGGTGCCTGCACGTAGTACACGTGCTGGACTGCCGGTGGCTGCTGGCTCGGCTGAGGCTGATGCTGCGGTTGCTGCTCGTCCTTTTTCTCACCTGGAGCTTCTGATGGTGTCGCCGACTGAACAGAGTTGATGGTGCCCACCAACAGTTCAAGGTACTTGTTGATCTGATCAAGCTTGTCTAAATTCTGGGTCCTCTTCTCGATTACAGCGAGTTTTTCGAGGTCCTATGATCGCTTCTCAATGATGTCAACTTTAGAGAGATGGCCCCCGATGATACTGAGGTTGGAGCTCTCATCTCTCTCTGCCTCCTTGGACGTTGCCATGTGTACTTGTTTCTGGAGGATCTGGGGCTACTTCTGATACGCCTTGGATGAAGAGAGGGCGGCCTCTCCTTCGGCCATTTCTTCAAATATCTATCAGACGACGTCTTCATCCTTGTTAAAATGAAAGCCCCCACATGCTGCGTCAACGAGCCTTTGGCTCTCAATGTTCAGTCCCCCAAAGAAGTGCTGGACCAAGCCGGTCTTCGGAATATCATGATGGGGACACTTCTCCTGCAGGTCAGTGAATCTCTCCTATGCTTCATGTATTGACTCATGGGGTCCTTGGGAGAAATTACTGATTCGGGCTCGCATCTGGTTGAGCCGACGGAGAGGATAATACTTATGCAGGAAGGCTGACTTCAGCTCCTCCCAGGTCGTCACAACCTTCCCCAGATGGTTGACCCAATAGAGGGCCTTGTCTTGTAAGTTGAAGGGGAACGCCATCATCTTGACAATGTCCAGAGGGACATTGGGATAGTGAGTAGTGCGGTAAATGCGGGAAAATTGCTGCATGTGAATGTACGGCTCTTCACTGGTATTTCCATGGAATGCAAGGAGAAGAGCAATGAACTGGGGCTTCAGCTCAAAGTGAGCGTGTACCGGTGGAATGAGGATCCACTCGGTCATCTGGCTGTCTCCCGGATTGTATGTTTCTTTAAGTGTAGGCTTCGATGGTGGTAGTTCAGGTTCATCATCATCGGGACCACCACCTCCACCTCCTCCTCCCCTGCCTCCTCTGCCTCTACCTCCTCCTCCCTCTTCTCGGTTCATCATATCATTCAACATGTCCTGGAATGCTGTCTGCGTGAGGGCCTGCTCGGTCAGCTGCTGCTGGATGGCCTGGATAGATGCCAGTAGTTGTGCATTGACTTGATTCTGGTCTGGCACCTGTCCTTCTGGTTGGGGTGGCTGCTGACCCTTGCCCTTTCATCCTGGAGCCATGTCAGGGTCTGAGTCGGACGAAATAAACTCCGGAGTAGTCTCCAGGGCTCGCTCTGTCTTCTATCTGCATAATGAGATAGTCCAAATCAGATCACTTACAATTGTGTTCAGCTGCCGTGATGAAGCTGGAATTCAGGTTAACCCCAGCATGTTGTAAACAGAAAAGGATGTAGACTGTAATCGACTTCCATTCACAACGGCGAAAGCGGGATAAAAGTGATCCCAGTTTATTGGGCGGCCAAGAGAAAGGTAGAAAACGAGGAGTCTGGAGATCGATCCGCAAAGTCCGGATCGGGTTCTCGGGAATCGCCTCGAATTTTGGCGGAGTTGAGTCCATGGAATCGATGTAGGTGTCGGCATGGTCCCGACGAAAACCATCCATGGATCAACTTCGCGAAGCACAAGAGAAGGCCAGATGTTGGAAGAAAGATACGATGGTCAACGAGGAATAAAAGGAGTGTAAAATAGTAGAGAGGCTCGGTTGAGCGGGGTGGTCAAAGGGAGAAACAACAAAATGTGCGCAAAGGCGCGGGACTTGATCTTTGAACCTTAATCTAGATCCATACGAACACAATACAAAATCGGGTTCACCAACTCACGCCATGTGAAGCCGTGAAAGTTCGGCTATTTATTATCTTTTCATTTTTAGAGTTGTGATTTGAGGCATATCTTATAACAAGTCCTTAGTACGCTACCCTATAGGAGAGAGAGTACTGCCAGAAGAGTGTCCCGTACTTGTCCTCCTCCTGTGTAACCTGTAGTCTGTACTTTTTGGAGTCCTTGTAACACTTCCTGGATCCCTACTCAGCCAAAGAAATAGAGAGAGGAAGCCGATAGGCGAAACCAATACTTCGGTTCCCGCTCGCAACGGAATCACCCGTGAGCGTGCAAGAACCTACTCGGACGCAGGACAATGAGACAGACACCCCCGTGAAGGCGTGGCCTATGCTCAATACTTCGGACAGGGTCGATGCTCTACACAACAGAGAGTCATCATTGGTGACCAAGCCCTACTTGCCTACGTACGATAGAAGCGCCATTACTTCGGAAATCCAGGCGATACACAAGGCAGTTGCAGACTGGGTTTTTGGCTTTAATCCTTAGGGGTCACACTCGCTCAAGGGAGTAGGGTTTTGGTCCCCCTCCAAGGTACCTGAAAACAATGAGGGCTTTATGAACCCGGTACAATGGTAGTCCATTACAGATTTTAATTAAGGTCAAAGTTTATTTAGCAGTCCCCTTGTTTTAATTTTTGAGTTTTCACTTTTTTTTGAGTCTGTTTTCATACCAGCGCCTAACGTTTTTGTAGATTCTCATTTAAGTCCTAGGTGCTCAAAATCAGAGGGAGATAGCAGAAAAGCCGTGCAAGTGGTTCCATGATGGAAATCTCACCATTGAACCGAATGATGCATGCTGAGTTAGAAGACTTACAGTGCATCCCAGCTCTCTCCATGCGGTATGCAAAACAGAATTTTTAAACCTATCTACATGTCGGTATGCAAGGCACAAAATCGCCCTAAACATTAGCTGCTATTAGCGTGAAGAACCATAAGTCGCTCATTCATCTCTAGCCCGAAAGGTCTGGTCTTGGCTCACCCCTCCTCTGCTCAACACACTTGAGTTTAGGAGATAGCGCTTTACGGGGCTCGCTGTGGCACAAAGGCTAAGAGACAAATGAGCGGCTTGTTTAAGTTTGACTAGATCCATATGAAGTAGACTATAGGAACATGCATTCTTATTAATGTATGGACCTAGCTACTGAGTCAAGCAACCTATATCTAGGGGCTCCAAGCACACAAAACAAAGTAAAATAAAGGCGGAAACTCAAAACTTCGGAAAACAAAGAAAAGAAAGCGATGGAAAACTCGAAAAGCCGCGATGAGGCCCCCAGGTGAACAATCACCCGGACACTGGACCTCATTGTGAAGAGTAGAGTCCTGTTAATTATTACATGCCAAAATTGTCTCTCTCCCACCATAAATTACAAAAATGATCCTAAGTGTTCTAGACCTATCTAATCCCCATCTCTTTGCTTCCTTGGTGCTCTCTCCAGATGGTCATGAGGTGAAGACCACCCTCCTCCAAGCTCGGCTGCCTTGGCTCCCTAAGAAGCCATCCTCGCGTGGCGGGCCCTCACATCAAAGTCACAAAGAAATTGAATTAGTATAGCTCATTCAATCAACTAAAACAGATATAAATTAATCACAATAAATAAATCAATAAAGCATGGTGATTAATTACAATAGAAATAGATGCTCACAAAATCAATGATGAATCAAAAATTTTTACACAAGAATGACAAAATAAAGTAGGCTATGCTCATTGCTCCCCGGCAACGGCGCCATCTGATAACTGACATTTTGCGAGGGCCAAAATTAAGTTGTCGCTGAGGCGACCACCCACAGAACGTCGGTTAGTCAACAATTAACCCACAATAAAAGAATGAATAGATTAAGTCCCAAAAATGTGAATTAATATTTATTACTCTACCACAAAATGCATAGTGAACAAGCATGTAGAGGTCGAACCACAGAGAGCAATACAAAAGTGCAGTAGCCTAAGATGTGCATGTACCACAGAGTCATCCTTGTGTTAAGCCTATTTTTGTGGGTTTTTATCTTTTTATATTTTTTTATTTTTATTTTTTTATTTTTATTTTAATAATATAGTCATGTAATATATATCTATATAATTTATAGAATATGAATATATAGATATATACCCATAAAGGGTATGTATAAAGCATATAATACATGCATATGTATGTAATTATAGATATATATATATATATATAATATTTTTTTAATTTAATTCTCAGATTGTTATACATTAATAAATACATATATATAATATATTTTTTTTCTTTTTCAATAAGGGAATATATATATAATGTAGAGAGAGGGGTGATACAATATTTATAAAAATATACAAAAATAGTCGAAAATTCAGAAATATAGTCTTTTTGGTATTTTCTTGATTTTTTTACTGTTTTTGTGATTTTTAGGCATTTTCAACAGATTTTTGGTATTTTTAAATACTGAAATAAAGCAAAATAGTGGAGCAGCTACTGGCTGGGGGTAAAATGGTACTGAAAAATATCACACATCCATAAAAATTTTTCCAAACCATTTTTAAAGTAAAGAGGTTAAAATATAGAAACTACAGAACTTGGATTTGCAATTTTTGGGGTTTTCTAGAATTTTTTATATTTTTAGAAGTTTTTAGTATTTTTGAATTTTTAAGGTTTTTCTTTTGAGATTTTTAATGATTTTTGGACTGACACTTAATTATGATAAAATAGACCATAGTTAATTTTTTTTGGAATTTTTCGAGGTGGTTTAATATTTTCTAGGTATTTTCTAAGCTAGACAGTAAATAAAATGCATATTTTTGATTTTTCATAAATGCAAAAATGCAACAAAATTAAAAACTAAACCTATGGCATGCAAGAGCAAGCTAACATGAGCTTATATCCATTTTTGCAAAATTTTTCAAGTTGATATGAGGCATGAAATAAATGGACAAAGCATATAAAAATAAAGTAGCCTACAGGGGTATTTTTACAAATAAAATATGTCTTAGGGGTATCCATGCAAAAATTACTACAGAAATAAACCTTTACTTTTATTTTTGGGTATATTTTACAATTAACAAAACCCGCCAGGGATAAAGTGCAAAAATCACGCGCCTCACGTGGGACTGCACGTGAGGCGCGGAGGGACCAAACTGCAAATATAAAAACCACAGGGGGCCTACTGCAAATATTACAATTTATTTACAACGTGAAGTTTTATTTTTGGCATTAAAATTTAAATACAAAAAAGGCGGGGGATATGTCTGAAATTTACCCCCAAAGGCGTGCGATCCAACGGCGTCGATCACCTCACTTAGCCACGCGCCGCGCATCTGACGGTGGATACCGGTTCGCCGATGAAGGCTTCGGATTAGATCCGCCTCGCGGATCGGACGGTGGTGGATGGGCTTCATCTGACGGTTGTCGTTCGATCTGGGCCGGGCCTCCTGATCTGACGGTGATGGAGAACGCGATGGGGAACGAAGTGGGGTGAACGTGGCGGTCGGACACATTCGAGATCACGGTGAAGAAGTCGCCGGAGCGGAGCTCCGGCGAACTTCGAATTTTTGATTTTAAGCTAAGCTACTGATCTAAAGGCTAAACTAAGAACGGAATTTAAATGCTGGAATTAAATCTACCTAAAATACGATAAAAAGGGCTGCTCTTATACCTGGAGGCCACCAGGGAGCAGGACGGACGCCGGAGCTCCGCCGCGTCAAAATCTTCCCTCCTCCGGCCGATTCGAGGTGCTGGAACACTCCCCCTGTCACGAGGAACCTCCCAGGATCGAAATCAGGGCTTTTGGGTGGATTAAATTGGCCAAATTTGAGGAGGGGGGCGAAGCTTCTTATTTATAGACATAGGCCTGGAGCCTTATTGACCGGCGTTTATTGATTAATCCAATGAGTATCAAGTTGATCTAAGATATCGGTGGGTATCAGTGATCATCAGAGATCATTTCTTGTAAAGAAAGCGAGCTCGATCGATGGATGAGATGGCCGTAAAAAAGGGACGAAATCCAGGGAAAAGATGGTTCAGAGACGCCAGGTCCCGGATGGGACAGTTGACCAGGCGGTCAACAAGGGCTGGCGCCCCATTGGTCCACATCGGCCGTTAGAAGACAAAACAGGAAACTTTATTCTAAAATGATTTATTTATTATAGTAAATTATTTTATTAGAATTTTCTTATAAAATAAAAATGTGTATTATTTCATGTAGTATTTATTTGTGAATTTTATTTAATTTTTCGAAGTGTTTTATTATAGTTTTATTTTAATAATGTGTATATGTATGTATTTACATGTATTTTGTGTATTTTATTTTTATTTTATTTATTTTGTTTAATTATTTAATTGTCTTATTTTATAAATTTATAATTTATTTTTGTGAGTGTGGGGGTATTTTTATTTAATTTTTATGAGTTTATTTCCATTTTTAAATAAATAGGTATATGTATATGTAAGTATACTTATAGGTCTTTTACCTATGTATTATATATACTTTATTTATTTAATGCATTTTCTTGGTTTTTATTTTGAATTTGTATTTTTAATACGTTATGTATAATATTTACATTATTATAAAGATATAGATGAATAAAGAATAAAATAATTAAGTCCCCTTTTATTTATGTACATACTCAACATAGGTATTTTGCCTATGTATTACATAAGCTTATTTTATTTTACAAATTCTTTTTGGTTTTCTTTTAATATCAATATGTACATGTATTATACATATTATCTACAAAATTCTAAAAATATGATTTTGTAAAAATAATGGACAATGAATAAATTGAATATTTTAATCAGGCAGGCTGCACAATGAAGCCAAAAACCTAACTTTTGCAGATGGACTCCAAAAATTATGAAACCAATTTTATTAAATAGTTCTTGGAAAGCTATATACAATTAAAGGTGAGTTTGGGTGATTTGGAGTTTTTATTTGCAAGATATGGGTATGTGAAGTTGAGATTTTGGCTTTTTATTCTGTGTATAAAATGTACACTGAGTATTATTTTTACACAAACTCAATTTTGTATTTTTATTTACATTATTATCTACAACTTTTATGAACAAAGTTTCTTTATTTGATGAATGAATAATTATATACAAAATAGGTGTCAAAAATGCATAAATAAATGCATGAATAAATGAGGTATTTATTGTACACTGGCCCTTATCTCCCCCTACTTTATTCCTTGTCGACCAATTCCATGCTGGCCTTGGTCTCGGGGTTAGGGTCATAAAATATTTGCAATATTTTATTACTTTTTCTTTTCTTCTCTTTATTCTATAATTTTGGCATTAATAACCTTATTTAATGTATAATTAATACAATGAATGATGACTGCTATTATGTACAAATTAATGTCATTTACATGCATTTGCTGAAGTTTGTGAGGCCAAAATGATATAATAAAGGTAATGAAATGGGGATTCATCACCCCCCTATACTTGCCTTTGCTAGTCCCTAGCAAATACTTATGCAATAAGTATAAAAAGAATAAAGAAAAGAAAAAGGAGAATTAAAGAAGGATAGAGTGAATAGGGGTGCTTTCAGTGCAATGCATGTCTTTATAAAATCTGAATTTGGAGCTCCTGTCAGACCTTGGGTGTAGATGTGTGTGGAACCTAGTCGGGAGCCAGTTTTAAAATACAACAGCCTTCGAGAGCCACAGAGCTCGGTTCAACCCACCTCAATAGCCTGGTCAGAACTGGTCTACATCATACGCAAACCCTTATAACTATGAAGCTGACTTGTACAGTGTAAGTGATGGTGGCTCTCCCCAACTGAAATGACAAAGGAACTGACTTCTTCAGAATGACAACCCAATGATTCCCCAATCCAACAGCTCTTTCCTCGAGGAGCAGGGTATTCCCTTCTAAGTTCAAGTGGCAACCAGCTCAAGAGGAGGGGTGAAGAGAAGAATGGACGGTAGACAGTGTAGCTACCTATCCTAGGATGCAAGACCAGTGTAGTCAAGTCATCCAGCTGCATGCTCACATATTTGACTTTGGAACTCAAGCTTGCTTATTGGCTTTACAACATATATACATACTTTGCAAGCATTTTATTTTTGTACAGGCCTGACCATTTTTTTTCTTTTTTCGAAATACTATGCACAACAGCATTTACATAAGGAGTTTTTCCTCTTGAGCCAGTAGACTATCCCTCTTTTGAAGCTTTATTGCAACCCACAATCTCCTGTCGTTAGACCTCATGGCTACTGGACCAGGTTGGGGTACACTTCCCTCCCTAGACGAGGACGAATGTTTCTATCCGTGTGCGTCTCAGACTGGCAAATCCAACCCCCTCACCACTCCAACTGAGTTGAGCCAAGTGAAAGGTGCAAGTGTCCAAGTAAGGTCACAGTCGGCAAGAGTCATGCGTGTGTCTCGAAAAGTTCTAGTTAGTCAGTTGAGGTGACTTGAATCCAGCCCTGATTTCTCAAAGAATTAAGTCTGCATAGACCTGAAGTACCTTAAACCTAGTTCCCGTAAGGTTCCAGTGCAGTTAGGAGCGGTAAGGTCTAACCAAGATCCAACTTGAGACTTTATTGGACTGATTCAATCATCAAGCTCACTCCAAAAAGAATATGAATGGTATGCTTATGCTATGCACAATGAATGATGCAATTTTTCACAAGAAGTTTACAAAAATCAAAGAATTTTTTTTACACAAAGAATTTTTGCAAATAAAAAGCTTGACACATACAAAAAAAAGAGTACATACAATTATTTACACGGGCGTACCGCCTTATTTACAAAAGGTATGGATTTTTAAAGACTTTACATGTTTTAATGAAGTACTTTATTCAGGTTGTTCAGAAAGAATTTTATGTATCTTATTCACAATTTACAAGTATTTCTCAGATTTAGGGTCATAAAATATTTGCAATATTTTATTCCTTTTTATTTTCTTCTCTTTATTCTATAATTTTGGCATTAACAACCTTATTTAATGTATAATTAATACAATGAATGATGACTGCTATTATGTACAAATTAATGTCATTTACATGCATTTGCTGGGGTTTGTGAGGCCAAAATGATAGAATAAAGGTGATGAAATGAGGATTCATCACATTCCTACTCTCGGATTGCAGTCACTCCTGACAAAGAGAAAGTCCATCCCGTGGTCTTTTGGAGAAATTAAACGCGCGTGACTTTCTTTGGAGAAGGAAGCCGTACTCCTTCCATATTTTCTCCATAGGAAAGGAAGTGTAGGGACGTGTGGGTCCCTACAGTGAGTTGTTTATTTATTTTTCCTTACCTTAGATCATACTGCTCTCCAGAATTTGATTTTCATAGTTTTATGTTGTGATTATGACTTCGGAAGATACTGTTGTTAGAATGGATAATATCACATGTCAAATTACAACTATAAAATTGTCTAAGAGCAATTATTTGATGCGGTCTGCTTCATTGGAAGTTGATTTAGCCTCGACGGGTCGAGGGGGTTATATTGATGGTTGAAAAAAACAGTTACCCACTACTGACAAATTATATGAGCAATGGTATATTGAGGATAGTTAATGCAGAAACTGGATCATCAATGTCGTGTCATCTAACATTCAACCTTTGATTCTTCGAAAGAAAACATCTAGGGAATAATGGATTACATTGGAAAGCATGTACGGACAAAAGAAAAAGGATATTCGAATGTATCAATTGAGCAGAGAGGTTTACAACATGAAACATGGTGACATGTATGTTGCAGGTTATTATGCTGTCCTAAAATCAAAATGGGAGGAATTTGATTATTAATGTGATAATACTTGGACTGTGATAATACTGCCGGAAAAGGAAGCATCTCTATTATTAGTAAATTTTTATTGAAAGATGCTCTTCATGTTCCCGACTTTCCTATCAATCTTTTGTTTGTTTGCCACATTGCTAAAGATTTGAATTGTCGTCTAATTTTTGATGCTCAATCTTGGCTGCTGCAGGACTTGGGGACGAGGAAGCATATTGGGATTGGTTTGGTTGTTGACGGTCTTTATCGTCTTCCTGTTCATGTTGTCTTAGCGTGGATTGCTGCTTCTACAAATAAGAGACCTAATGATATCCAAATCTTGAATCAGTGGTTTGGTCACCCGGGTTATTCTAGTCTTCAAAAGTTATTTCCTCATTTATGCTCTAAAGTTGGAAACGATTGTCATTTTTGTGAAGTGTGTCAGCTATCTAAGCACACTAGAATTGTTTATCCAAACTCAAGTAATAAAAGTACCTCTATTTTTCAAATTGTGCACTTTGATATTTGGGGTCCCTCAAGTTTGAAAAGCTTGGGGGGTCATTTATATTTTCTTACTTTCATCAATGACTTCTTTCGTTATACCTATGTGTATTTGTTGAAGCATAGAAGTGAAGTGCTAGGAGTGGTTCAGACCTTTGTTAACATGATTAGCAATCAATATGACACAATGATTAAAATCCTCAGGACTGACAATGCCCGTGAGTACTTGGATGGTACTTTACATGGTTTCTTTGAGGAAAAAGGCATTATTCATGAGACTTCATGTAGTTATACTCCACAACAGAATGATATAGCTGAGAGGAAAAACCATCACTTATTGGATGTCACTAGAGCTCTCCTTTTTCAGAGGAATGTTCCTAAAGTTTTTGGGATGAAGCTATTTTAACAGCTACTTATCTTATTAATAGGTGTCCCTCTACTATAATTAACAACAAGGTTCCTTTCTCGGTTATACACCCGGATAAGGCTCCGTTCAGTCTTGATCCTCAGGGTCCTGGATTGCGAAAACTTGACCCAAGGGCTACTCGATGCATATTTCTTGGCTACTCTAATATCCAAAAGGGATACAAATGCTATGATCCGGTGAAAAAAAGACTTTATGTAAGTAAGGATGTTATATTCTGTGAACAGAAAGCCTATTATGAGAAGAGCTTAAATCAGGGGGAGTGCAATTTCAGGAAGGATGCAGAAAATGACAATGGTGTTTACTTTCTTGGTGAGACACATGATATGGTTTATAGTCTTTAGAATAACAATGGAGATATGAACAAGGATATGCTGGCTGCTCAAGAGTCTGACAATCTAGAGGAAGCCGATAACAATGTTATTTTTGAAGATAATCATATACCAAACCATTATCCCAATCTCTCCTCGGATGATCCAAGTCATGAAATCATTGTAAGTAACTCTTCCTCCGTTGATATTAATGATGATGATGCTAATAATCAGGTTGATGATGTAGTTGAGGATACTGAGAATTTGGTGGATGAACGTCCAATTGCAGTTAGAAAGACCACAAGATCTATCAAGCCCTCCACTCGATACCCTGTGGAAAAGTTTGTTTCTTACTCAAAGGTCAGTTCAAACTATAAAAGTTTTGTTTCCTTATTAGATTGTCATAGCATTTCCAGGGACGTCACTGAAGCTCAATGTGACCCGAAATGGGCTAAAGCTATGCAAGAGGAGATGGATGCATTAAAGAAAAATGATACATGGGATATTGTTGATATTGCAAGTGATGCTCATCTGGTTGGATCGAAATGGACCTATACGATCAAGTACAATTCAGATGGAAAAATTGATAGGTTTAGGGCTCGTCTTGTTGCAAGAGGCTATAGTCAAGAATATGGGATTGATTATCTTGAAACTTTTGCTCCTGTGACTAAAACGAACACTATCAGAGTGATCATTTGCCTTGCTGTTCATTTTCTTGGCAAATGTGCCAGTTGGATGTTAAAAATGCTTTTTTGAATGGAAACCTTAAAGAGGAGGTGTACATGAAGATGCCGTCAGGTTATGGAATTACAAACAAGTGTTGCAGGTTAAAAAGAGCTTTGTATGGCTTGAAGCAATCACCCCGAGCATTGCTTGAGCGGTTGCGTGCCGTCATGGTAAAACAAGGCTATAACCAGTCAAATGGAGACCATACACTCTTCATAAAAGAGGACAAAAAATAAAAGATCTATCCTCCTTGTTTATGTTGATGATAGATTCTCACTGGCGATGATGATGAAGAGTTGTCTAGAATAAAAGGGATACTTTGCAGAAGAATTTTGAACTCAAAGATTTAGGAGAATTGAAGTATTTTCTTGGCATTGAGATGGAGAAGTTTCCTATTGGGATATGTCTTAGCTTATTATAAGATTCTGGCATGCTTGGATGTAAACCCGCCTCCTCTCCTATGGAAGTAAATCACAAACTAAGTAACGAGGTTGGCGATCCTTTGGATGATGTGGGTAAAGGAAGATATCAAAGACTTGTTGGGAAACTAATTTATCTCATTCTCACAAGACCTGATATCACGCATGCTGTAAACGTCGTTAGTCAGTTTATGCATGCCCCTACCAATGTTCATTTGAATGCTGTCAACAAGATATTATGCTATCTAATGAAATCTCCAGGAAAAGGACTAATGTTCAGAAGAAACCGTGAGGTGAAAATTGAAGGTTATACATATGTTGATTGGGCTGTCGATGATCGACGTTCTACTTCTGGATATGTTGTCTATCTATGCGGGAACCTTGTTATATGGAGAAGTGAGAAACATAATGTGGTATCTAGGTCAAGCGCTGAAGCTGAGTATCGTTCTCTTGCAAGTGGTGTCACCGAAATCTTATGATTGGAACTTTTATTGAATGAACTGGGCACTGAAGTTGCAACTCCGATGTAGATGTTTTGTTATAATAAGACTGCAATTAACCTTGCAAACAATCATGTTATGCATGATAGAATCAAGCATGTAGAGATTGACATCCACTTTATCCGAGAGAAGATTGATGATGGGTAGTTGTGCCTTCCTTATATGAAATCGGGTGATCGGATTGCTGATCTCTTCACAAAGAGGTTGCCTACGTTACTATTCGAACAAAATGTATGCAAGTTGGGCATGATTGACATGTATGCTCAACTTGAGGGGGAGTGTTGAGTTGATTTATTTTTCGTGGGTAAACGGGTATGTGGATGAGAACCCGTTTATCCCTTGTGTCTATATATGTACCCATCCCCACTCCTTTAAAAAAAACTAGTGAAGAGTACCCTAATCTCTGTGTGAGAGATTAGGGTTTGTGAGCCCCCATGATTTTCCCTCTCCGTAGGGTTTCCACGTAATTCGTTGTTTCATCTTTGTGCTTGATCTTGATTCATCCTAATAAATGTGATTGTGTTTGTTTTTTCCATCCTTGTGAGAACATTGATTTGAATGATTAAGGAAATAGGTTTTTATCACTCATGCCCTTCTTAACTTCTGCAATATCCGTTATATATGTCCGTTTTTTGCAATATTAGTTGTGTCACTGACTTCTTACAAAATTCACAATTTTGTCATTTTGTAATATCAATTATGCCCTTGCTTTACCTTGACGGAAGGACAAAACTACGAATTTTGTAAGAAGTTAGGGGTACAACTGATATTGCAAAAAGGGAGGGGTATAACTAATATTGCGAAAGTTAGGAAGTACATATGCGATAAAAGCCTTAGGGGCTGTTCAGCTTGGGGGTTAAACCCCCCTTTGGAGGGTTTACCCCCCTTACCCCATTTTTCTTCTCACCAATGTCGGCCCCACCTTTTTCCTTTTTTAAATACTAAATAAATTAATTTTATTCCATCTATTCCATCAAAAATAATATATTATACCATCATATCATATAAAAATTATAAACTACTCCACTTCTACTCACTTTTTCAAACTCCAATACAATCACATCACAATAACTACCCACTTTTTCAAACTTCAATACAATCATATCACAATAAACACACTTCTAATCCACCACAGTTTAACTCTCTATCCAAACACCAAAACCCAAAAATGAGTTACCTGCAACCAGTTTAACCCACCTAAACCCACTATCCAAACACACCCTTAAGAAAATTGAGTGTGATGGCACATGTTACCAATCTCTTGTAATATTTAGCGAAATCTAAACCTAATAGCTATCTTAAAATGCATTCTTCATTTTCATGCTCAATGTGATTGATCAAACAGATTGACTAATAGTTAATAGTCAAAACATGTCCCTATCTCAAGGAATACACATAGTCCAGATATTTATGCTACGTATTTCTGACACTTTTTTTATCATCTTATATTATATAAGTTACATAAAAAAATCTCAATTTTTGTGTTGAATATAAATAGATCCCAATAAAAATTGAAATATTCTAAGGTATAAATCTTAATAATTACACTTTGTCGATGACATTCTCTTTTTTAATGAAAATAATAAAGATGGCCTTACACGCACGATCTACCTAATACAATATTTCAACAAGTGTTTTTCTAAGTATCTACTTGTCATTGTTGTTCTTGTTATCATCACCAAAACCTTAGAGACGTTCTATATGTAATAATAATATTGCTGAAGACTATCCAATCACACACCAGATATTAAAATCTTGTGTTACATAAATTATACACACACATCAGAATGCTAATGTAAATGGTTTTGCCATTTACATGAAAAATTAGAATGTCAACTAATTTCAGTCCCTAAAGAAACCAGTTTTTAATAAGATCCTTCTTGATATCATCTCAAACTATGAGATTATTTTTTTTTTTGCAATTTGCCGAATATATTTCCCCATGTTTACCCTGTAATTGCGAAACCATGGTTTCCCTTTTTTTAGTAAAAGAAATTATATTTCTTCGCTTTCTCTGCCCCCCTCAAATGACCAACATAGCTGCAAAAGAAAGAACAAGGGGTGTCCTTTCCTCCACGTTGATTGTTTTCCGCAAGACGAGCCAGATTGATTCCCGGCTGACTTGGCTGCGACTGGTGCGGCGCGGGGTCCGTAGAAAAATCAAACAACACGCTCCTTCTTAGCCCCTCAAATCGGATTCGATCCGATCCATCCCCTCATCCTAATCGCTCCGCTCCTTTTTTTCCCACCGTCCCATCCCATCTCATCTCATGTTCCTTCCCAAGAACCGCCCCCACAAAAAAAAATCCAAACAACGCAAAGCAAAATCAAAACCCCACGCACCCTTCCACAGTACACATCAGGCAACATTCTTTTCCGGTTTTTTCCCCGTCTCCCCAAAAAACCAAAAGACAGGGGAAGGAAAAAATACATTAGAAAAGAAAAGGATGGAAGCGAGGCAATTCCCCCTCTCCGCACCCGCTCTAATCGAACCCCTCGAATCGATCCGCCCCCTCTCCACCACCTCTTGTTGTTATTATAATTATTATTATCATCCTTGTTATTATCATCATCATCATCAATATCAATATCGACCTCCTGCTGTTTCCTGCTCTTTGTTTGTTGTTATTGTTCCTCTGCTGCTGTGCTGTTGTTCTTATTTTTGCGTCATATTCTCGATCGCTCAAATCCCACCGCTCATCTCATCTCGTTTCTTCGTTTGGTTTTTGTTCCACCCCACCAAAATCTTCTGGATGGGTTGGCGTTATAAGTAAAAAGGAAAAGGAAAAAGTGGACCTGTTGTTCGCGTCAGATCCCCAAATCTCCCAGGGTTAGGGTTCTCCGCTCTCTCTCGCTCGCGGGGGATTGATGGAGGGTGCAGATGCCTCCGGCGGCGGAAGTGGAGAGAAGAAGGTGCCGCAGGAAGGCGGGAGGGAGAAGCCGGCGAAGAGGAAGATGAAGACGGCGTACCAACTGGAGCTCCTTGAGAAGACCTATGCCTGTTAGATTACTTCTTTCATGATCATCCCTTGCCGTGTTTCCCCCCCTCTTTTTTTGTGTTTTGGTTGTTGATCCATTGGGAATTTTGGATTTTTTAGTGGCATCCTACCCGAGCGAGGCGTTGCGTGCGGAGCTGTCAGCAAAGATTGGGCTGTCCGACCGGCAGCTGCAGATGTGGTTCTGCCATCGGAGGCTAAAGGATAAGAAGGCCAGCGAGATGGCTGTGGCAAGTACGGCATTGGGGTCCGGTCCCGGGCCTAGTTCTCAACATGAACCCAGGAAGGCTCTTGCGCGAATGTCCGCTGTAGCTGCCCCGAGGGTTGGGACAGAGGGGGTGGTGCCTGTGGTGAGAAGTAGGTATTATGAGCCAGTTCTGGTGCAGCAGCCGACGGTGTCTGAAATGCGGGCGCTTGCTTTCGTGGAGTCGCAGCTCGGCGAGCCAATAAGAGAGGACGGGCCTATTCTTGGCGTGGAGTTTGATCCGCTGCCTCCTGGTGCTTTTGGGGCACCGATAGGTATTTCATGGTTCTGGATTTTAGGTTATTTACATCAATTATTGCCTGAAAGTTGTTGTATTTTTTTGTGAATTTGGTGTTTTCTTTGTTAATTAGTCTTGTTCCTTATCAAACTAAAGAAGCTCCCTAAGTTTTTTGTGCAAGGTCGAAGTTCTAAATAGTATGATTTTTTGTGCAATGTCGAAATGCTAAATAGTATGATTTCTCATCCACTGTTAAAAATTTATTACGTTGAAGAGAGTAAGTAAAGTCTCAACAATGGTAGTAACATCCATTTGGAGATGGGGATTTTCATTGTCGAGGACACTGAGATTCATGGATCCATTCAAAGCCTGAAGTCTTAAGACACTGTGATATTTACTTCCAGACTTTTAGTGTCCAAGCCCCCTGTTCAGAGTGTAGGGAGGTGTTGTTTGAGGGTGAGCAATTGAGGTTTTTAGCACTAAGACCAGGTTGAAGCCCTAACAGAGATGATGAGAGACTAAATTGATGTGGGAGCTCACCCTCATGAAAGTGCAATGAAAAATACAATGGGCCTAATTACTAGCTAATTAGTTTGGTCCTGGTGTCTCACCCTTGTGGAAGGGCAACGAAAAACACGATGAGCCTAACTTTGAGTCAAGAAGTTTGGTCATGGTATCTTGATGGGATGATTATGACGGGATTCTAGCATTTTCTCAAATTCATTATTGATGTCAACAATGTAAGCATAAGCGTAGGTATCAAGCATTGTTGTCAAAGGTGTGAGGTGCTGTAAGGCGTCACGGGGTCCAAAACACCTGATGCACTAGGTGCTCGTCCTAGACAAGCGAGCCATTAAAAACATACAAATGTCATGCAATTGCAATAGTAGAATGCTTGGAAGTTGGAACATCATTTGGACTCAAACTATAAAAGATTAAAACTTCAAATTTTGTCTATAGTTTGAATGTTTAAATTGCATAAATAAAACTGATTTTTGACTGCCAAAAAATGTGGAAATTGTTATAAAATCTCGATTTTTTAAAAGATTTTTATTGTTCTTTACTCGATACATAAAATAAAATTCACATTTATATGCTAAAATACATGTCTGAATACAAGTTTTGTAGTAGTATTGTCATCATAATCTTCACACATGCATGCAATTAGAAGTTTAATCGTGCAGAATGCATAAATAAGTTGAAACATCAAATAACACAATCTCATAAACCTAAACTGCATAATATGCCAATACAAAAGTAATAATACTTATCGCGTAAATAAGTATAAGAAAATTTATCACAAGTCAGAAGTAATATTGCAACTAAACATTAAAAAAATTAGGGTTTAGGGTAAACCGCATTGGAAAGTTCTGAGAGAAGTGAAGATTTTCGACCAACTTTCCAATGCGGTCTATCTGATTGTAGCCAAGATCCTCGCAATCAGACTTAACATGGTCCCGGACCACATTATTTCTCAGCTTCGGTCTGTGTTCATTCCGGGGAGGCAGTTAGACAGATAGAGGATAGTTTGACTATGGTTTCATAGATTATTGCTGAATGGAAAAGGAATAAAACAAGGGGTGTACTTTGAAAGTGGATTTCTCAAAGGCTTACGATATGGTTGATTGGCATTTCCCGTGGACGGCTTTGTCCCGTAGAGGTTTTCTGGATTTGTGGATTTCATGGATGAAGCGTTGCATCACTAATGCATCTTATTCTGTTCTAATCAATGGCCGATATGAAGACGGTTTTTACTAGCCCCAGCGGGGAGTCAGACATGGTTGCCCTCTTGCGCCCTTGTTTTTTGTTATTGCTGTAGATGTTTTACCTTTCATGCATGGCCTTAAATTTCGCCGAAATTCGACCGAATTTCGATCGAATTTCGGTTTCGGTGGGTGACCGAAATTCGACCGAAATGCCTATATCGGTCGAAATTTAGGGGGGGCTAGTTCAAAAAACAACCGAAATAACCAAAATTTCGGTCACTTAACGAAACGAAACCGAAATCCGACTTTTAAGGCCTTGCTTTCATGGTAGAGAAGGTGTATGCTGCTAACCTGACTGCTGGTTACAATTCAAATGGTATCTCTATTCTGCTCTATGCGGATGACACTATATTCTTTATCGAAGGTGATAAGGAGAAGGCTAAAGGAATGACATCCACAATGGAGATCTTTGGAGAGATGTCGGGTTTGATCTTAAACCATAGCAAGTCCAAGGCAACCCCCTTTGGGATGTCCAGCGATGAGGCTGAGGAGTGGTGCGAAGAGCTGGGCACGACTAGTAGCTCTTTTCCGATACAATACTTGGGCTTACCCCTCTCAGTTGGTAGATTGAGATTGTCGGACTGACTGCCATTTAGAAAAGATGGAGAAAAGGTTGTCCAGTTGGAAAGCGGCTACTCTGATGCATCTCGAAATTAATAAATAGGGCTTAATTTTTGCACATTAATTAGAGTCCAATTTTATTTACGATTAATGGAGTCATTGCAAATTTTATTTAAATAAAGAGATTGCATGTGATCTCAAATTAGTTAGTCAGTTTTCAATTTGAATTTTGAATTTAAAATTAGAGTCGGCTAGGATTTAAATTTCAATCTCTTTCCATTTTTGTAATCCACCCCTCCTATATAGAGGATGAGAGTACAACATTTTAATCAGTTCAGAATCAACCAATTTTTTGAGTTTATCTCAATTATCTCTCCCATCTCTCTCCTCTCCACGCAATCTCCACGAGTCTTTTCCAAAATCCCTCATTTTCCGACGAGTTTTCTCCTCTCAACCCCTTCGTTTTCTTCTCCACTGAAATTTCCACCATCAAAATATTTTTTTATCTGTTGCGATTTTCGATTTGCATCAATTGGTATCAAAGCATGGCATCTAGATCATCCTCACGATCTAACGATCCGCATAGATGTTCGTGCCAGCATTCAACGAAAGACTATCATTCGTCGGAACATAAACGACGAGCCGACAAAGAATACAACAAGGAGATGATGGCCATATTGTTCGAATTCCAAACAAAGCTGAGATTTGGTTGCTGATTTTGAGACCCTAAGTGTTGCCGAAATTGCTGCCAAGAAAGTCGCTGAATCGAAGTCTCTCACCACCGAAGCCGCTGTCCAGATTTTCGACAAAGAAAAACTCACCGTCGATCGTGTTCTGCTTGCTTTCCTGCAGGATTCCGAGCCACCCACGACCCTCTCGCGAGCCCCCCGTCACCCTCACACCTCCAGCAACTAGGTCAACCCCCTCACAACCCCTCCTCGCAATTCTTGCACCCTCGGCGACCATGCTGACCCCGGCACCCCCTCTGCCCTTCCTCCCACCACTCCAGCCCTGTATCGACTCCTTAACGTCAAGACCGCTGGCCCAATCCCACCCACTCACCTCACCCTTCCGCCGCCATCTATTTTCCCCAACCCCTTCCCCATCGCCAACATTGCCACCTTCCCCCTCCCTACCCGCTGCCGCATTGCGGCCGCGTCGACCCCTTCCGCGTCGTCAAGCCGCCACCACCACCATCGCTCGTTGCCCCCTCCATTCCCGCGGATCCCCTCGACCCCTCACCAATGCCAACTCCCTTTCCAAGCCACCCCCGCCGCCTACAGCTTCCCGACTCTGGCCACCGCCGCCGCCGTCCCACGCGCCGCCCGCGCCACCCCCGATTCCAACCTCGGCGCCACCGTCGCCAATGCTTGAAGATGGGAGAAGCCCTAATGCAAGGGGTGTTCTCTCAGAAGGGAAACAAACCTCATCGATTGCGGAGACCTGCGCTAGACGAATCCACTAAATTAAGGCAAAGGGGTTTTAATTGGAGAAGTTTCAGGGAGACCCCTCCTCGAAGTTATATTTATCAAAAGGTTAGTTTCATGGACAATAATTGGGGGCATGGCCTCAAATTTCAGCGAAATTCGGTCGAATTTCTGTCGAAAATCGATATCCAGTCGAAATCGAAATTCGACCGAAATGACCGAAATGACCGAAATATGGGGGTCCTAGTACAAAAAATGACCGAAATGACCGAAATTTCGGTCGAAATTTCACCGAAATTCTATCGAAATTCTATTTTGGTTGATACCGAAATGGTGACCGAAACCGACATTTAAGGCCTTGATTGGGGGTATTGTTGTAATAAAGGAATGGATGAATTTCACAGATGCCCTTCGACGGAAAAACGTTATGAAAAGGAGACAAGAAATAGGCATTCATCAATTCCCATCAGGATTAGGACTGTGGGATTCACCTATATAAGGACCATATAGTCTAGTTAATTGGCTACATCTCCTCTCATCCTAAATCTGTGCTATTCATTTGCTATGGAGTATGGATTCTCCAAAGGTCGAAATGATCGACATGAAGATGCCCCCTCAATTTTTTGAGCATCACGTCAAGAGGGTAAAATCCATGTGGACGCCGGCATTTGTGCCACATATGCTCTTCCATCACGAAATTAATAGCTCCAATAATCGAAATATCTGGATTCTACCGTTTGCTCCACATCAATTCTTTCAAAGGGTAATCAAGAACGCCGAATTAAAATCGTCAAGCTTCAAGCCTGAAGATCCAACAATTCGTCGGGAGATGAATTGTTCAAGAGGAGGAGATCTCATGCAGCGTGAAATTAATAATAGGGCTTAATTTTTGCACATTAATTAGAGCAATTTTATTTATGATTAATCGAGTCATTGCAAATTTTATTTAAATAAGAGCACATGTGATCTCAAATTAGTTAGTCAGTTTTCAATTTGAATTTTGAATTTAAAATTAGAGTTGGTTAATATTTAAATTTCAATCACTTTCTACTTTTGTAATCCACCCCTCCTAAATAAAGGGGATGAGAGTCCAACATTTTGATCAGTTCAGAATCAATCAATTTTTTGAGTTTATCTCAATTATCTCTCTCATCTCTCTCCTCCCCCACGCGATCTCTGCGAGTCTTTTCCAAAATCCTTGGTTTCCGACGAGTTTTCTCCTCTCAACCCCTATGTTTTCTTCTCCACCGAAATTTCCAACATCAAAATAATTTTTTTACCCGTTGCAATTTTCGATTTGCATCATACTCTTTCTTGTGGAGGTCGGTTAGTGCTGACGCAAGCTGTCTTATCAGCCATCCCATTATTTTTTATCTTCGAGACTTCTAGTTGGTATTAGACGACGTATGGAAAGGATTTTACGACAATTTCTGTGCGGCAAAAATGATAAGGAAGGTTCATGCCTTCATTGTTGTGGATTGGGAGACGGTAACTCTTCCCAAGGATGCATGGGGCCTTGGGATCTCTAGGCTTGAAACCATGAACGAGGCTCTTCTTAAATGGGTTGGCAAGATTTGGGATAGAAGTGGGAACCTTTGCTATTGCCTTGTTCGGAGTATTTATAATGTTGGGACTTGGGCCGGAATTTCTAATCAGTCTTTTTCTCTGCCTTCAGCTTTTTGGAAGGGTGTGACCTCTATGATGCCTCGTTTCCAAGATCTTTTCAGTCCGGTGTTGGGTTGTGGCACCTTTTTACCTTTTGGTCTGACAACTGGTCAGGTAATGACCCTATCTCCTCTAGATTCCCACACCTTTTTGCTCTAGCAGCATACCCTAATGCAAGTGTTTTGAACTGCTGGGTGGATGGAAATTGGATGCCGTCCTTGACGGATTTATCTGATCAACGCCTTGCGGAATTCCTCTATCTCCTTGAATCTCTCAGACCTTTGGAGTGCCCATCAAGTAGGCAAGACCACTGTGTCTGGAAGGATTCTACTTTCTCGATAAAACGACCCTACATAACTATTTCTATCCAACAATTGTCCTCTTTGTGAGGCACGCATTGAAACGATGGATCATCTTTTTTTCCACTGTGCAAAGATGTCCGAAGTTTGGACAAACGTTGGGAGTAATTGGCTTAACCTGCAAAGTTTGGAGCTCTTCTAGATTCCATATTTCGTGGTAGGAATCGCCCAAGGGAAGATACATTGAGGCATGTTGCTTTGCTATGGGTAATCTGGCTAGCTAGAAGCGGGCCTATTTTTTCTTCTCATTGTTTCTATTGTGAGAATTTTGTTTTTCATGCTAGGTTCCTGTTAGATTCTTGGACTCTGTAAGTTGTAACCTCCTTTTTATTATAATTTAACTTGGGACATATACCTTAGCGTGTTTTCCTCCTTTTTGGACTAAAAAAACCATGATTGATAACCTTGAGACCTTGAAATAACTAATAAACCCATAACACATCATTTCATTAAGCGCATAATCATTGCATCAAATTAAACATGTATATACACGACTATTTTTAGTTAGTATGGACATTTCATTTAATTAATGATATTCTATTGCTTGTATCATACAATGAATATTGTATACGTGTGAGAGATTGCATGCTTTTGTAAGAATATAACAGATTCACAAGTTCATAATATGAACATTACACAATTACAAATTTGTATTGTTTTGGAAATGAAAAAGGGTGTCGTAGAGTAATATATATGGTTAATTTGGTATATTGTGTGCATTGTTGAATGTGAGAATTCATAAATTTAGAATTTACGATAATATAGTTTGTGAATATTCGAAGTTTAGGAGTTTATGTCAATATAATTATGTTTATTATAGTTTTAATTGTATTTTCTCTATAAATTGAGGGTTATGCCTTGGCTTATTTGATGGAAACCGTCTCGATTCACCTCACTTTTTTCAATTACTTGCATGTAACAGATGATGAAGATGACATTCCCATCTTTTGTCAACAATTTGATCTCTTCTTTTTAATTGAAGCTTTTCTCAATTGTGTTCTTTTGCATGATTTGTAACTTTGTGTATGTACCCATTGCTGATTTTATCTTACTAAAACCAGTCTAAACTTTTACAAAATGTATGTATAGATGTATATCAAGTTGGTAATTCCAAAATGATCACATCATAATGATATCCTTTGCCTTTCTAACCTTCGCTCCCTTGGCTCATTTGCTTGTATTTTCTTTTCTTTGAAGTAAACATAGTCCTCAAACTGTGCTTATTCTTATGGAGAGATGGTAAAGAGAAATGTTATTGCAAATTGGATGATAGATTACACCATGACGAACCAATTCTTTGCTATATAGAAACTTCATGTTCTTAAATGCCGATGTGGTTCTGGACCGCATCTCCTTTTCATCTTGTCCTTTTCATCTTTCACTTATTTTTCGTTTGCATCATCATGCATCAAAGGATGGCATTCAAATCATTCCGTAAAGATTGTAAGCCATCATCTTATTCTAGATACGTAAAGATATTTCCAAATCATATGAGGAGATGCAATAATCATTGTTGGAGATCACAGACTCATTGTTGCGTCTTCCATATATGTTGAAAGTTGAATTTATTGCGAGATTCAAATTTCCCACTATCTTTAACTACCACAATATCGTCTCATTAGGTTATGATGTGCCACCATCTAAATCTAATCCCGCATATAAGAAGTTGCTATATAATTGGTGTTCCCTCACCATTGATATTTGATCCAACTACGTCATATTGTGCCCAATTGCAGCACGGCCATCATACTTAGCCATAATGATGCTAGCGTGATTGTCATGCACATGCACCCTATTTGCAAGGTTGTCCTCTTGCCAAACGGCTTGACCACCTCCCCTCGACTTTTTCTGCCCTAAGACATGGATACACGAACCTGATGAACTTTTTCCTCGTGTGTTGTTGAAGCACAACTATAGAGCATGCACTTTCATGTCTCCTACACTCGTGGTTGCCAACTCCAAGTTACCAAAGAGTGCCATGGCCTCTTGTGGATGTCTCTTCCATGCAACCAATGTCACACAGTCGAAGTTGACCCATGCCGTTATTGTTGGAACATCATCACCACTACAAGGTTCCTATTGACATGAGCCACTTCTTTTCCATCCTCCTAACTCGTTAGCTGCAAGCTCCTCCCGAACTTGAAATTGCAACTGCTATAGGTGTGCAACCCAAAGATCCATTACCACCACTCGACCATGGCGGCGGGTGAATTATCATGTGATTTATCATGAGGTAAGGAAACCTATTCACAACAAAGGAGAAACAAGAAAATTACATTGGGAGATCTTTAAGAAATGAAGATTGGTTGTAGAATGGGGTACGTAGATTTGCAAGAAGATCCTGAGTCTAAATCTTGCCGTAACTTCATAGCTTGTAAGAATTGCAAGCAAGGTCCCAACATTTCTAATGTGTTCCAGATTGCTTCTCATTTAGGAAAGGGTGCGTGTAAGGATGTGATCGACTTTTAGAATTTATACAACTCACTTGGTAATGAGTTTTCCGGAGCGAAGGAGAATTGATGGATTCAAAATTTGGGAATTAGATCTGTTGTGGGAAAAGAAAATGAATTACAATTATGAGAGGCCCTTGAGTTCTCTTATACAAGAGAGGAACCTATTGGGCAAATTACATGACGAGGACAAAATAAATAGAAAATAAAAGAACAATACAAAGATAACCAATATCTCAACACTCCCCCTTAAGCTGGAGCGTAGATATCAATCAGACTCACTTGGAACATCTCTGATAAGGTCCTCTGGCTAGAGCCTTAGTAAGAACATCTGCTGTCTGATCTCCAGAGCTGGCATGCGTAGTGGTAATAAGACCCTTCTGTATCATGTCACGAGTGTAGTGACAGTCCACCTCTATATGCTTTGTCCTCTCATGGAAGGCTGTGTTTGTTGTTAATAAAAAGATCAGCCTGATTATCACATTGGAGGTGCATAGGAAGAGTCACATATATAGCCAGGTCAGTAAGAACAGATCTGACCCGCATCATCTCTGTACTAGTTTGCGCCATGGCCTCGTATTCTGACTCATCACTTGATCTGTCAGCCACAATCTGCTTCTTGCTTTTCCATGAAAGTAGGGAATTCCTTGTGAACACAACAAAGCCTGATGTAGACTTCCTATTCTTTGGACACCCAACATAATCTGCATCTGCACAAGCTGTAACTGAAAGAGATGTATCTCTACTGAAAAGAAGTCCTGTACCAGGTGAAGTCTTCAGATATCTCAAAATCATATGGACTGCATCCGTACATGCCTGTCTGGGTTGCTCCATAAAGTGACTCACTTTGCTCACAATAAAGGATATGCCATGCTTAGTAATAGTTACATATACTCATATAGTAGCTTGCCAACAAACTTCCTGTACCTTCTCTTGTCGACCACCTTAGTGTCATCATCATAGATCTTCATGCTCAGATCAATAGGAATAGTGGCAGGTCTGCAATTTGCCATGCCTGTCTCTGAAAGAAGATCCGTAACGTACTTCTTCTGGGTCATCACAAGGCCTCGCTAGTTCCTGGCAAACTCTAGTCCAAGGAAGTAACGTAGATGCCCAATGTCCTTGGTCACAAACTGCTGGCCTAGAAAGTCCTTGGCATCCTGAATGCCCTGCTCGTCATCTCCTGTAAATAATGTCATCAACATAAACAAGAATGACAACAATACCTCGCTGGGTCCTCTGCACAAACAAAGAGTGATTGACCGTCGATCGTACAAACCCCTGCTGCTCTATCAAGTTCGAGAGCTTCTGAAGCCATGCTGTTGGACTCTGCTTATGGCCATAGATATCCTTGTGTAGCCTGCAAACCTTTTGACACTCCCTTCAACAACAAACTAGGTGGCTGTTGCATGTAAACCTCCTCCTGTAGATCACCATAGAGGAAGACATTCTTCACATCAAGCTGGTAAAGGGGCTAATCTCGTGTCACAAGTCTAGCCTTATATCGATCTACACTGCCATCCGCACGGTGTTTCACAGTGATAATCCATTTGCATCCCACAACGGATGCATCAACGGGAGCAGAAACAAGACTCCACGTGCCACGTGACTGTAGCGCAACCATCTCCTCCTCCATGACTAATCTCCACTGACTGTCCTGAATAGCCTCATGATATGTCCGTGGTATCTCCACAACAGATAGTGCCAAGGTAAACCTCATGAAATCCTCTGACAGACTGCCCAAAGAAACCTGGGCTGCAAGAGGATAAGTAACACACCTTCGTTTTGGCTTGCACAGATCAATCGACATATTAAGATCATCTACCAAGTCTGTAACCTGTGAGTTCCCCTCTTGAGAGGGCATTTGCTCATCCTGTATAGAATTCTGCTGCACAGACAACTCGGTAGAAACAATGTGCTCATGATTATATACATGAGGCATGCTGGGTGACGGGCAAGGCCTGTGAGCAGGGGGAACAGAGCGAGGCATGCGAGTAAAAACACGCGGCAAAAACCGAGTCACCGCAGAAGGTGGAGCCACATGAGCAGGTGGTAGTGGCGGCGGCGACGGTATGACATTAGGAGGTGGAGGCATATAGATCTCATCATCAGAGTCAGATGTTGCAAATCTGTCACATGTAGGAGAAAAATACATGACAAACTCAAAGAAAGTGACATCAACACTAACCAAGTACTTCCGCCTGAGCGGGTTAAAACATCGGTACCCTTTCTGCGTACGAGAATAGCCAACAAAAACACACTTGACAGCTCTGGGAGAGAGCTTGTCACGACCATGAGAGACATTATGAACAAAGGCAACAGAACCAAACACTCGAGGTGTAAGGGAGAAAAAGATCCTTCTCGGGAAACACAATCAACAAAGGAATCTTCTCTCCCAACACAGACGAGGGTATGCGGTTCACAAGATAGCAAGCAATGAGAACCACATCACCCCGGTAGGCATGAGGAGCACGACTCTGTTACAACAAGGTTCTGGTCATATCAAGTAAATGACAGTGTTTGCGCTCGGCAACACCGTTTTGCTGGGAAGTATAGGCACATGAGGTCTGATGAACAATGCCAAGAGAGCGAAAGAACTCAGAAAGCTGTAAGATGCAGAACTCTAAAGCATTATCAGAACGAAGATATTTGACTTTTGTAGAAAAAATATTCTTTATCATCTTAATAGAATATTTGATCACAGATAGCCTCGGAATTATTCTTCAATAAAAAGATCCAAGAAAGTCTAGAAAATCATTGACAACATCTAGATAAAAACGGTGTCCCTAGTGATCAGGAACACGACTCGGACCATAAATGTCTAAATGTAGGAGCTCATATAGTCGAGAACTGCTCCGACTCTGACGGGATGGAAAATAGGAATGGTGATGCTTCCCAAGCTAGCACGCCTCACACTACAAAGATGATCTCATATAGATCTGAGGGAGAACATGACACAACTTCTGCAGAGGAAGGTTGATGCAGAATAGGAATTGGCGTCGACGATAAAATTTAAAGAATTTGAGCGGTGGAATTTCGGTGGAGAAAGAGAGGGGTTGAGAAGAAGAAACTCGTCGGGAACGAGGGGTTGAGGGAGAAGAACGTGGAGATCGCGGGAGGAGAGAGGAGAGAGATGGAGATAACGATCTCAATTTTTCATTAATACTTGACTGCCTAAAAACATTGGACCCTCATTCCTTTATATAGGAGGGATGAGATTACAAAAATAGTAAATTAATTTGAATGGACAACTAATTATCCTAAACTGACTCTAACTAATTAACCGACCAAATTTAAAATTCAAATTGACCACTAATTGAGATCACATGCGATCCCATTTATTTAATTAAAAATTCGTCGACGTAAATAAACGTAATTAAAATTGACCACTAAATATAGATAAATATTTGACCCTATAATTTGACTCTGCGCTGCATCAAAGGTGCTCAAAATGAAGATGTCACAGATATGGAGAGACTGGTCCTGTAGATATAGTAGAGACACCAGCATAAGGAGGTTGGACCAATCTGTAAAGTCCCTGCTGCTCACGACAACATCCAATCACTCTGCCTGTGAGTATGTCCTGAAACACAAGAGACGAAGGGTAAAAAATGGCACGATAATGCTGAGCCTTAGTAATCTGACTAATGGAAAGTAAATTCATTCGAAAATCAGGAGCATATAAAATATTCAGAAGACACATGGATGGCGTCAAATGCACCCCCTGTCCAGTAACGGGTAAGTGGTTGCCATTAGCAATGACAACCCATTTACTAGGTGGTATGGTCCTGTAGGACCTCAGCTGCGCTCTGTCTCCACACAAGTGGTGTGAAGCACCAGAGTCCATAATCCACTCTTTCATGTCTGCACCAGTACTGCTAGTAAATGCATATGTAATACCTGAGGAGCTCGAAGAGGCTGTGGCTGCAATTGCAATATCTGTAGTGATGGTGCCAACCATAGGAGTCATGATGATGCAGCGTGGACTCGACATGTAGGGCCGTCTAATTATTTAAATTGTGGCCGTTAATTTTATTTACGTTTTTTAAGTTGTCGCAATTTTAAATAAAGAGATCGCGTGTGATCTCAATTAGTCTTAATTTGAATTTCAAATTTGGTAGTTAGTCGGTTAATTAGTTAGAGTCAGTTTAGGATAATTGGTTGTCGGTTTAAATTATTTTTTATTCTTGTAATGTCATCCCTCCTATATAAAGGGATGGGGGTCCAATGTTTTAGTCAGTTCAAGATGTGATAAAATAGAGATTTATCTCTCTCTCCTCTCCCCTCTCTCTCCTTCTCCCCGCGTGATCTACACGTGTTCTTCTTCTCCCAAACCCCTCGTATTCCCGACGAGTCTCTTCTCTCTTCCCCTCGCGGTCTACGCGTTTCTTCTTCTCTAACCCCGCGCATCCGGCGTGTCTTCTCTTCTCAACCCTTCCAGTTTCTTCTTCTCAACCCCTCTATTTTCTTCTACCATCGAAAAATCCACCGTCAAATCTATTTCCTGCGCCGCGCCGAATTCCATTTTGCATCAATTGGTATCAGAGCATGGCAACCGAATCCTCCCTACGATTCGACGATCTCGTCGCGCATTGGAAGATGCAATATGATTTGAGTTGCATATCTCATGATTCGCGTTCACGCGCACGTCGACACAAGTTCATGAAGCGCCTTATGTCAAGCCTCAAGGTTCAAGCATTCGTCGGGAGACGAATTTTTTAAAAGCGGAGGAGAGTTGATGCAGCGTGGACTCGACATGTAGGGCCGTCTAATTATTTAAATTGTGGCTGTTAATTTTATTTACGTTTTTTAAGTTGTCGCAATTTTAAATAAAGAGATCGCGTGTGATCTCAATTAGTCTTAATTTGAATTTCAAATTTGGTAGTTAGTCGGTTAATTAGTTAGAGTCAGTTTAGGATAATTGGTTGTCGGTTTAAATTATTTTTTATTCTTGTAATGTCATCCCTCCTATATAAAGGGATGATGGTCCAATGTTTTAGTCAGTTCAAGATGTGATAAAATAGAGATTTATCTCTCTCTCCTCTCCCCTCTCTCTCCTTCTCCCCGTGTGATCTACACGTGTTCTTCTTCTCCCAAACCCCTCGTATTCCCGACGAGTCTCTTCTCTCTTCCCCTCGCGGTCTACGCGTTTCTTCTTCTCTAACCCCGCGCATCCGGCGTGTCTTCTCTTCTCAACCCTTCCAGTTTCTTCTTCTCAACCCCTCTATTTTCTTCTACCATCGAAAAATTCACCGTTAAATCTATTTTCCGCGCCGCGCCGAATTCCATTTTGCATCACATGATCTCTTGAATACGAGAGACGATATCATCCAGGCGAGGATCAACGTGGGAAGCTGCAGTCTCTGAAGGTGCAATCTGTTACATGACCAGAAGGAGGATATCCATGCTTCATGTAGCATGTATCCTCTGCATGTCCATGCCTACGATAGTAAGTGCATGGGTCACGCTAACGTCCACCGCCTCTGCAACGAGGGGTGCAGTCCTCTGGATTGGATCGCCCCTCCTCGGCCGCGAGAGGCGGCCATCGTTGAAGAGAGCGGAGAAGTGGCTGGAGAAGGCATGATAATCCGACTGAGATAGCTGTAGGCCTCCTCTATGAGAGGTATGGCAGCTCCGATAAGAAACTGAGTATGTGCAATATCATACTCTGCATCAAGTCCAGCCATGAACACTCCAACCATCGTGGAGTTCATATCGATCTTTTGCTGCTTAGTAGACATCGTAATAGGCATGTAGCTATGAAGCTTCTCGAACATGCCACAGAGAGAAGAGTAATACACATGCAGAGGATGACCATTCTGCTTAGATATCGAATTGTAACTGAAGACTCTTGGCCTCATTCTTCGCTGAGCATATGTCGACGCCAAGGTATCCCACATTGCCTTGGTAGTGGGCTGATTCATAATATCATTGGCTATCTCTGTGGTTAGGGTACCATGCAGCTAAACACACGCATACGCATCATCTTGCTTCCAAGAAGCAGTTGCCATAGTCTTATCCGTTGGCCCTGGATCTGTCAAGATGCGCTCCTTCTTGTTGCACTGCATGCAAGGCCTCAAATGTCGGATTTCGGTATTGTTTCGGTAAAGCTCAGAAAAGGAATTTCGGTGGAATTTCGGTGAAATGGTCGGAAATTGCGGAAATGATTTGAAAATTCTTTTTTTTTTCAAATTTAATATTTCCGATGTTGTTTAATCAATAAAAGAGATAGACATACAAGTTTTTTTAGTTATAATAAGATGTTATAATGATAAGTGCTTTAAATAATGATCTCGGTCACCATATCGATGACCGTCCAGAGTGAAATTTCAGTACATAAAATTAAATTTTGGCATTCAATTCTGGATTCATTCTGGCCAAATGCATTGGCTACTAGATAATAAGTAATAATTTGTGTCTAGATTATGATCTCGGGTTAAATAATACGGTACTCCATGCTAATATGAATTTCTATGTTGATTAGATAGCCTCCCAGATAACAGTAGGCAGAATAATTTTTTCCTTGTAAATGGCCCATGTAACACTGTCAATGCTTGTTTGGCCTTTTTATTCAATATGCATGGAATTTGCATCAATGGTCAAGAGACAATTAGAGTAACGTTGGTTTATTAGCATGTGCTGGTCATGAGAACCCCAACAAACTGACAGTTTTTTAATGCAAAGATAAGAGGATGGTTACATGAAGTTAGTAGTCAAATGGTAAAAAACATATTTGGCTCTTCAAGATGACCTAGACAAATATAACAAGATGGTTATATAAATATTTTGAACTCTGAAGATTCTGAAGTTAGCATTCAAAGATGAAAAAAACATATTTGGCATCTCCAAGTATGTTAAAAAAAGATGTGTTATGGGAAAAAAGATGGTAAAAACCTCACCTTTCTTGGAATTTAGAAACGTGGCTCTCCAAGCCTTAAGTTGGATTGTAAACTTGTGAGATGAAATGAGAACGTATACATTATATTTATAAGGTTTAAAGAGGACCCCTAATGGTCTTATTTTATTACAATGGTAGTTGGAATAGTGGCCTATAGTGCAATGGTGGTTGAAATAGTGACTTAAAATTTCATTTAGTGTCCAAATAGTGCCCTATGAATAGCAATTCGTGGCCTAGGCATGACATATAGTGACCTAAACTAATTACAGTTGAAATGGACCGAAATGAATCGAAATTTTATTTCATTTCCATCGAAATCTAGGAAATCTGTGAACAAAATGGACCGAAATGACTGAAATTCGGTCGAAATTTCGACCGAAATCCTGGAAAGCGACATTATATATGGTTTCGATATCGGTATCATCACGAAACCGATTTTCGGTCGAAATTCACCGAAATTTAAGGCCATGACTGCATGAGGGTGAGGAACTGCATGGACCACAAGTCATAGTTGGTCCAATCCATCTTAACGATGGGAGCTGAGCCCTTGAAGACTCCGGATGAAAAGAATATCACCCTTGTTCTCTGACATGATGGAAGAATGACATACCAACATAACTCAACTGAGGAGTAGACGGAAATGAACAAGTCTACACGATCATACAAAGGATCGGTTATATGCGTAGACTCATACAACCATCCTCATCAATCTCCGCTGCTCTTTAGGGCCGGAAAGCGCGATTTAGAAGTTTGAAATAGCGTTTCCAATCAAAATCAGACCAACTCAAATTTCAAATCATGTAGTATGGTTATGCGGAGGGGCATGGGATGCCGGCTAGAGGGCCGGGCTTCAGGTGCCGGAGGCGCCTGCCCAGGCGGTTGGAAACCACAGGCGACGGCCTGGAGGCCGTGGGCGACTGCCCAGGTGCTCGGGAGTCACCAGGCATCGATGGCCTGGCAGCTTGGCGGTAGGGTGATGCCGGGGGGGGGGGACGACAGTCTGACGTGGGGGGAGGGGGACGGGTAGGGTTAGGTTGGGATACAGGAACTCTGGTTTAGGACCGTCGCTCCAATACCATGTTGTGTGAAAAGAAAATGAATTGCAATTATGAGAGGCCCTCAGGTTCTCTTATATCGGAGAGGAACCTATTAGGCAAATTACAGGACGAAGACAATAAATAGAAAATGAAAGAACAATACAAAGATAACGAATATCTTAACAAGAACAAAATTAGGTTTCTTTATCCAATTTGAGTCCGTTAGAATGTTCTTTTTTTGAATAGGGTGTGGCTTCGAGTTGACTCACTCCCAATAATTTGTCTTATTTAGTCTAATACAGTTACAAAGAGTGGGGGTCGAAGAGCATCTGGGCATGCTGAATTACATTCTCGACATAGAAGTGATCTTGCCCAAGAAGAACTCCATTTCATGAAAGTCAAATTGCTTAAAGCATGACAATTGAACTCATGGATCCAGTTTCAGGCGTCAATGTAACAGAACCCTTGGAGATCCAAAATTCCGATGAGTCTGCGTTCCTCAACTAACTAAAATCCATATTGTTCCATGTCTTCAATGAGCAGCTACAAGTAAACAACAAGCACTCAAGATCCCCAATCCCCTCTCCACACCTAGGGAAGGAGGTGTCAATGCCACACAACCAATTATCCTTGGGAGTCTTCGTCATCAGCCACAACTTCTTTACCGGCCAAAGAAAATCTTCACCCTATGAGGAATTGGCTATCACCAAATCAACTTGTAATAGTTTGCTTCAATTCCCACATCCAGAACAACCCTTGAAATGAGATACTTGTATGCCTTCCTAGTTGAGAAGTTATCGACAACCCCAACACCCGATGATCCTCGAGGAAGGACCCTCAATGCACCAAAACTCTCATAAGAATTTTCGTATTTGTTTGAATAAATTGAGATTAATTGCGATTTCAAAAAATAAAGAGAATATTTTAGTTGTTTAAATATAGGAGTTTTTAGGTAACTAGGGTTTGTTTTGGTCTTGTTTAGTCTTTTACCCTTAAAAAAGTGAGGCTTGTTAGGGTATTGCTAATTTAATTTAACTTTTTTTTGGAAACCCACTCCCTCTCGATATAAAAAGTCTCATGGGTAAATTAAAAAGAATCAAATTTGATATATAGAAATTTTAGAGTTTCTCCATCTCCTTCTTCCGCTCTCTCCACACACCTTTGCACTTCCCTGCCAAAATTCTGCCTGACATTTGGTTCTCCCCTTTCCTCTCATTCTCGTGTTGTATATCAACATAATTCTGTCTAATTTATAAGATCTGAGCATTAATGAATGTCGGTTGCGTTTTTGTTGCGGTGAAGTGAGGTTGTGTTTAGGTCCATGGGGATGTATGCGGGGAATGTGATCCAATTCCTATCTTTTTTTTTGAAAGATGGGATAAACCTCCAATAGAAGCTCATCCAAGCCCGCCCTTGGGATTTGAACCCTGGTCTCCCATGTGATAGACAACACCCTCCACTACTAATTCTTGGGAAATGGAGTTGTACCTCATGTATTTTTTTATTCCTTCCCATTAATGAAATTTATGGATGACCACTAACCTCTAATTGTCATTTGGTAATCCTTTAGCTTTTGGAAAAGTAACTTATAAATGTTCCTTATCCTGATCTATATTTCTATAGAGATATTTGCATGCATATATCTAATCCTTGTATATACCATTTAATACAAATTTGGCTACATATTAAAAACATTGGCCAGGTGCCCTAAATTTGGCGATAGTTTGAGGTCTTTGCAAAAATACCTCCCTTTTAGCCCGTATCGATGAGAACACCTGGCACATGGCTGATATTACTGACATGCTCACCAGTCACCACCATTTGGGAGCAGTGGGCCCTAGGCATATTAGCACGGGGAAGGTTGGTAATAAAATAAGGCGGCATGTCATTGCATTCAAAATCGTGCTATATATGGAGAAGAGAACAAATGTAACTTTCATGGTTTTTATGGGGAAGCTCTCATAAAACTAAGTAAAATCTTGAACTTACATCGGTGATAAGCAAGGATGTAAAAAACGGCTTAAACGACTGTTTAAACGGTTGTTTACACGCATGCTGACCTGTACCACACCGACTATGCCCAGTCGTGCACATATGCGGCCAGGCCGCTTAATCAGCGTTAAACGACCATTTAAACGCCGTTTCTTACATCAACATTTAAAGATTGTATTCCCCATCCCCCATGCTCGCTGTCCGATTGCATCAAGACCCCCGTTCTGGTAGGGTATTGTGCGACGAGGGTGCATACAATGGGTCTTCAACTTGGGGAGCTTCACCTCCTTTGGATTTGTGCAATGTATATGAAACAACTCTCTAGATTCTAGATATCCAATATATCTTGTTCGCTTCATTTCTTTTGTTGTTTATCTTCATAAATTGAAATCGAGATTCCAAACCTTAACTAGGGATTCTACTTGTTTATGCTATCTATTTTGACAATTGATAGAAAAAAAATCCTTGAATATGAAAATATTTGATATATATTGTGAATATATGATTATATTTTATAATTTAGTTATGTTTCTTATTAATTATATATATATATGTAAATATTTTTATTAATTAAAAATACAAAACCGCATAACCCGTTTAATTTCCGTTTAAACTTCTGCATACCGTTTAAACAGTAATCAGTGACCCTACTTTCTGAATTCCGCATACCGCTTTTTGCAACCTTGGTGATAAGTGAAAAAGGAGATCAAGCAAACTGATTGCAGATCAACTAAATCGATTCTAAATGACTAGAGTGACTCATTGGGGCCACCAAGAGAAATGGCTCTACGAACAGTTAGATTATGATAATTATCTGTAGACAAATCTGGTCTCTTCATTAACTTGAAAGCTTGAAAATCCATCCAAAAACCAAATTGGCTTTCATCAAAAAGCCCGAAGGGGCACAGTTGTTTCTGCTGGTATTTTAGACCTAGGCATCTGACCGTACAACCCCAAACAAAGAATTTACTCTGCATATTAAGAAGTTATTGGTGCGGGTTTGATTACAGTTTCACCATATCTCTTGTTATTCTGAATCAAGGTTCCGAGAAGTGTTAAGTTGTAAGCTGGATTTCTGGAGGTTGTTTACCACTTAGGTGCTTGGTAGATCCAAAATCTTGGCTCTTCGGGATAATGCATGCGCTATTATTTGTAGCATAAACTTTGGTTATCACATATTCCACAACTTAATGAAATCTTGTCTCACATTAACTTGATTCGCTACATTGGATTCTCTGCTGTCATTCTACTACATCGCGCGTCTTATGTGATCTTTTCTGAAACCATGTTGATTTGCTACATTGAACTTCTTTGTTGCCACTTCTATATTTGGGGTTCTATTTTAACACTGAATTGGGCAATGCTTAGATTTTGCATTTCTTCCCATTGGCACTAAGTACAAGAGATGTTAATTTTTTGAGATCTTTGCATTCCCGGAAAACGCGGGGGAGCTAGAAAATAGGGTAATTCTGACAGTGGGTTTTTTTTCAGAAAGCAAAATAAAGAATCTTCTTTTGAGAATTTACTGAGAATCACACTTTTCCATTTTGTAACTTGGTGTATCATTGTGACTTTGAAGCAGAAATACATACACAAGTGAAGCAGCCTGCTCGGCCATATGATGCAAAACTATTTGAGAGGCATGATGCTAAGCCCATTAAGGTTGTTATTGGGCTCCCTCCAATTTTACTTTATTTATTTACCACTAGCTTCCCTACATAGTTCCTTTTCATAAATGGTTGAATTATTTTTTCTTTTTGTAAGTATATCTAATATTTTTAATGGCTTTCCTGCTGTCTTTCTAGATTTTTTTAACAACCTTCAGTGTCTCTTCCACTTGTGCAGGCACCACCATTTTTGCCTACTGTTCCTGGTCCAGAACAATGTTTTATACCAGGAACGTCTGGTGGGAAGAGAAAATCAGCCATTAGCAGTAGCCATGCGATTCAGTCTCACACAGTCACTAGAGCTCTCCATGAGTATCAGTTTCTGCCTGAACAGCCAAGTGTCAGATCTGATATGTATGAGAGATTGACACCATCACATTTCTATGAACCTTCAGTTGAGTCTGGCGGTCATAGGGTATCAGTGTCACCACTGCGATCTGGAGGGACTTTTCTACATGGAAATGAGCAGGTGACTCCGGCTTATCCTTACCATGATCAAGCACCAAATGCTGGTTCTCTTTCTCGTCAAGGCAACCAAAATATGTTCTCTTCGGGGTCTGCAGGGTATGATACTCTGCCTCAAAAGACTGTATATCCTAGTTCTGGACCTGAAGGGACAAGTAGTGCACAACATATGCTTGAAATGGAAAGTTCATTTTTAACCCCTGATAGGAGGATTTACCATGAGGATGAGAGTTCTCGCTTGGAAAAGAAACGGAAGGTACCGAGTTTTTGAAACTTCCTAATTATCCAAGGGTGACGTTTAATCCCATGGCATTTCTCTGTAAATAAATGCTATTTTTTTAGCAGAGTGAAGAAGCAAGAATTGCAAAAGAGGTTGAAGCTCACGAGAAAAGAATTAGGAAAGAGTTGGAAAAACAAGATATTTTGAGGCGAAAAGTAGGCCAATATAATTTCTAATTCTGTGAATACTTATTTGGTTTGCTAGAAATTATCTGAAATTTTGTGCTCTATTTCCAGCGAGAGGAGCAGATGAGGAAGGAAATGGAGAGGCACGATCGTGATAGAAGGAAGGAAGAAGAGAGGATGATGCGTGAAAAGCAGCGGGAAGAAGAAAGATATCAGCGGGAGTTAAGGCGTGAACATGAACGGAGGGAAAAGTTTTTGCAGAAAGAAAGTATTCGGGTATATATCTATGATTTCCTTTATTGTAATATTTGTGTATTTTTGAGCATTTTTGTCATGCAAAATGGTATCTATAGGCTGAAAAGTTGAGATTGAAGGAAGAAATGAGGAGAGAGAAAGAAGCTGCCAGAATCAAGGCTGCTAATGAGAGAGCTACAGCTCGGAGGCTTGCAAAAGAATATATGGAACTTATTGAAGATGAACGCTTAGAACTCATGGAGTTGGCTGCCTCTGGGAAAGGCCTATCGTCAATAGTGTCTCTTGATAGTGACACACTGCAGAATCTTAACTTGTTCAGAGGTGCATATCTTCACTTCTTACAAAAGTTTTTGGATTCTTGGCATTAGTTTGGGATTATCCTTTGTTTCATTAGTGACTTTTTTTTAAGTTGACGGTAATTTGTGTGATTGAACCATGGTTTTTTTTGGGTGGAAGACACACATAAATCAGCTACCAGACCGTTAAGTTCTACCATTAGTGAATTTTTGTGCACAAAGGATTTTGATCAATATATATTCATGTTTGTTCTTCCTAAGATTGTGATCTTATTATTCTGTGCTTCATAGAATAGATGTTGGGAAAAATAGAAGAGTTGTTTATTCTTGGGAACCCTCGGCTCTCTTATATAGAGGAGAGACCTATGTGCAAATTACATAAGGTGGACAAAATAAATAAAATAAATGAAAAGGTACAGAGAATATAAATATATGTCTACACTCCCCCGCAAGATGGAGCATGAATGTCGGTCATGCTCAGCTTGGAAGAACACTTCTGAAACGGTCCTTTGAGTAAAGCCTTGGTAAAGATATACGTCGTTTGATCTCTTGAACTGGTATAAGAGGTAGAAATCAAGCCTTTCTGAATCATGTCTCTAGTATAATGATAGTCTACCTTAATATGCTTTGTTCTTTCATAGAATGTAGGATTGTTTGCAATGAATAGGGCAGCTTGATTATCACATTGTAACTGCATGGGTAGAGGTACATCTATATGCAAATCTGCTAGTACTGCTCGAACCCACATCATCTCTGTGTTTGCTTGTGCCATAGCCCTATACTCAAATTCATCAATTGACTTAGCAACAACCGTTTGTTTCTTGCTTTTCCAAGAAACAAGAGAATTGCAAAAAAAACACCGCAAAACTTGAAGTATACTTCCTATCCTTAGGATCCCTTGCATAGTTAGCATCGGCACATGCATAAACCAAAAGAGTTGCTCCTTTCCTGAATAATAGTGCTGCACCTGGAGAAGATTTTAGATACCTCAATATCATAAATATAGCATCCATGTGTACCTGTCAGGGTTGCTCCACGAACTGACTCACCTGACTCATTGTAAAAGAAATATCTTGTCTAGTGATAGTAACATAGAGAAGCTTTCCCACCAATTCTCTATATCTCCTCCTATTAACCTCATCTGTATCATCATCATATAACTTCATGCTAGGATCCATAGGAGTAGTAGAGGGTCGACACCCAATCATGCCTGTCTCAACAAGCATGTCTGTAACATACTTCCTTTGGGTCATCACAAGACCCTGCGCATTCCTAGCAAACTCTAACCCTAAGAAATACCTTAGGGTTCCAAGATCCTTAGTAACAAACTGATGACCCAAAAATTATTTTGCCTTCTTTATCCCTTACACATCGTCGCCTGTAACAAGTATATCATCAACATATGTCATGATGGCAACAGTACCTCTAGGTGTTCTCTACATAAACAATGACTGATATGCGTTTGACCTCTTAAATCTCTACTTTTCAATCAAATTCGAGAGCTTCTGAAACCATGCCCTCGGGCTCTGCCTAAGGCCATATTGCTTTATGAAGTCTACAATCTGCTGACACTCCCCCTCAACAGCAAACCCCGGAGGCTGGCTACTTGTAGACTTCCTCCTGGAGATCTCCATACAAAAACATATTTTTAACATCTAGCTGAGGCAAAGGTCATTCACGTACCACAACAACTGAAAGGACACGTAGAGTTGAGTGGCAAGCAACATGAGAGAATATTTCTAGATAATCCACTCCATAAGATTGAGTAAATCCACATGCCACCAATCTTGCCTTGAAGCGACCAAGACTCACATCTGCATGATGTTTAATAGTAAACACCCATTCACAACTGACAACAGATGCTCCAGGAGGCGCAGATACCAAACTCCAGGTACCACATGATTGCATAACCGCCCTCTCTTCCTCCATAGCTAGACGCTAACGACTATCCTTCAAGGCCTCCTGATAATTCCATGGAATTTTCACGGCAGATAGAGCAACTGCAAATCTCTGGAATTTCCCTGTCAAACAATGAAAGGAGACCTATGATGCAAGGGGATATGAAGTACATGTACGCTTTTGCTTCCGAACTGCAATGAGTATATCCATGTCATCGGGAACCTCCTCCATTCGTGGGCTAGTCTCCTGCACATATACATCTCCAGACCCATCGTTATAAACATTGTTATAAGAACAAACCTGAGACGTGCTGGATAACGATGCGATGCCCATGAGCAGATGCATGCCATGTATAGAATTTCGATAATGGTGGAACAAGGAGCACATGCGACTGTGTAGAAGGAGGTGATGGAGGTGGAGGTGATGATGGTGGTGGCGGACAACATGCACAAGTGGAAGAGGTGGCAGACTCGTAGGAGGAGGTGGCTTGTAAACCTCATCATCAGAGCCTGATGAAGCCAACATGTCACATGTAGGTGAGAAATTCATTACAGACTCAAAGAATGTGACATCGACGTTGATATAATATTTCCTGCGCAATGGATCATAACACCGGTATCCCTTCTGAGTCCTGGAGTACCCAACAAACAGACATTTGACAACTCTAGGAGAGAACTTGTCAAGACCCGGAGCCAATTGGTGGACGAATGCAACAGAGAAAAACACGAGGAGTAAGTGAGAACAGCTCCTTCTCAGGGAAAGCTATGGAGAAAGGAATTTTCTCACCCAAGACAGATGAGGGCATGCGATTCTCCAGATAACATGCAATAGGAACTGCATCACCCCAAAACGAACGTGGGACACGATTCTGAATGAGAAGAGTACGAGCGACATCAGGTAAATGGCGATGCTTTCTCTCTGCAACACCATTCTGTTGAGAAGTGTAAGCATATGTTGTTTGATGAATAATACCACATGATGAAAAGAAATGTGTTAGAGCACATGTACATAATTCCAAAGCATTATCAATTCTCACAAATTTCATCGAGGAAGAGAAAACATTATGCACTCCATTGATACATGTTTTAATCATATCCCTTGCTTTAGATTTCTTCAATAAAAAATCATATGACAAACATTGTTGTAAAAATCCCTCGACTGGCCCGACTAGTAGGTCCGACTAGTCTAGTCGGTGGGGTGGCCGACCGAGTACTGACTGATTCCGACTAAGGCCAACTAGTCGATCGATTTTTGCTTGGAGATACCATTTATTTTTTATTTTTAAAGCAAACTTATTCTAATATGCTTAATGTTTTATTTAAATTCAATTTTTTCTTCTGTTTCATTATGATAATATTGAAAATGTACAAATTTATGTAAATATATAAGAATATACATACAAAAATGATTTATATATTTAAAATAATAAAAAAATTCAAAACCGATTAAAGTCCAACTAAATCCGATTAGTCGTCCGACTGCTGATTAATCCTTAGTCAGTGACCCAACCGACTGAGTACCGACTACCGATTTTTGCAACCTTGATGACAAACGAGAAAAATCATCAACAACAAGATAAAACATGTGTCATTGGTTATCATGAACACAACTCGGACCCTAAATATCAACATGAAATAACTCAAAAAGGGAGCTGCTGCTCCAACTCTGACGACTAGGAAAAGCAGAACGATGATGCTTTCCCAACTGACACCCCTTGCACTGGAAGGTTGAACCCGGTGACATCTATGGCAAAATATGACTCATCTTCTGGAGAGGGAGGTCGCCAAAACGTAGGTACCAAGTGAAGGGAGAGACTGGTCCTGTTGAATGAGAGGATATGCCTGCAATGGGAGTTCGGACCATGCGATAGAGACCCCTTTGCTTACGGCCCCACCCAATCACCCTGCTCGTAAGAATGTCATGAAAAACAAGAGACGATGGTTCAAAAATAGCCCGTCAATGCAAATCTTTCGTAATCTGACTAATGGGTAACAAATTCGTAGAAAAGTTAGGAGCTGTAACACATTCTGCAGACGCATCGAACATGTCAAACTGATCTCCTCCTGTCCTGTGATCGGGGAATGAGTCCCATCAGCTATCACAACAGTTCGCCATAGAGGAATCTGTCTATATGCAGCAAGCTGCTCTCTATTTCCAAATAAATGATGCATCGCTCCGGAGTCCATAATCCACTCTGTAATCTCAGATCCATGACAAGATGTAAAAGCATAAAACTATTCGAGGTGCTAGCCGTAGCAGAAGTATTGGCAGATGCGCAAGCTGCTACATCTGAGTGGCCTCTTGGAGATGGTAAAGGAGGCATGATATCCCTCAGTTTGGCTGCGAGGTCATCAAATCTCTGATATGAAGTAGGAACAACCGGAGACTCAACTTGCTCCGCTACTCGGGTCGATGCCGGAAAATCATGCTTGGAGTAGCATGTATCCTCAGTATGCCCTGGATCATGACAATAAGTGCAGGGCTGGCGAATGCGACCTCGTCCACGAAAAAAGGAAGAGCCTCCTCTGCCCTGAGAGGCTGCCATTGCTGAAGACGTTTTGCTTGTAGCAATGGACGAGACAGTAATCCTGCTAAGCCTGCAGAAAACTTCCTCCATGGAGGGATAGTAGCATCCGCGAGAATCTGGGAATGAGCAACATCATATTCAAGATAGAGGGCTGCTAGGAATACACCAACCATGGTAGCATTCCTATGTCTTCTGCTGCTTTGGAGTAGCCCTGAGAGGCATGAAGTTGTGGAGCTTTTCAAACATCCCATGCATGGATGTATACAACGAATGAAGAGGCCGTCCATTTTGCTTGACAATAAATATATCATGTTGGAGTTGGAGGATCTTGGTCTCATTCCTCGCATGAGAATAAGTTGCTGTGAGGATGTCCCATATCGCCTTAGCAGTGGGCTATGGCGATGACCTCACTTTTCTCCACTAGGTCCTCCTGTGTAAGAATATGCTTCTTACCATTAGACTTCATAAGACTCATGAACTGCATAGCCCATAGCTCATAGTTCATCCCGTCCATCTTGACAATAGGCACTGGATCTCTGAAAGAGCCAGTGGTGGGTACGTCAACTTTGTTTTCTGACATGTCGTCGAATGAAGATTACTAGGGTTTGTAGACCAACGGATGAATGTCTACACAGACATGTGTGGATTTGAATGCATATGTAGACTTATGCATTCAAATCCATCAATCCAAACGAGCTTCGATATAAGCAGAGAGGGCCGTGGGCCGAATGCAGCAGTAGGCCGACGACCGGGAGAAGGGAGACCGGTTTGAGCGGTGGGTGCGGTTCGGCGGCAATGGGACCAGCGGGCGAGAGGGGAGCTGGGCCGGCAACAGCGGCTGCTCCGCGGTGACAGACGGAAAGGCGACAATAGCTGCTTGTCAAGAGAAGTGGGGGGAGGGGGGCTGAAGGAGAGAGAGGGGCGGCGGATGTGGGTTAGGGTACGGAGCTTCTGTCGAGGACCGCGGCTCTGATACCATGTTGGGAAAAATCGAAGAGTTGTTTATTCCTGGGAACCCTAGGCTCTCCTAGAGGGTTCTATGGGTAAATTACATAAGCCAGACAAAAGAAATAAAATAAAGGAAAAGGTACAAAGAACATAGATATATCTTTACAATAGAAAATGAAATGGTCTTGCGAATGACATTCTAGTTGATTAAGCTTTCATAAGTGTAATTACTTTACATTTAGTTGTGTACCAGTCACTTACAATGTCATATATTCTACATTAATATATACTACATTAATAAGTGCTTTAAAATAGCGGACACTTGTTTCATAAAACAATTGCATTGTCGAAAATGGCAGATATGTATGTTTCACAACTGAAGGCAAATCGTATAAGGTGCTACCAATGTTGCAATGGTCGGGCGACTCGACTGAATAGTCAGTTTGCCTATTGGGGGTGAAGGTGGGGGGATAGAATATTCCTATTTGGTCACTATTCTGTCCGAATGAATAGTCTGGTGACTAATGAAGAAATATAGATTTTGGATTTGCCGGATTTTTTAGGGCAAAAACTTATTTCATGATCTTTTGCTGATAAAAATTTGCAATCTGGAAGTCAAGATTTTGAATTGTAAGCATTATTCGGTTACTCGGTATTTGAAAAGAATACAGAACAGAACATGATCGAACCTGGTGCTAAAGTGCTGGATTTGCTGGTGGACTAATCGTTTCCATATACCAGATATTGGGGCCAATTATTTGCTTTGACGCATACCAAATGCTACAAATCTAAGATTAAAGCAAAATATGTGATACTGATATAGAAGCAGCGATGAAATTGATGCCTAAATTTTGTTGGGAGAAGAATAGATGCCCAAGTATAGGAGAGTAACTGTGGAGGAAAGTACCTGAACATAAGATGGTGGATCTGATTTTTTATTGAATGCCTATTCTGCTAATATGGAAAAATAAACTGTGGCGAAACTATACTATGCTGTTTTGGCCTTTTGTTGCTTTATTTTCCCGTTGAGTTTTATGTAAATCCCTTGAAGGGCCTTTCGTGTGAACTTTCAGTTGAAATAAATGGTTGCCTGAACACCTTAATCTCGAGCTTACTAGTGAAAAAAATAATGTCCACATTTCTTAATCAAATTTATCCTTTAAAATCGATTAGGAGGAACAGTTTTCATGAATAGCAAGTAAACAATGAGCCAATAAGATGCACATATTTCATTAAAATTCAATTGGTACGTTTATTTGGTTAACTAATGACGATGTACGGACAAATATATAAGAATATAGAGGACTGATCCTGTGATATGGGATTTTGTAAGATGGTGAGATGGGAAATTATGGACCACTAGTTTCAACCAGGAGAGAGAAAAACAGGAGAGAGAAGACAAAATCTAGTGGTCTAGAATTTCCCACCTCACCATCTCACAAAAATCCCATCTCACAGGATCAGCCCTCTAAGAATATATATATATTAAATGTAATTTTTATATTCAACGTAATAGAAAAATACAGAACGAATTATACAGAATAGTCACCCAATCACCATTTGTTTTTTATTCATTGACCCATCCGAATGACCCATCCGACTGAATATTGAATACCGACTATTGCAGCAGTGGGTGCGACTCTTTTGCTATTTCGATGAAGCATTGAAATTAATACTCTATTATTACAGGATGTATATTCTAGACATATCTTCTTATAATTGTATTAATATTAAAAATATTAAACTGTTCTAGTTTAAAACTAATACGATGTCTATATCAACTTGGAGTAGAAGAGGTTTCCAGTTATACAGTTCAAAAATGCTATATTGAGCCTGTGCTTGGTCTTGTCGATTACCTTTTTTTCTAGATGCTTGCATCTGGATATATGTAGAAGCATATGCTGATATTGGATTTAATGAACTTACTGCAGAGTTTATCATGGATGTACAGTATAGCTAGGATACTGAATACAAATTTATTTTGTTGAAGCATTTTGTTGAGCCAACTGTGATTTTTCAATTTGGGGCCACCCGATCATTTTGAGCAAATTGAGGCACATATTTCATTGGATGAACATATGCTTTGAAATGGAAAAACAATCCATCTTTAACCCAACTTGTATGATATACGTTCAATATCTCTTATCAGATATCTCTTTAAAGGTTTGAACTCTTTGTTTTCGTGTTCTCTTTAATGTTGCATGGACTTTTTAGTTAAGAACATGTATACCTATTTCGTGTTTTCTTGTGGATCCGAATAGAAGTTTTTTGAATGGCTACAACGTTGATGTCACCCATTTATTTCTGCTAAGTTATTTCCGAGTACCTTTTAACTGATTTGTTGATTTTCACATTTTAGTGGGGTTACATTTTTTGCTTCTTGCTTGCTTCTCATTCACCTATAATTTTCCAATGTTCCAGATAAGCTGAAGAAATTTCCTCCCAAGTCTGTACCTCTGAAATTGCCTTTTGCAGTTCAGCCATGGAGTGATTCAGATGAAAATGTTGGAAATCTGCTCATGGTATGTGTATAAATACGAGAACATTTGCTTTATTGACTGAAGCTGGATTGTATAACGTCTTGGATTTTCCCGCAAAACTTAGCTTCCAGCCCGTGATCTAGCCTCCTTGAACTAGATTTAGCATATTTCTTAAGTCTCTTAGAACATATTTTTTTCTGAAAATTAATATATGCCAATTAAATGAGTCTTGTATAATACATCAGGTGTGGAAGTTTTTCATCACTTTTGCGGATGTTCTTGCACTGTGGCCATTCACCCTTGATGAGTTTGTCCAAGCTCTTCACGATTATGTGAGTTGTGGTGTTTATTTTATCTCCATCTTCTAGGTTCTTTTATTTCCATCATTTCCTGTCCTAGGGTTAGTGTTGTATTGTGTAATTAAACTGGAAATCCGAAGTTTTCATGCCCTTTCCCATTCTTTTAATGCTTAATCTATACATCTTGAGGCTTTTAACTTTTAATTCATTGTTCTCGTGGTCTAAGAAGATAACTTCTAATTCATTATTCATCTCGAGGTTTGTGTTGATTTGGTGAAGATACCAACATCTCAATCTTCGAAGTTAACATGAGTGTTGTAGATAAGTACTCTTTGAATCATGTCTTTTGTGTAGTTAATGCGGTCTAAAATTAGGGAAGAATTGTTATATCTAAAATTAGGGAAGAATTGTTAAGGGGTGAGAAAGAAGAAATTGGGGTAAGAGGATAAGGAGGAGCACGCTAAGCTGCGCGAGGGAGAAGAAGAAAGGAGGAGAGGAGTGAATTGGAGGACTTGAGAGGAGAAAGAAATTCAAAGGGGAAAGGAGGATAAAGCCACTGGTTAATCAACTTTTACGTCATTTCACCTTCGTATTACAAATGAGTAGGTTGTTTTATAGAGATTTAAGCCATTAAAAGATGCAACCTTTCACCTAAAAGACACATCCGGATCCAAAAGGCACATTCAAAGATTTGCGGCCCTTGTTTTTTCAGAAAATTTAAAAATTACAATAAAATTGCAACAAAAATAAATATTTTAGATCGCATCACTAATCTGCTTTGAAAAACTTGTCTCCTGATGAGTTGCTTGATCATCAGGTTCAGCAAAGAAGAATTCCATTTGAAATCGTTGGTTCAGTCATACTAATTTGAACCATTTTTCTTTAACTCAGCATTACATTAATAATTTTTCTCCATTGGGGGCATGGCTACAAATTTTCTACCCCTTGATTCCAAATAAACTTCCCCCACAAGTAGCTCTCAATTTTAACCTTCCTAAAAATGACTTTTGAAGGAGGGGCCTCCTTGACCACCTTTTATCCCTTGAAAGAAGGGATCCAATTGAACCCTTTTTTTGATACACGACGACGACGATGAAAATGGAGGGGTTTGAACGTGGGTAGGGGAGGTCGGCGTCGGTTGCAGCTGCTCCAGCGATGGAGCTTCCATCTACATCTTCATAGGACCTTCTCACTGCACCAAAGATATGGAAGCGATGATGAGTCACATCGTTAGTGGTTGTGGAGGCGCTCTTCGAGCAGTGTACGTTGTCGACGGGAATTCACATCATAACAGTAGCGATGGTGATGTGGCTCCTAGAAATTTTGGTGGCATGCATGGCTGACGATAATGGGGTATCGTGGGGGAAGAAAAAGGGGTTGGAGCGAGCAGTATTGGTACAATAGGTGTAGGGAGAGGTTTTTTGTGGGTTGGGGGTACTGTTGACAGCGGTAGCGCGGGAGGGGGTAACGACAACGTGCTATGTACTTGCGGCAATGGTGGAAGGTTGGGACCCTTCTGGACAACAACTGCGAACAGATCGATGATTTGACATTCTTTACCCGCAGGACCTTCGTCAAAGATGGGCCATACGTCTTCTTCTTTACGTAAAATTTCACAAAGCCTTCTCCCACTATAAATAGGGTTGGCTACATGGATTCTTGCTCAATCCATGCTGAAAGATTCGACTATTTTTACACTGGCTGTCGACTACCTAACACAACCTCCACAAGAGGGGATTTGAACCCTGGTCTTTTGTGAGATAGGCACACTGCACTACCACCAGACCATTTACACGCCTCTTCTTCTTTACACGAGTTGTAAAAATTGAATCTTCTTGTAATGTTTTCATCATGTAATGAGTCCTTGTTGACGAACACATTTTCTGTGACAAGAGAATCCAACCATTGTTGAACTTTCACGCTTGCTAGAAGACGATTCTTGAATTTTTGATGACGCGAATGCAAGCCATGGTCGAGGTGGCTCAGATTGAACTTCAGACGCCAATAATCGATTGGATCCCCGAATCGTAAGAACAATTCAATTTCCATGCTCTGATACCAATTGATGCAGTATAAAATATGGAATAATTGTTAAAGGGTGAGAAGTGAAGAAATTTGGGTAAGGAGATAGGGAGGAGCACACCAAGCTGCGTGGGAATGCATAAGATAAGGGAGGAGAGGAGTTGATTGGAGGGTTTGAGAGGAGAAAGGAATTCAAAAGGGAAATGAGGATAAAGCCAATTGCTAATCAACTTTTACTTCATTTCATCTCCCTTTACAAATGAGTAGGTTGCTTTATATAGAGATTTAATCCATTAAAAGATGCTACCTTTCACCTAAAAGGCACATTCAATCCAAAAGTCACATCCAAAGGTTGTTGGGTTTTCCTCAAATTTAAAAATTATAATAAAATTCAACACAAATAAATATTTTAGACTGCACCAATAGTGGTAGTCGACCTTGACGTGCTTGATCCACTCATGGATGTTAGGATTGTTTACAATGAATTGCACTGCTTTGTTATCACATATGGATATGCTTATTAGTAGTATTATGGATATCCGTTTAAACAAACTCTATCAAATAAGCTTAGGTTTGGCATGTGCTATTGCACAATATTCAGATTATGTTCAAGAGGGTGCAATTCACAAGGTTACCTCTCACGTAGGTAGAGATGCCATCAGGTCGAGTTTGGGGTTGGTATCCATAATGCCAAACCCATACCCATTTATAAAACTATTACCTAATCCCTCCCATTTTTAAATGGGTAGTTTTAATTTCCAAGCGGGTATCCTATATTCAACGGGTATCCATGTACTAACAGATATCTAGATATCCAAATAAAATCAATCCTAAACAACCATATGTAAACTATATTCTCGCAAAAAGATAATAAAATCTACTTATACATAAACTTCGCACATATATCAAATATTTTGAGTCAATTCTAAATCAATTAGGGGTATAAATTGTTCGAGGAAATACATCATGCATGCATTCAATGTGTGTGTGGATATTAAATATATTCAACGTGTAGTGAATATCATGGATTTATATTAATTAGATGATTTATCTCTATTGGAATAAAAATGAGTAAGTTAGAGGTGCAAAAGACAATTGAATTTGAATCAGGCAACACATGAGAGAAAATATTGTGAAACTTCTATATAGATTGGTTGAAAATGATTAGATATGGGTTAGGTTTGACTAACTTGAATAATGTGAAACACAGAAACACTTACATGTGTATGTATTCATGTTTGGGACGGTATACCCATAAGGGAATCATAAAGTTGAACTTGTACCTAAATAGGTAGTACACAAATAAATGGGATCTATTTTAGGTAATTAAATGGAGCGGTTCGTGTCTAGCACACAACAGATACACTCAGGTTTACATCTCTAGGTCTAGGGACGGCAATGAACTTCATTTTGGGACAACCAACATAGTCCACATATGAGCAAGGCATTTCATCTAACTTGATATTTTTGGTAAATCTATAACCCCACACTATTAGTGTGTTTTTTCCCTCCTTCACCCACGTGGTACATCCCCCTCTTCCCACTATCGATCCCCCCTCTTCCCACCTCTGTTTCTCTCTCTACCCACCCAATACGTTAACACCTCCCCTCTTCCTACTATCGACCTCCCTTCTTTCCACCTCTCTCTCTCTCTACCCAACCCAATACGTTACTCCCTCCCCCTCTCTCTCAATTCCTATTTCTTAATTTAGCACAATCTCCTTCATCCTAACGCTAACCATATCTTCCAAAAATAACCTATTTTCAAATTCCAAACATTTAAAATATATTTAACGTGAAGTTAACATATTATAATTTAAAGTAATTAACAATTACTTTAAATAAAATTAATTTCATACATTCAAATATTATAGTAAAATGATAAATTTAGAAACTAATTCTGAATTAGTATATACATATTATATAATAAAAATAATTTAATATTTAATACAATTAAAAAGAATTCAATAAATTTCTTTTTTAAAAATAAAAACGATAAGTGATATAGTATCAAATCTTTAAAAATTTTAATAATAATATATTTTAAATTAACTTAAATTTATAATTTAATAAGTGATATAGTATCAAATCTTTAAAAATTTTAATAGTAATGTATTTTAAATTAACTTAAAATTTATAATTTAAAATAATTTTTAAAATATAATATATATACACATGTTTGACTTATTTTTCATCATATTATGAGATTAATGAGATATATAGATAGTAAATCTCATTTTATTTATATCCATCAATTGAATGAATCTTATATTTATATTTTTTTACATATTATTTATAATCTATTATAATTCTTATGTATTTTTAAAGTATATTTTGACAATCCATGATCATAGATGCTTATAATTGGGGTACAAATAGCAACATAGATAAAAGTAATATGAAATATAAAAAAATAACGAATGAATATTTTAAAATTCTTTAATGTAATATTTTTCTAAAAAAATATATAAATTTCATAATGTTTGATATATATATTAGTTGTTCTGGTTTATAATTGAAATAAACTGCACACCTATAATGCAGCTGAATAATTTTAATTTCTTATCAAAAGTCATTTAATAATTCTAGCATATACATCTTTTTTTAGAAAATATAGTTTTATGATACATTTAAATGGGTTGTTTTATAATCAGTGATTAATAATTGATATATTTAATGTGAAGTTAACATATTATAATTTAATAGTAATTAACAATTACTTTAAATAAAATTAATTTCATAAATTCAAATGTTATAATAAAATGATATAGTAAAAATTTAGAAATTAATTCTGAATTACTATATGCATATTACATAATAAAAATGATTTAATATTTAATACAATTAAAAAGAATTCAATAAATTTTTTTAGTAATAAAAACGATAAGTGATATGGTATCAAATCTTTAAAAATTTTAATAATAATGTATTTTAAATTAACTTAAAATTTATAATTTAGTAAGTGATATAGTATCAAATCTTTAAAAATTTTAATAATAATGTATTTTAAATTAACTTAAAATTTAGGGATTTTTACCCGGCAGACCCTGGAATCTTTTGCAATTACCGCTACGACCTTTGAAACATCGTAATTCCTCCCCCGACCTCGTAAAATTGCTAACCCTTACCGTGCAGACCCTGCGGTTAAGGGCCGTTAATTGACACGTTAAAAGTAACCAGATTCTGTTATATTCATTTAGATTATACCCATTTTGTTTATTAAATTTACATGGAGTGCCACTCCGTCATGGAACCCCCCCGTGGTCGCTCTACCCCCCTCTCCGGCGATGCTGCTCCCCCACTCCCACCCCGCCCCCCGCCGACCTCCCCAGGCCTCCTCCCCCCCCTCCTCGGCCCCCTTCTCCTCCCCGTCATCCACCCTCCGGCCCCCTTCTGCACCCTACAGAATCCAACCTCGCACTGCCACACCCATCAATTCACTTCAGCTCCTCGCCTCCCCACCCCCCTCTCTCTCCATCGCAACCCACAACTTCCCCCCTCCCTGTAAGGTCTCCACTGGTACCACTAGCAGTAAGTAGCATTTGCAGCACCCACTGTTGCCGCCAGCAGCAGCTTCTCCTTCCCCTGCCACTCACATGACCACCTCCCTCCTCGTATTCCACCCTCCCACACCCTTCTCCCCGTACCCATCATGGCGCCTCTCCTCCTCCCTAGCCCTCCCCACGAAGCCCAACACCGATGGGCTCTTCCTCCTTGACTTCCTCCGCCAGATGGGATCCCCTCCCCCTCACAACTCCTCCTCCCTCTGCCCGCAAGCAGCCCGCTGCACCTTCGAGAACGACCACCTTGTCCTCTCCGCCTCAGGCCTCGGCCTCCGTGGCCCCATCCCCGCCAACACCATAGGCAAGTTCGGGATGCTCCGGGACCTTGACCTCAGCCACAACATCATCTCTGCCTTCTCCCCCGACTTCTGGAGCCTCGGGAACTCTCTCCGGAATCTCAACCTTTCTGCGAATCAGATCAATGGGCCGCTCCCTGATGGCGTCGGGAATCTGGGGAAGCTCGAAAAGTTGGATCTTTCCTCCAACCTCCTCTCCGGTCGGATCCCGGTTCAGGTCTGGTCCATGGGGAGCCTGACCCACCTTAATCTCAGCAAGAACCTGTTCAATGGTGTTCTTCCGCCGGAGATTGTGCAGCGCAGATCGTTGATTTCAGTCGACCTCTCTTCCAATTTGCTCGGGGGCAATTTACCGAGCGATCTCAATTTCTTGGTGAATCTCAGCCACTTGAATCTTGCAGGGAATGTGGTCATCGGAAAGCTGCCGAATTTCTCCGGATTGGAGTCATTGGAGTATCTTAATCTGTCGAGAAACCAGTTCGCAGGTTCAATATCCGTCGCGCTTCGTCGCACACTGCACGTCGTTGATCTCAACGGCAACCAGTTCACATGCCACATCTCTCAGGTATCTCTGAATTCCGGTTCTTGGCCCGGTCTGACCAAACTCGACCTCTTCGGTAACCGGCTCAGTGGCACGATATTCGCAGACTTGGGCGCTGCCCGGTCTCTCCGGTACCTGAGCCTCGCCGACAACCGATTCGCCCGCGGTAAGTTCCCGGAGATCAGCGAGCTCTCCGGCCTAGAGTTCTTGAATTTCTCCAGAATTGGGCTCATAGGGAAGATACCTGTGGGTGTCCGTAAGCTCATGAATTTGAGTGTTCTTGATCTCTCGCATAACCATTTGGAAGGACAGATTCCAGATTTGAGCATCAGGATATTGAAGGTGTTGGATCTCTCCAGCAACAACCTCACCGGCGAGATTCCGATGCAATTGCAGAGGAAGCTCCACAGCATGTCAAGCTTCAACTTCTCCTACAACAATCTCACCTTCTGCTCGTCGTCGTTCCCCCCCGTGACGCTGAAAACCGCATTCATCGGCTCACGGGACGACTGCCCAATTGCGGTGAACCCCGACAACACCGGCGTAATGAGAGCCAGCCATAGAAGACGTGATCTTGCACTGGCAATTGCAGTCTCTGCCATCTTCCTGATGGGCGTCTTAATGTGCATTGCCATCATGCTCCGAAGGCGAAGCGGATCGCTGCTCGTGTCGAAACAGATCGCCGGAAAGGACGACCCCAACTTATCGGGACCATTCTCGTTCGAGACGGATTCCACGCCTCCGCCCTGCCCAAGCCTCCTCCCCTTCTCCCCTCCGCCTCCCTGCCCAGGCATCCTCCCCTCCGCCCAGGCCTCCGCCCCGCCCAAGCCTCCTCCCCTTCAGGTCGCTCAGGTCGCCTCCCTGCCCAGGCCTCCTCTCCGCTCGCTCAGGTCGCATCCTACTCCAGTGCCCTGCTATGCCCACTGTGTTGTAGTTCGCTCAGTCCGCCGGAGGGAGCGACGCCAACGAGGAGGACGAGCAGCCGCGAGGAGGTCCCGAACGCTCGAATCTTGCGAGGAGATGGCAACGAGAGAGAGGGGGGAGAGAGAATGAGGAGAGAAAGAACATGGGAGTGGAATATCCACCATTGGATGTCCATTGGTTAGATTAACTCAAGACTAACTCAAGCAGTTGACTCAAATAAAGTTAAAATTAACGGCAGGGTTTGTGAGGTAAGACGGAACAAGTTTACAGGGTCGGGGGAGGAATTACGATGTTTCAAAGGTCGTAGCGGTAATTGCAAAAGATTTCAGGGTCTGCCGGGTAAAAATCCCTAAAATTTATAATTTAAAATAATTCTAAAATATAATATATTTACACATGTTTGACTTATTTTTCATCATATTATGAGATTAACGAGATATATAGATAGTAAATTTCATTTTATTTATATCCATCAATTGAATGAATCTTATATTTACATTTTTTACATCTTATTTATAATCTATTATAATTCTTATGTATTTTTAAAGTATATTTTGATAATCCATGATTTTGATAATCCATGATCATAGATGCTTATTATTAGGGTACAAATAGCAATACAGATAAAAGTAATGTGAAATTTAAAAAAGCAATGAATGATTATTTTAAAATTTTTTAATGTAATATTTTTCTAAAAATATATAACTTTCATAATGTTCGATATATATTAGTTGTTCGCATGGTTTATAATTGAAATAAACTGCATACCTATAATGCAGCTGAATAATTTTTATTTCTTATCAAAAGTCATTTAATAATTCTAGCATATACATCTTTTTTTAGAAAATATAGTTTTATGATACATTTAAATGGGTTGTTTTATAATCAATGATTAATAGTTGCTATGCGAATTGATGTTTAACGATATCAATTAGAATGTTACAAAGATGTTCTATTCACTTATCTGTTTTGTAAAAACGAGGTAATATGATATCGTGCTTAATTACTATAATTTTAAAATATTACAAACAAATGTATTACCTTCAACCCACCGCGAAGCGTGGGCAAGTACACTAGTACTAATCTGTTCAAGAGACAGGATATGAGGTACCTCAAAATCATTTGTGTCTTATAGTGGGTTTGTTGAGATGTGTTCATGAATCAACTTATGTCATCACAAGCGAATTGTCCGATCTTATATCGTATAAGAAGTTTCCAACTAGAGATATGTATTGTATAGTGTTGATTGACTTGGCATCCGTATCATATGCATGGACCTTTGAGTCCATATGTGTGAAATTAGTTTAGCAAAAGCATATTCGTCTCTTGAAGATCAATGACTCAGATTTTACAACCCCTTTCTTATTCCATACCATTTTGATGCCACACAATGATCTTAATTATCCCAATTATTTAGCTACAAGATGTTTAGTAGACACATCTTTGTGGAAACCATGATATTAGGCGCCTCGAGGCGATGCATGCCAAAAGCACCCCGAGGTGCATGCCTCGGGTTTGGATGGTGGGGCGTACGCCTCAGCTTCGCCTGAGGCGCTCGAGGCAATGTAGAGATGTACGCCTCACTGGAGCCCCTTTTTTATTTTTTTCGGTCACGTGCAAAGCACATGACCCCTCTTATTCCCCAAACAGAGAAACTGAAGGGGTTTCTTTCTATTCGAACAGAAAGAAACCCCATTTCTCGTCATCTCGCGTTGAAGAGCTCTGCCCTCTGGAACTCGAGGAACTTAGGATGACACCACCTAGCCGGAATTCCGTGGTCGGAGCCACCACCTTCTCCTTTTCTGGTGACCAGAACCACTGCAAGCGTCGTCGAGAAGCGTCACCGCCTCTACAACATGTATTTTTTTAGTTTTTTTATACTTTTCATTTTTTTGATGTATTCTTTGATATGTTTTTTCGAGCGTTTTTTTGATGTGTTCTTTGTGGGTTTTCCTGTTTTATGGGGTTAAATTCTTATCATGGTGAAAGATTACAAGCGTGTTTCTCTTATAATGTATGTATGCAAGTATGTTATTGTGTAACTTGTAGCTATGGGAAAGAAATGGCAAAGTGGGGGGCGATCGGATCTCGAATGAAGATATTGATGAGAACTTGAAATGGACGAGCATCACAACGGGAAATGCTATGTATATGTTGAATGCAATTTTTGTTTGATGAAGATCACCGGTGTGGTGAAATGTTTAAAAGACCATCTTCCAAAGACACACAAGAATGTGAGGGCTTGTTCAAGAGTTCCCATTGAGGTTCAACAAGAGATGAAGATGTTCATGGAAAGCAAGGGTAATAAGAAGAGAAGAAGATTTGAAGAAATGAAAGATGTTTGTCGAGTTGAGATGCAAAGGCTATTGGGAGGTGATGAAAATCAATTGTCACAGAGAGCATTGACAGATTCTAGTAGTGTCGAGCAAGCTCGAGGATTGATGGATTTTTTTATTGCACAAGGAGGTGGAGTGCAAGTACTTCGAATCCTCCCACACAACAACTCACTTTGAATGCAAGTTGGAAAAAAGGCGAGAGAGGGAGGATTTGCAGGAGCATTGAGAGATTTTTTGAGAATTTACTGTCACTCAACATAACCAATAGTCCTTCCTATCTGACAATGATCGGTGTATGCGGGTATAGAAGGGGTTTCAAACTACCGACCATGCTTGAACTACGAACTTGTTTTTGAAAGAAGAGATGCATGCCATAACCACTCTTGTTGAAAATGTAAATGCTTCTTGGATTGCTACTGTTTGCAGTACCATGTCTGACGGTTGGACTGGCACGAAAGGACGCACATTGATAATTTTTTGGTGAATAATCCCAAAGACACTTACTTCTTGAAGTCAATTGATGCATCAGATCAAGTTAAAGATGCCAAGATGCTTTTTAAAGTGTTGGATGAAGTTGTTGAGGAGGTTGGAGAGAAGAATGTTGTCCAAGTGATAATAGATAATGCATCGGCTTATAAAGCAGCTGGCAAATGTTGCTGGAAAAAAAGAAGAATTTTTATTGGACACCTTGTGCAATGCATTGCATAGATTTGATGTTGGAGGATATCCTCAAATTACCTCTTCATGCATCAATGCTTAAAAAAAGAAAGAAAATAATTTATTTTGTATATGCTCGTGCTTGGATTTTAGCGACGATGAGAAAAATTGCAGGTTGTGACTTGGTGAAAGCTGCAGTTACTCGATTTGCCACTACATTTCTTATATTACAAAGCTTGATTAGAGCCAAGGATTCACTTGAATCCTTCTTCACTTCAAAAACATGGAAGAACAGTTCTTATGTAAATCGACCCTTGAGGCAAAGTGTATTGAACATAGTTCTGAAGAGCAAGTCTTTTTTGCCTGATGTTGCATATGTTCTCAACACCACGAAACCCTTGGTCACCATTTTGAGATTGGCGGATTTTGAAAAATATCCACCGATGTGATTTATTTGTGAAGCCATGGACATGGTTAAGGAAGAGATAGGTCGAAATCTAGAAAAAAACGAGACCAAATACAAGATTATTTGGGATATTGTGGATTGTCGTTGGGATTGTCAACTACACATGCCTTTACATGTTGCTGCTTATTTCCTCAATTCCCACTTTCGTTATGAACTGACATTCTCTAATCACTTAGAGGTCAAAATGTGATTGTTTTCGTGCATGGAATGATTGATCGTTGATCAAGTTGTAAGGGTAAAAGCAGATTCGCAACTTGATTCTTTTATGCATGCCAGTGTATCTTTTGGTTGGGCGAATGCAGTTAATTCAAGGAAAACAAAAAGTTCCGATGGGTATTGTAAATAATTTTAAAGAGTTTTGCATATACTTGAACATTATTACTAAAATGTGTTGACGATTATCAATAGATTGGTGGATTTTTGGAGATGAAACACATGAATTGGCAACATTTGTTGTATTGAGCTTGACTTGTAGTGCTTCTGGGTGTGAACGTAATTGGAGCTCATTCAATTAAGTAGGTGGTTAAAGCATTTATAATTTTGTAGTAGTGTTTTTGTTTCATGTGAAACCTTACGTGTTTCTATACATGTTCATACAAAGAGAAGAAATCACTTAACACACGTGAAGCTCAATGATCTTGATTTACATCATGTTCAATCTCAAATTAAAACATAGGGAATCAAGGAATAAAATAATAGAAGATCCTTTATGTTTGGAAGACATTGACTTCAATGATTAATAGATTTCAGAAGCTTAAGATTTCGAGGCCTATCAGGATCTTGATGCAAACGTTCCTCTTGAGGATGATCCTATTGAGGAGGAAGGAGGTGAATGTACTCAAGTTGCTTGACGTAAAAAGAAGGGGAAAACATGAAAAATGTACAATACAAATTAAAAGAATGTTTAATGCTTTGTTGACTTTCAAATAAATGATTATGCATATTACTTTCTTGATTAGGTAAAGAAAAAACTCCAATTAATGTTGAGGAGGAGTTTTCCAATTCTGAGGATGGAAACAGTGATGCGGCCGATGATGATGTGCATTTGAATTATATGGATGATTCTGATGAGCATCCAATGAGCAGTAGCAGCATTAGCGACGATGGCAACAACAATACTGAGGAGCGAAATGACTAATGTTGATTCGTTGGATAAATGTTGATGATTAGTGATATTCGATGGATCACATAAACGTGATAGAAAATATGTTGCATTAGATTTATGCTTATGTTGAACTTTTCCCTACTTTTTGTTTTCTTTTATAATTTCACAACCATATTTGAACTTTGGACAATCATAGTTGTATTCGTACTTTGTATTGAACTATTGGACAATATGTTGCAATAGTTTGTGTTATTGTAATTGTTATTTATTCCAATATATTTTGCTTTACCTTTAATTTTTTTCTAAACAATTGAGGCTTACGCCTTGATCACCTTGAAGCTTACGCCTCGCCTCATATTTTGGGAAAAACACCTTAGACCGCCTTGTGCTTTTTTAAACCTTGGTGGAAACTATCTATGTTCATTATCTTGGGTGAGATTGTTATCATCCACATTTATTTGCGTCACTACGCACCCTTTCTCATTGCACCACACGTATTAGGAGCGATCCGTTGAGGACTTGTGGAAGCCTAATTTGTCTGGCCTCTAACAACTTTCGGAACTAGGCTCTTGAATCTTGCTTCATGTCATTTATTGCCTTTTGAAGACGACACACCTTTCCATACCCTCATTTATTGCCTCTGTAGTTTGTAGATGCCATGCATTTCCACATTCCCCTTGTTCTTGAAGTTGGGAGGCTAGTATATGTAGATGGGAAAATAGAATCAATCATTCAAGTAACCTTGGTCTTGAAAAAAATAATTCAAGTGACTCCAGAGCTCTCTCTTATGTAGGAGAAAAACCTTATGGGTCAATTACATAAAGTAGATAAAGGAAATGAGGAATGCGAATAAAGAACAGACATAAACAATTATCTCAACACTCCCCCTCAAGATGGAGCATATATGTCTATCATGCTCAGCTTGGAGCAACGATGAAATGGGCCTATGGCAAGTGCTTTGGTAAACATATTTACAGTCTGATTTCCTGAAGTGACATGAGATGTGGAGATAAATCCCTTCTAAATCATATCTCGAGTATAGTGATCGTCTACCTCAATGTGCTTGGTTCTTTCATGGAAGGCTGGATTATTGGCAATGAACAATGCGACGTGTTTGTCGCATTGGAGGTGCATGAGAAGTGGCACCTCAATTGCAAGGTCAGTCAGGACGGATGTGACCGACATCATCTCCGTGCTACCTTGTGCTACGGCCTTATATTCGGATTCGACACCTGATCTGGCAACAACTGTCTGCTTCTTACTCTTCCATGAAACAAGTAAACTCCCACAAAGACAACGAAGTCTGAGGTAGACTTCTTATCCTTGTGGCATCCTGCATAGTCTACATCAGTACATGTTGTAACTGAAAGAGATGTATCTCCTACTGAATAAGAGTCCTGACCTGGAGAAGATTTCAAATATCTCAGAATCATGTAAACAACATCCAAATGTACTTGCCTGGGCTGCTCCATAAATTGACTAACTCTACTCACCACAAATGATATACATGCATGGTAATAGTGATATTAACAGCTTTCCCACTAGCTCTCTATATCATCTCTTCTCAACCTCTTCATAATCATCATCATCTTATATTTTGACATTCGAATCCGTTGGAGTAGTAGTAGGCCTACATCCTGTCATGCCCGTCTCAGCTAGGAGATTAGTCACATACTTCCTTTGGCTCATCGCCATGCTGCGTTGGTTCCTTGCAAATTCAAGGCCAAGGAAATAGCGAAGATTTTCAATGTCTTTGGTCACAAACTGCTGTCCAAGGAAATCCTTAACTGCTTGAATTCCATGCTTATCATCTCCTGTAACAATGATGCCATCCACATACACCAAAATAGCAACACCACCTCTCTGGGATCTCTGGACAAAGACAGAGTGATCTGCATTCGATTTGACAAATTCCTGCTGCTCAATCAACTCAGAGAGCTTCTGGAACCAATCCCTCGGACTTTGCTTAAGGCATATAAATGTTTTGATGTAACTCCATGCACGAGAACATTCGGATAGGATCTCGATTGGCCCATGCTGTGGTTGTTACATGTGTGTATGCAAACATGCATGTGGTGTACACGTGTATATATGTATCTAATATGTATATAAATATAAATATATGAATGTGTGTGTCTATGTATATAAATATCGACTTGAATCGAATTATTCCTGAATGAATGGAGCATCTGGAGACCTGCATCCCTGCAACACAGTGGCCTGGAGACACCGCCATCAACCTCTGCAGAGCTGTCATCTTCGATCAGCAGCCATCTTCTCAGCACCCCTTCAACGGTGCACCACCATTTTCTCAGCAGTCGGGGATTGCATATTCATGAAAAGTTCTATTCTATCTTGAATTATATATCTCCTCGGATTGGTTACCTTTAAAATGACAGTAGTCGGGATGGTCTAATTTCTATGATTTAAATTGCTTTTATTCCATGTTTGAGAATTCATTTGAGAATAATCAAAGTCAAATATAGGTCGTTTTACATCGAATCGAACTTTTTCGAATTTTTATCGAACGAATTCTAATCGAACTCGAATGATTCAATTCAATTAGCACCTTATTCAGAACAAAAGTCTAATTTTGGTTATGTTAGCTTATAGTTTTATCCTTTCCCTAAAACTACAGCCAATTGAAATGTGCGTGTAAGACCTCCCCTACCGATTATAGGGAAGTTGTTTTAGGCTTGTACAGTAATTGTGCGATTTCAGAAATATGACCTTCTATCTTGAAAAGTGCTATTCTTGTTTAAAAACATTGATAACATTATCACAACAACAAAAACCAGAATGGTGAATATTACGTCATTTTTTTTGAAAATCATTACTTTATTATTGATGCTAGAGAGCCATTTCAATCAAGTGAAGCGGGCCAATAGGTTGTTACTTCATTGGTTCTTTTAAAGGAAATCGACTCACAGAGTGATGTAATTTTTAAATCTTGCCGTTCTTATGGAGAGTCTTTTTTTTATGGTGGGATGCTTAATGTGTTTGTTCCTTTTTTGTAATTTGACACTTGTTGGTCTTCTGTTTGCTTGTTAAAATAAATGCTGTATCATATTGATTGCTCCAAACCCTTACACAACTTCGGAACCTGAATAACATGGGAATAAATTCAAATTTAGATGAAATAAAACCTTATTAGGATCTAATAATCTGACTAATACAAAAGGATAGAATGTTGCAGGGAACTCCACCTGTTTTAGGGATTACCGAAGGGTCAATACTTCTCTCTCTGGGGCTTGACAAAAATGGTCACCTCTGACATTGGAGATTAAGAAAAATCAATACTTCTCTCATCATAGCTTAACAAAAAGTCACTTCTCTCATTTGAGCTTAAAAATTTTAATACTTCTCTTGTTGATGCTTAACAAATATCATTCTCTAGCTTGTTAATCGAGACATGAAAATTCAATCTTCTCCTTGCCATTATAGGGGAGAATCAAATCGATGGGCTTGAGAGGAAACTATTATCGCAGGCAGGTACTGGCACAATAATGTGGGATACAATTCTTGACATTATTGGGAGGTGATTTAACATCAGTGTAGAACTGTAGAAGTAAGAAACAACCCAAAGCAGTAGTGAACACTTGAAGGGTTCAAAGAATTCAGGATTGTTGGTCGGACCGGAAAGGAGAATGGGAACCACCTTTTGTTCACGTGCCAGTTGCCACCTCTAGATGTGTGGTAGAGGTAGATTCACTATAGATTGATTTGATTTTCTAGTTGCCTGTGGATGATTTCTTGCCAAGGAGGATTGCAGGTTGGACGTGATTTATAATGGACCAAGGATCGAAGGACACATCTCGCCAATTTGTTTAGGCTTATCAGATGGAAGGCTTATGTTGGGAAAATGAATGAAAGATAATTTATTCTTTGAGACCCCGAACTCTCTTATATAGAGGAGAGACCTATGGGTAAATTACATAATATAACCGAACATAAAGAACAATAATAAAACGGTTAAAAAATAAGAGATATTTCTACACTCCCCCTTAAGATGGAGCATAGATGTCAATCATGCTCATCTTGTATGAACATTTTTGGAACGGTCCGCTGAGCAATGCCTTGGTGAAGATATCAACGATTTGATCTCCTGAACTGACTTGAGCGATAGAAATCATACCCTTCTGGATCATATCTCTTGTATAATGGCAGTCTACTTCAGTATGCTTTGTTCTTTCATGAAATTTAGGATTGTTTGCAATAACTATGGTAACTTGGTTGTCACATTGTAAATGCATAGGAAGAGGTACATCTATATGCAAATATGCTAACATTGCTCGAACCCACATCATTTCTATGCTTGCTTTCGCCATAGCCCTATATTCGGATTCGACACTTGACCTAGTAACAACAATTTGTTCCTTACTCTTCCAAGAAACAAGAGAGCTGCCAATGAACACAACAAATCTTGAAGTTGACTTCCTATCTTTAGGACACCCTGGATAATCTGCGTCTGCATACACAGAAATAGATAGAGCCGATCCTTTTCTGAATAGCAGTCCTGTATTTAGAGAGGATTTTAGATACCTTAATATCATATATATTGCGTCCATGTGTACCTGTTAGGGTTGCCTCATAAACTGACTCACCTGACTCACTGCAAAGGAGATGTCATGTCTAGTGATTATGACATACATGAGTTTTCCCACCAGCTTTCTGTATCTACTTCTGTCAACCTCATCCGTATCATCATCATATTATCTCATGCTGGGGTTCATAGGGGTGGTAGAAGGTCTACACCCACTCATGCTAGTCTCAACCAGTACATCTGTAATGTACTTTCTTTGGGTCATTACAAGACCATGCGCATTCCTGGCAAACTCTAACCCTAGAAAATACCTTAGGGTGGTGCCAAGATATTTGGTGACAAACTGTTGACCCAGGAATTCATTTTCCTTCTTTATCCCTTGCACATCATCTCCTGTAACAAGCATATCATCAACATATATCATAATAACAATTGTACCTCTGGATGTTTTCTTCACAAATAATGAATGATCTGCATTTGACCTTTTAAACCTATGCATTCAATGAGATATGAGAGCTTATGAAATCAAGCTCTAGGACTTTGCTTAAGCCCGCATATTGCCTCGTGGAGTTTACAAAACTTGCTGACACTCCCCCTCAACAACAAACCCTAGAGGCTGCTGCAGGTAGACTTACTCTTGACGATCACCATACAGAAAGGAATTCCTAATACCGAGCTGATATAAAGGCCAATCACGTACCACAACAACAGAAAGGATGACACACAGGGTCGAGTGATGAGCTACAAGAAAGAAAGTATATAGATAATCCACTCCATAAGTCTGAGTAAATCCTCATGCAACTAGCCTTGCCTTGTAACGATCAAGGCTCCCATCTGCATGGTGTTTAACAGTATAACACCCATTTACAACTGACAACAGTTGCCCCATTAGGAGCATTCAACAAGCTCCAGTTCTCTTGACTGTAGAGCAACCATCTCTTCTTCCATGGCTAGATGTCGGCGATTGTCCTTTAAGGCCTCCTGATAGTTCCATGGTATGTCCACGATATACAGAGCAATAGCAAATCTCCGAAAATCCCCTGTTAGACTGTCAAATGTAACATGAGAGGCAAGGGAATATGAGACACAACCACGCTTTGGCTTGCGAAGTGCAATAGGAACATCCAAATCATTGGGAATCTCCTCAACCTGTAAAATATTCTCATACAGTTGATCTTGTCCAGAGACATCATTAGACCCATCGTTAGAAATGATATATTCAAAACATACCTTGGTCGTGCTAGATGAAGGACGTTGACTGCGAGTAGAGGAAGGTCGACGTGTGTAGAAGCGTTGTAAGGATGGAACGACAATATCGAGAGATGGGAGAAGCGGTGGAGTTAGTAATGATGGAGATTGTGGCGGAGAATCAAGAGGTGACGATTGGGGCTTAGTAGGAGGTGGTGGTTAAAGAGGCGTAGGTGGAAGTGGTGGCATTTAAATTTCATCATCTGTATCAGATGAAGTCAACCTGTTGTGTGAAGGGGAAAAACACATTACCGACTCAAAGAATGTAACATCTGCGCTTACATAACATTTTCTGTTAAGTGGATCATAGCATCTATACCCCTTTTGCGTCCGAGAATACCTGACGAAAACATATTTGACAGTTTGAGGAGAAAGCTTGTCAAGTCTTAGAGATAGCTGGTGAACGAACGCAACAGAACCAAAGACACGTTGAGTAAGTGAGAATAACTCCTTATCAGGAAATGCAGAATTTTCTTACCAAGAACAGACGGAGGCATGTGATTCACAAGATAGCATGCCGTAAGAACAACATTACCCCAAAATGAATGCAATGTGTGGCTCTGAATGAGTAGTGTATGAGTAATGTCAAGTATATGGAGATGCTTTCTCTCAGCCACACCATTCTGTTGAGAGGTATAAACACACAATGTCTGATGAATGATACCACGACAAACAAAGAAATGTGATAGTGCATGAGTACAAAATTCCAACGCATTATCTGCCCTCACAATCTTAACAGAAGAAGAAACAATATTTTGCACTTCATTTATAAATCATGTAATGATAGTTGCTTCAGATTTATTTTCAACGAAAAGACCCATGGCAGACGCGATAAATCATCAATAGCAACTAAATAAAATCCATGTCCTTAATGATCGAGGATACGACTAGGACCCCAAATATCAATATGAAACAACTCAAAAGGAGAGCTACTGCTCTGACTCTGATAACTGAGAAACACTGAACGGTGATGCTTGCCCATCTGACATGCATCACAATCAAAAAAAGACCGAGGTGAAATCCGAGGAAGAACTTGATGTAGCTTTTCACGAGGAAGATGACTGAAGCGTAGGTGCCACATGAAAGGTGAAACAGATCTTGTAGAATGGGAGGAAAGGCCAACATATGAAGTTCGGACAAGGCGGTAGAGACCTCCCTGCTCACGGCCATAACCAATCACCTTGTCCGTAAGAATGTCTTGAAAAATTAGAGACGATGGGCCAAAAATAGCTCGACAGTGCAAGTCCTTAGTAATCTGACTAATGGACAATATGTTCGTTGATAAATCTGGAGCATGCAACACATTCTGTAGGCGCATCGAAGATGTCATGTTATAATCCCTCTGTCTGGTGATCGGGGAGTGAGTACCATCATCAATGACTATTGTCTTCCCTGGAGGAATATGTCTGTAAGTTGCAAGCTGATCTCTATCTCCACACAAATGATGTGTAGCTTCGGAGTCTATAATCCATTCTGTAATATCAGGCCCATAACAAGATGTAAAGGCAAAAATGCTACATAAAGTACTGGCATCGGTAGAGGCAGCAGCGATTGGAGCAAAAGAGGAGGCAACGGATCCTCCTGAAGGCATGATGTCCCTCAAATCTCAATCGAGACACCAGGTCATCATATCTCTGATTTGAAGGAGCAACGATAGATGGGCCAGCTTGCTCTGCTACGCGAGATGATATAGGGAAGCCATGCTTGGAATAATATGTGTCCTCTGTGTGACCTGAACGATGACAGAAGGTACACGGCTGACTAATACAACCTCCACATCCACGAGGTCCACAACCATGAAGCTGAGAAGAACCTCCTCTACCACGGGAGGTTGCCATAGCAAAAGATGACTGGGAAGATACTGATGAGGGAATGGAAATCCTGCTAAGCCGGTGGAATGCTTCCTCCATGGGAGGAATTGTAGCATCCGCTAATATCTGTGAGCGGGTAGCTTCATATTGGTGATCGAGTGCTGCTAAGAAAACACCAACCATTGTGGCATTACGATAAGTTTTCTTCTGTGCTAGAGTGACTGTAAGCATCATAAAGCTATGGAGCTTCTCAAACATACTGTGCAGAGAAGTGTAGAAAGAGTGAAGGGGGCATCAATTCTTTCTAATGGTGAAGATATCATGCTGTGGCTGTAGAATCTTTGTCTCGTTCTTCGCCTGTGAGTATGTAACAACAAGGATATCCCACATAGGCAAGGCTTTGGGCTGATGTAGGACATCATTGGCAATCTCGACTGTTAGAGTGCCGGTCAACCAAACTTGTGCCTACACATCATTTGCCTCCCATGAGGCACTAACCCCACATTTCTCACCCGGCTCTTCTTTGGTAAGAATATGTTTCTTACCCGTAGACATCACGAGGCTCATGAACTGCATGGTTTAGAGCTCGTATTTCGTACCATCCATCTTGACAATCGGCACTGGAACTCTGAAAGCGCTTGTGGCGGGGATATCTACTTTGCTCTCTGACATATACTTGGATGAAGAAAACAAGGGTTTGTAGAGCAATATGATTTTATCTATACCGACATATGGGGATTCGATTGCATGCGTAGACTTATGCAATCAAATCCACCAACATGAGAGGGAAGCGCCAATGACAATACCTGTATTGATCACCACCGGCGTTGATACTGTCACGAGAGAGGTCGACTATGGAGGACCCGATTGCTGCAGTGGAAGGCGGCGGAAAAGGGGTCGGGGGTTTGGCGGTGAGCGGTCGACGATGAGGGGTGGACGACGGCTGGCTTCTGACCACGGAGGAGAGTGAGGGCCGACATGTGGAACTAGGGTTTTGATTTTATTCAGGTACGAGAGTTCCCGCATAGGACCGCTACTCTTATACCATGTTGGGAAAATGATGAAAGATAATTTATTTCTTGGGACCCTAGGCTCTCTTATATAGAGGGGAGACTTATGGGTAAACTACATAAGATAACCGAACATAAAGAACAATAATAAAATGGTACAGAAATACAGAAATAAGAAATTTTTCTACAGCTTATGCATATATTCATTTAGCATAGGATGTGTAATCTAATTTGGCTAGTAAATGACTTTGGTCTATCTTGATGTAATATTCTATACCTTCCTGGGAGTTAATTTCATACTCATTGCTAATAATGGTGGCTGCTAATCTCAACCGACCAACAAACAACCCGATGCTTCATGAAAGATACTATTCCTCTTTTTAAGACCATAGACGCATTCATTTGTTTGTAGACAAATGAATTAAGCGCACCTTTTTGAACATTCATGCAGAGTTTTCACGAGTTCTTTGCCATGAGTAGACTATATAGTTATCTATGAGTATACTATACAGTTAATCACATGATGGGCATGCGTAAGTCTGCGTGAAAGTTTTGGTGTCGCCGGAAAAGAATAAGCAGAAAATTATAATTACAAATAATCGTGGTATGATTATATGTTTCATTTTCATGAGATCATATTCTTTTAGAGGAAGGTAATGGCAAAACTAGTTTTTCATGCTCTAAGTTAATAATCCAAGTTAGCGCTTATTGTGTGAGAAGGTAGAAGGAAGAACCTTGCAAGAGGAGGCGTGTGACTTCAAATAGTGTTGGAAGGAAGCTACATAGGAATGATATGTAATTTTTGATCTAAGCCTGACTTTGATCAGAACTAGGTCTTTTTGGTTGTGATAAATCTATGTAGCCGACCCACATAAAATAAGACAAGGCTTGGCTCTTGTAATATAGTTTGTTGTGCCTTTAGGAAAATATAGTTTTCTGCTTATCAATTCACTTATGAAATATGAAGATACTATGCCTTACAACGCTTTACATGCAATCTAACCCTGCTTTAATAAGTTTATGATGTATCAACATATACTATTTAAATAATAAAAATTGTATGAATAGTTTACATACAAGACTTGCTAAAAGAATCAACAAACTAAGGGCACATAACGAAGAGCATTTACAGAAATTTTCCTAAAAACTATACAATGAAAGGAATTACTGAAATATGCATAATCAACTATGCAATGAAATTATCTTAGTAAAAATTAAACAAAGATGTAAATCACTAATAATATCTGGGATTGGAATTATAACATTAAAACTAACTCTATTGATATTAGGCGAATGCATTTCATGATATGTTCGTAATTATATTTTTTTGGAGTAAAAGATTGAAGTTTTAGTACCTTCAAAAAATAAGGCTAGATATACGAGAAAAAATTCGGATTTCAAGGCTCCATTATCATGATAAGTAAACTGTAATTTTCCTTGGAGTTTGTGTTCCACACTTAGCAAATTTTTCTTTGTTGAGATTACTATACATCTTTGGTGTTATTTCTTATTTTATTTTCTTTATGTACCTCTCATGCTATTTACCTAGGGCTTTTCTCATGTATAAGAGAGCCCTGGGGTCTCATGAATAATCAAGCTATTCATTTTCCCAACATGGTATCGGAGCAACGATCATAGACCGGGGTTTCTGTATCCCACCCTAACCCTACACGCACCCCCTCGCACGCTGCCAGGCGTCCTCCTTCTCAACGCTTACTAGAGGCCCTTTCCATAGATGTTGTTTCAAGCTGAGCATGATAGACATACATGCTCCAGCTTGAGGGGGAGTGTTGAGATTACTGTTCATCTTTGGTGTTATTTCTTATTTTATTTTCTTTATGTACCTCTCATGCTATTTACCCATGTCTTTTCTCCTATATAAGCGAGCTCTGAGGTCTCATGAATAATCAAGCTATTCAATTTCCCAACCGTCTTCTTTAGGGACATTACATTGTATTAAGTTGAGTAGTTTGTTGAAGACAACACAACAATATATTCGGATTTAGGATTCAAATATGTAGTAACATGTATTTGTTGAAGGTCAAGGTAGAAATGAATTTGCAACAAAATAGATTAACGGAAATCTTTTCAAAGTAATTGAATATTTTAGTGTATATAATCTGCAGCCACTTAATTTTCAAATTTCATGTCTTGCCTTCTAGTTGTTCCATCCTAGTGGATCCCATAATATTACGATCCTCATTATTTGCTAGAAGAGTTGGAATATTCCTTGGGTGCATTTACCATATGTTGCTGGTGGAAATGATAATACCTATGATATGCATATCTCCTGCATCCTTTTTGACAAAATTTTAAAAGCATTATTTTTTGAAGCTAAAAGAGGGGTAACACTCGAAGGTTATGTTCGTAATTATAATTTTTTGGAGTAAAAGATTGAAGTTTTGGTACCTTCAAAAAATAAGGCTAGATATACGTGAAAAATTTCGGATTTCAATGCTCCATTATCGTGATAAATAAACTGTAATTTTCCTTGGAGTTTGTGTTCCACACTTAGGAAATTTTTCTTATTGAGATTACTATACATCTTTGATTTTATTTCTTATTTTATTTTCTTTATATACCTTTCATGCTAGGGCTTTTCTCCTGTATAAGAGAGTCCTGGGGTCTCATGAATAATCAAGCTATTCATTTTCCCAACATGGTATCGGAGCAACGGTCCTAGACCGGGGTTTCTGTATCCCACCCTAACCCTACACGCACCCCCTCGCACGCTGCCAGGCTTCCTCCTTCTCAACGCTTACTAGAGGCCCTTTCCATAGATGTTGTTTCAAGCTGAGCATGATAGACATATATGCTCCAGCTTGAGGGGGAGTGTTGAGATTACTGTACATCTTTGGTGTTATTTCTTATTTTATTTTCTTTATGTACCTCTCATGCTATTTACCCATGGCTTTTCTCCTATATAAGAGAGCTCTGAGGTCTCATGAATAATCAAGCTATTCAATTTCCCAACCGTCTTCTTTAGGGACATTACATTGTATTAAGTTGAGTAGTTTGTGGAAGACAACACAACAATATGTTCGGATTTAGGATTCAAATATGTAGTAACATGTATTTGTTGAAGGTCAAGGTAGAAATGAATTTGCAACAAAATAGATTAACGGAAATCTTTTCAAAGTAATTGAATATTTTAGTGTATATATTCTGCAGCCACTTAATTTTCAAATTTCATGTCTTGCCTTCTAGTTGTTCCATCCTAATGGATCCCATAATATTACGATCCTCATTATTTGCTAGAAGAGTTGGAATATTTCTTGGGTGCATTTACCATATGTTGCTGGTGGAAATGATAATACCTATGATATGCATATCTCCTGCATCCTTTTTGACAAAATTTTAAAAGCATTATTTTTTTGAAGCTAAAAGAGGGGGTAACACTCGAAGGTGTCCGCCCCAAAGTTTAATTAAATTTAAAAGCATTATTGTCATGGATTGTTTCCGTTTTAAATAGATAAAGTAGAAACTTGCCTACATCTAATTTACGTTGATGTAATCAATATTAAGCAGGATTCAAGGTTATTGGGAGAGATTCATATTTCTCTTTTGAAGTCTATAATTAAAGACGTTGAAGATGTTGCAAGAACTCCTGCTATATCATCAGGGGCCAATAACAATAACGCTGCTAACCCTGTTGGTGGACATCCACAGATTATTGAGGGGGTCTGGCATTCGACCGTTTCACATTTCTTGTTTCTAATTCAATGGATTTCTTTCCCTTATTATTTGACATATTCCTTTTCTTCCTTGACAGGCTTTTGCGTGGGGTTTTGATATTCGTAATTGGCAGCAACACCTGAATCCATTATCATGGCCTGAAATATTGAGGCAGTTTGCATTATCTGCTGGGTTTGGACCTCAGCTCAAAAAGAGGAGCATTGAAAGAGCATATTATCGTGATGAGAATGAGGTTTCAACCCACTTACATTTTCCCTTATATATATATCACGAAATAGTGTTATTGTCTTTTGACTTATTTGTTTACATGATGCCAATTTTAGTTTGTTTAATACATTTTTGACAAAATTTTCTGATACAATACTTTCATGTTGATGCCTTGTCAGAACTCGGTTGAAACCCATTTGTTGCTCATAAGCTAAGAGGCAATATACACCATATTCATTTATAAATTGAGGATCACCTTGAAACGGAAACCAATGATTTTAGGTGGAGAGGTCTGGATTATCGACTGTGATAATTGTCACATGTTAGAGGTGTAGATATATATTATTCACTTATGTATCTCTTTTGTTATTTTTTTTTTCCGTTGGACTCTTTATGTAATTTACCCATAGGCTACACTCCTATATAAGAGAGCCTAGGGCTGATGGAATAAATAAGTTCTCTTATTTTCCCAACATGGTATCAGAGCGACGGTCGTGAGCCAAACCCTAACCCTAGCCCTACCCTCAAGCCTCCACGCACGCCGCCTCCACGCACGCCGCGCATCCGCCTGCGCATCCACCTGTGCATCACTGCGCACCCGCAGCAGCGCCGCGCGTGTCACCCGCAACAACAGCGCCGCGCGTCACCGCGCACAACTGCGCATCGCTGCACGCCACCGCGTGCTTCAGCGCACGATCTTCGTGTGCGCGCATCCACGTGCGCTCGCGTGCCCCTGTGCGCCACCCCACGGCGTGATCTTCGTGGGTCTCTCGTGCGTTTGATCGTCTAAAAGACTTGATTCTCGTGCACACATAACCCTAAGTCAAGCGCGCGCGCCTCCAAAGAAATGGGTTTGGTTGCTTGAAGTCTACACATGCAACTAAATCCGTTTATGTTCGTGTAGACGATCATATCTTCAGTCTACCACTCAAGTCTTCTGTTATCAGTATGTCAGAAAGCAAGGCAGATATTCCATCTATAGGCGCCTTCCGAGGTCCAGCGCCGATTGTGAAGATGGATGGTTTGAACTATGAACTGTGGGCTATGCAGTTCATGAGTATGATGAAGTCAACCGGTAAGAAACACATTCTTACTGAAGAAGAGCCTGCTGAGAAGACTGGAGTTAATGCCTCGTGGGAGGCAGATGATGCATATGCCAAAGTATGGCTATCTGGAACTCTGGCAATCGAGATTGCCAATGATATTCTTCTTCAGCCCACAGCTAAAGCAATGTGCGATATTCTGGCTGCTACACATTCTCAAGCGAAGAATGAGACAAAGATTCTGCAACTCCAGCATGACATATTTACTATCAAGCAGAATGGACGTCCTCTACACTCATTGTACACATCTCTACGAGGAATGTTTGAGAAGTTTTATAGCTTCATGCCACTGACAGCCACACCAGAGCAACGGAAGACCTACCGGAATGCTACTATGGTAGGAGTTTTCCTCGCTGCCCTTGATCCTGAGTATGAGGCATCACGGTCCCAGATCTTGGCAGATTCTACTATTCCTCCTATGGAGGAAGCCTTTCACAAACTGAGCCGCATCACTGTTCCTTCTACGACTACGAATCAGACTGCTTCAGCCATGGCTGCAAATCGAGGTTGTGGAGGTCACCATCATCAGGCCCGTGGCCGTGGCCCTCGTGGCAGAGTAGGCCGTGTTCGGTCAACATGTACCTATTGCCATCGCACTGGACATATCGAAGACACATGCTACTCTAAGCATGGATTTCCTGTATCTGCACGAGTCGCTGAGCAGATAGAGCCTCCATCTGCTGCTTCTTTGGATCAACGCTTTGATGATCTTGCCGCCCGTCTAAGGGGCATCATTCCTCCATCTGGCCCAGCACCCACTACTGAGAACCAGTCCAATGTTGCCGCATCCGCCTCTGCATCTACCAGTGCATCAGGTAGCACATTTACTAGTAGTGGATCAGATACTTTAGCATGGATTATGGACTCTGGCACCACACATCATTTATGTGGCGATTAAAGTCTACTTACAGGGTACAGACAGATCTCTCCAGGTCGAACAATGGTCATTGCTAATGGTACACATTCCCCGATTACTGGTCAGGAGGATATTAGACTGACGTCATCTATGCATCTCAAGAATGTGTTACACACACCCGATTTTTCAATGAATTTGTTGTCTATCAGTCAAATTACAAAGGATTTACAGTGTCGGGCGATTTTTGATCCATATTCTCTTGTTTTTCAGGACATCCTTACGGGCAACGTGATTGGACGCGGCTATGAGCAAGGCGGCCTCTATCACCTCAGTCAGACTCCTTTTGCTGGAATCTCATTTCCACCTACTGGACCCATCTCTCCTCTGCTATGACACCTACGCTTTGGACATCTACCGCTTCAGAAACTGCGTCGTGTGTTACCTCAGGTTTCGCCTCACACGTCTATTCAATGTGAGGCTTGTCAGTTGGGAAAGCATCATCAGTCTACCTTTCCCGGTCGTCAGTGTCGGAGTAGTACCTCTAAGTTTGAGTTGTTTCACATCGATATCTGGGGTCCGAGTCGTGTTCCTGATCATCAGGGACACATGTTTTATATTGTTATTGTGGATGCTTTCTCTCGTGTGTCATGGGTATTTTTGTTAAAGAATAAATCTGAAGTAGGGAATATTATCATCAATTTTCTTAGTGAGATTCGTAATGTTTTTTCTGCATCTGTTAAAATTGTGAGAAGTGATAATGCCCTGGAATTGTGTACTCATGTCCTATCTAGTTACTTCTCATCTCAAGGGATCATCCACCAGACATCCTGTGCCTATACCTCCCAACAGAATGGGGTCGCTGAAAGGAAACATCACCATTTGCTGGATGTAACCAGGTCGCTCCTTATACAGAGTCATGCTCCTCACTCTTTCTGGGGTGACGCTGTTCTCACAGCATGTTACCTAATCAATCGCAGTGTTGTTAAAAGCGAGAGGCGCTCCAAGGCGCTAGGGGGTGCAAAACGCCCGAGGCGCAAGGCGCTCGCCTGAGAAAAGCAAGGAGCCATATATAAAAATAAATAAATTATGCACAAGTCTATGTAATATATGCACATACACACATGTGTATGTATGTGTAATTGTAAATATATGTATATATAACTTATATTTCAATCTAAGACCAATCCAATATAATTGTGGGTGTGTTTACATGCACGTATATAAATGTGTATGTGTACTTGTGTGTGTGTATGTATAGTTGTAATATGTATGTATAGCTTATATTTCAATTTAAAACCAATCCAACTTTTTTGTGGGTGGGAGCGTCAAAAAAAAACTTTTTTGTGGGTGTGTTTATAAGTGTGTATATAAATGTGTGCATGTACATGTCTATGTCTATGTATGTATATGCTATCACCAAATTATATTTTACGATTAATCCACTATTTATTAATATGTGTATGTATAATGTATGCATGTACTTGCATATGTATGTATATGTATTAAATATTTGTGTGTATGTGTGTATTTGTATGTATGTGCATCTGTATGCGTATATATTTGCATACATGTGTATGTGTTTATGTATAAATATGCGTACATGCCTATGTATACATGTGTATTTTATCTATTTATATGTATATATATGCATTTATAATACTTCAAGCTAATATATATAGAGAAGAATATATACTTTTTAGTCAAAAAGTATATGTAATATTTAGAACTAAAACATGAATGTACATGTATACTTATATGAAATAGAAGTGTGTAAATTACATATACATGTGTGAGCATATGTATAATTATGTGTGTTAATGATACTTAAAACTAATATATATCTAATATAAAAACCTAAACATGGATAAAAATCACACAAAGTCGGCAAATAGCCTTACTTTTGCCTTAGGCGCTTAAGGCGAGCGCCTAGAGCCTCAAGCCAGGCGCTCGCCTGAGCGGCGCCTGAGGCAAAACGCCTCGCCTGGAAGGAGGCAAGGCGCTAGGGCCTCGCCTCGCCTCGCCTGGGAGCCTAGGCGAGCGCCCAGAGGGCTTTTGACAACACTGATCAATCGTATGCCGTCATCTGTTCTAGGTGAGAATATCCCTCTCTCTTATCTTTACTGGAAAAGAATTGTTCTCCCTTACTCCTCGTGTGTTCGGTTCGGTCGCTTTTGTCCACCAGTTGTCTCCCGGGACTGACAAGCTCTCTTCTAGGCCTGTCAAGTGTGTCTTCGTTGGGTACTCCAGAACTCAGAAGGGGTACAAGTGTTATGATCCATTGCGCAGGCGGTACCTTGTCAATGCTGATGTTACATTTTTTGAATATGTTATGTATTTCCCAGCCTCAGGTGATCAGTTGATACCCCCAATACTGATGCCATTTACATGTCACCACCATCACCACCACCACCATTACCACCACCGGAACCGTTACCATCTTCTACACCTCCTGTCACTATACCCGTTTCACCATTACCATTTCATTATACCCATAGGCCTGCTTCAGCTCATGGTCATTGCTCATCACCTAGCTCGCCTAAGGTATGTTCTGAAGATATTACTATTGATGGATCTGATGATTTTTCTGAGTAGGATGTGTTACAGAGGCCAGACGAGGACACAAATTGTTTAGATGTTCCTATTGCTATACGAAAGTCGAAGCGGAGCTGCGCATCATATCCTTTAGCAACTTCTGTCTTATTTGATCGACTAACTGGAGATTTCAGGAATTTCGTCGTCGCATTGTCAGCAGTGGCTATTCCACGGAATTGCCAAGACGCACTGAAGGATAGTAGATGGCGTCTAGCCATGGAGGAAGAAATGGCATCTCTTCAGTCTAGAGGAACTTGGAGTCTGGTTCCTGTACTCGCTGATGTGTCTCCAGTGAGCTACAAGTGGGTATTTACAGTCAAGCAGAACGCAGATGGCAATATTGACAGATACAAGGCTCGTCTTGTTGCTCGTGGATTTACACAGACATATGTGGTGGATTATCTTGATACATTCTCTCCAGTGGCCCGTCATTCCACTCTACGGATCCTGCTTTCTGTTGCAGTCACTCGTGATTGGCCGCTATACCAGTTGGATGTGAAGAATGCGTTCTTATATGGTGGCTTACAATAGGTAGTCTACATGCAATAACCACCTGGTTTTGCTGTTGAGGGGGAGTATCCAAAGGTGTGCAGACTTCATAAGGCTGTCTATGGCCTTAAGCAGAGCCCCAGAGCGTGGTTCCAGAAGCTCTCAGATCTCTTTGAGAAACATGGATACACACGTTCTAATGTTGATCACTCCTTATTGTACAAAAGACTTCCAGAGGTATTATTGCAATCATGGTCTATGTAGACGACATTCTGATTACATGTGATGATGAACAGGGAATAAAGGAGGCGAAAGAAATGCTGGGCCTTGAATTTGTTACCAAGGACCTTGGAGTTCTTAGATACTTTCTGGGATTGGAGTTCGCCAGAAATCCTTATGGGTTGGTAACGACTCAGAGGAAATATGTCACTGACCTGTTGAGTGAAACATGAATGCTTGATAGCCGACCTGCTACCACACTTATGGATCCTCGTATGAAGCTATATGATGGTGATACAAATGAGGTGGATAGGAGAAGATACAAAGAACTGGTGGGCAAACTTCTTTACGTCACTATTACTAGGCCCGATATATCCTTTGCTGTGAGTCGAGTGAGCCAGTTCATGGAGCAACCACGTCAGGTACACATGGATGCCATACATATGATACTCAGGTACCTCAAGTCATCTCCAGGTACGGGTTTACTGTTCAAGAAAGGCAAGGTGATTACTATCTCAGCCTGCGCAGATGCAGATTACGCAGGGTGTCCCAAGGACAGGAGGTCCGCCTCTGGGTTTGCTGTATATGTTGGAGATTCTCTTGTCTCATGGAGGAGCAAGAAACAAACTGTTGTGGCAAGGTCTAGTGCTGAATTAGAATATAGGGCTATGACCCAGGTTAGCACAGAAATGATGTGGGTAAAGGCTGTGCTTACAGATTTACATATAGAAGTCCCACTTCCTATGGCTTTGGAATGTGACAATCAGGCGGCCTTGTTCATTGCAAATAATCCAGCATTCCATGAACGAACCAAGCACACTGAAGTTGGCTGTCACTTTATACGTGACATGATTCAGAAGGGATTCATTGCTACATCCCATGTTAGTTCAGAGATTCAGAGAATCAAATGGCAGATATTTTTACCAAGGCATTACTGCGAGGCCCGTTTCAGAAGTGTGCGTCCAAGCTGAGCATGATTGATATCTATGCTCCATCTTGAGGGGAGTGTAGATATATATTATTCAATTATGTATCTCTTTTGTTATTTTTCTTTTCCGTTGGACTCTTTATGTAAATTACCCATAGGCTACTCTCTTATATAAGAGAGCCTAGGGCTGATGGAATAAATAAGTTCTCTTATTTTCCCAACAAGAGGGGAAGTGCTTTTGGGGGTGACAGCATGTTCTGCAAATGTTCTCAATCTATAGATTATATGAGAGTCAAAGTGGCACATCATAAATTTCGTCTACACGGGGAGGACTTTATTCTTCTGGTGTACATCTTGATGTGTTTGCTGAGTTGAATGGTGGGTATTTAAAATA